>CM031865.1:14598863-14634682 GCA_018697195.1 Certhia americana | reverse complement strand
AGCATGGTCCCCGTGCGGGGACAGAGGAGCTCGGTACCTGTGCGGGGGGGGTGGCGGGACGCGCCGCCGCCAGCAGCAGCAGAGGTGGCAGCAGCAGCAGCAGCAGCAGCAGCAGCGGGACGGCGGGCGGCATCTCAGGGCGGCAGCGGCGACTGCAGCAGGGCTGGGGCCGTGGAGCCGCTACTCCGACCGCCGCCTGTTCCTCCTGTGGCTGCTGGGGCCGGGGGAGGAGGCAAAGGCTCCTGCGGCCCTCCGCCCCCAGGGCAGGGCAGGGCAGGGGCCCGGGCAGGGCCGCCCTTTCCCCCGGCACGGGGCGCGGGCGCTGTCCCGGGTGTGCCCGGCCCCGCCCCGGTGCCTCCCGGTGGCCGCGGGCTCGGCCCGGGACACCCCCGGCACCCCCGGCCCCGCGCACTCCGCGCTCCCCCAGACCGCAGCCCCGCTGCCGTCCTCAGGTGGCACAGTGCGGGTGTTTGTCCCGGGCATGAATGAACCCAGTGTTACCGCCTGTGCAATCGTCTGCAGCTCCGCCAAAGCTTGAAAAATAGTAATGCTGCTTTGAAATTTCTTCTTTATTTAAATTCTAAAGCAGACTTGAAATGCTTCGTTTTGTTTACCAATGGGTAATCCTGACCCATTTAGTAGCCTTTTCGCTCTGGCTGTGAAGGATACCCTTTAAAAGGCTGTGGCAGAGCATACAGTGATGAACTCTATACTTGGGTGTTTTACAGGATTTGTGCCAAAGTTGTTTAACTGAGAAAAGAAATGAAAATTTAAGTCAGTATTCCTATTGAACGTGGTATTTGAAAAACCTCACATTGTTAGTGCTATTGATTATCACATCGATACGTGGTAATTTATATTCTGAGTATTGCTTTAAAAAGAACCTACTCCTCTTACTGTTTTTAAGTACTTCTTCCCATATGTGCCTCTTGCAGGAGAAGGAGCTAGGTCTGTAAAATTGTTCAGGCACAGCCAATTGAACAAAGACTCAAGGAACTAAACAGAAATTCTCCTGCATATAAGGCAGAATATAAGCCTATTCTCTTATTTTTAACTCATTTATTGAGCACTTAATATTCCTATTATTGCAAAATACAATGCAGTATTGGTCCCACTACCAAAATTTCCAAGAAGTGCTGTTGATTAGAGAGGATGTTCTGAGGATTAAACAGAAAGTGGATGCTGCAGTTTAGCAGTCATGATATCTGTACTCTGCTTTCTGAAGTGCTGGGTGAAGGAGGCAGTATACTAACCTGGATCCATGCTTGCTGCATCTCCAAAAGGGATTTTATGGGAGAAGAGGTGCAGCTGCTGTTGGGGTGTCCCAGATCTTTGGAGGCAGCCTCTGAAAGACAGCTGGTGAGTGAGAGGTGCCAACAGTGTTCCTGTGTGCACAGAGGCACTGGAAGACAAGAAACAGCAAAGGCTGGAGTGTGTGTGGGGTTTTTTGAGCCACAGGATTTTAGGAGTGCAGGTGTGTTGGCAGCCAGGTGAGAGGGCCTAGCCTGCAGCCCTGAGGAGAGTCTGCCCCACATCCCCCCAGTGGGACTGGAGGAAAGAGCAGGACACATCTAGGCAAGACTTGGTGGAGGGTTGGGGCAGGGAGTCCAGCTCACAAAAAGGGGGCCGTAGAAACAAAGATCATAACATTGTGAGAGCAGAGACTATGTTTGCAGCTGGCTTTTGATTTTAAGTGGCAGAAATGGGAAGTAAGAAAACTCAAAAGGAGTCATTTACTTACCCCGTGACCAATAAGATGCTGATTAGCAGCTAGAAGTTTAACTGTTACCACTAGGTATATTGGGTGTAGTCATGAAGGTATAATAATGGTATAATATAATGTATTGTGTTATATTATTGTATTAGGTATAATATATTATAATGATAATAAAAATTGTTAGATCTGGAAGTCAATGTGTATGACAGAAAATTGTGTAATCCTCACAGCACAGACACATAAGATCCTTGCTGCTCCATTCTGTCAACGTTTTTTAGTCTAGAGAAGACCCTATATTTTATACAAAGAATATTTCATATTCTTACAATATCTGTACTGAAGAGCTGTGCTCCATGCAAAACCACCAGCAAAGGTGGTTAGTTCCCATGGATTGAGTGTTTGAGGCCTCCTTTTAAACATAGTTGCTGCAGATTTTGCCTCATCTAAAGGTAGTTTTAAACTTCTGAACAGTTAACACCTGAACAGGTTGTGTATTGCCACCCAAGCATATCTACCTACCTGTGCAGCAATGGGGCCATTCAGGCCTGTTGAGCAAACTGAGGTGCTGAATAGGCTGTTGGGAAAGCCCCCAGCCCATGCACAGCCCATGCAGTCAAGCTCCTGCACCTTTGCCAATTAGGAAAACAGCAGCATCACTCCCTGGGACTGCCTGTCCAGGAACACACCCTAAATATGTGTTCCCTAAACACCCTGAATCTAGTGTACTCAAGTACTTCTTTAGTGCCCCACTATTAAATAGATTATGAATACCACAAGTAGTAAATGACAGACTATAAACAAGGCTCTCAAATTAAACTGCATTTACCAAATGTAAATGATGTTGCTAGGGAGAATTTACCCACGAACTAACCCAGAGATGTCTGGCTGGTTTCCATCAATGACTGCAGAAGGAACAGAAAAGTTAAAGGCCACTAAGTAGTTACCCATAAATAAATGTCTTAGCATTGACATTAGTCTTCAGCTAAATTATGATCTGTTAGGAGCACAGAAACAGGAGTGACCTTTCTTCTTCACTGAGCCCAGTCCTCTACTCTTGCAGGGAACCAAATAAAATAAACCCTTTCATATACTGATGATATTTCATTTTTGAAGTCAGGAAGCTGCTCAATCAGCATCTGTTAGAGTCCCTGTCCTTTTGGGATAAAACCATGGAATGCACAGTTAGGAATTGTTTGTAGGTAGTGGATATAAATTCAGCTAGAAAGGTTTTAACCTCAAACCCAAAGATGGCAGATTTACAGTCTCATGCAATTATGCTGCCTTGTGTATGTATTCTTTGCATAAATGAAACATGGGTTACATGACAAAAATAGTATGGAGTTGCATAAGCAAAGTGTCTTTATTAATGTAGACAAAAGATGTCTACCTATTGACAGTTGGCATTGCAGAAAAGGTTTTCTACAGTAGTTTCTTTTTGAAGGTAGAACGAAAACTGTTTTCTATCACGTGTCCCTGAGGTGACAGATCTTCAGGCTTGTAATGATGAATCTTTAGTGACAGACGTTTAATGTATGAACTACAGAGCTAGTGCCATAGTAATTACAAAAAATGCCTGCTATCCCAGGGCGCCTCTGCCTCCTGCAGTGGTCTGGCAGATGTGCCAGCCTGAGTGACCCCTCTTCCCCCACCAGCTGCTGCCAGCAATCCTGGGCTCAGCTAGTGATGCTGGTGATCCACTGGTGAGGGCTTCTACCTAAGAGTCACTGAAGAGAGATATTTTGTACACAAAGCTGACAAATTTGCTAATGAATGTCTGGCATGTGAGACCTAGTCTGCCTGAAAATGAGACAACTACTGAAGTGGAAAGTGGAAACCTCTTCCTGAAATGTAACCCTGTGTGACAGACTGTCCCTGGGATGTTCTTTGAAAAGACTGCAAATGTTGGTGCAAACCTCCTGTGCCTCATTTATCTCATATTCTCCCTGATATCTTTCCTGTGACAAAGTTAATAGTGATGTTGCTGTGCAGTGGCCAAAGTGGCCTGATGATCTGACTGAACATGAAGCTTAGTTTATGCTCCAGCTTTCAGGCTTCTTTTGTCTATGGAGGACACCTGGACAAAATACCTTGGCACTTTGTCCCATGGCAAAACACCTTTCAGTACTCTTGGTGTTTCTGTACAGGTCCTGTTCAGTTGACACTGTGAAATTAATTTAAATTTACATAAATACTATCAGCAACCACTCTTTATTTCATTTGAATCAGGGAATGGTTTGAGTCAGCAGGGAGCTTTAAAGGTCATCTAATGCAACACCCCTGCAATAAGCAGGAACTAGATCAGGTTGTTCAGAGCCCCATCCAGTCTGCCCTTGAATGTTTTCAGGGATGGGGCATCTACTACCTCTCTTGGTGTTGCCACCCTCATAATAAAAAATTCTTTCCTCATCTCTTATCTGAATTTACACTCTTTCAGTTTAAAACCATTACTCCTTGTTCTATTGCTACAGGCCCTATTAAAAAGTTTTCCCCCATCTTTCTTGTAAGTCCCCTTCACTTAATTAAAAGCTGCAATAATGCTGCTCTTGAGCCTTCTCCAGGCTAAGCAACCCTGACGCTTTCAGTGCAGTCTTAAGTGCCAAGATCTTGATATTTTCACTTCCAAAAGAACTTCGGTATTTCCTGAAATTGCAAGTTGTCCCTTTACATAACAGCATTTGGAAAACATGCAATAAAGTGGATTTATCCCTATTTTCTTGATAATCCAAGCACTTAAAATTACTCTTGCAAACTGATATGTCCAGGCAGTTCTAGGGTTCCCAGACTTGCTTAGGTTTGTGAGACAAAGAGTTCTCCATGTTACGCCTTCAACTGAATCTGCTGCTTTATAGAAATAAAACCCCACAGAATTTTAACTGGAAAACTTGCAGAGCCTCCACCCTTCCCCAGGAATTTTCACTCTTCTCTCTTTTTGTCTGTCAAGCTTTGCTCTTGGCTCGTTTATCAAATGACAGTATGGTTTCTGGCTTTATATAAAAAATGTCTGTGATGAGCCATAGAAATCTCCTTCCCTGGTTCTTTTGATACCAAGATACCAAATGTAAATGTAGTATTGACTGTATTCCCACATCTTAGGAATTTTTTTTGCAGAGACCAGACATGATGCATTAATCATAAAAGCAGTACAGTTTTTCAGTATGGCTTTTCTAAATTACCTTTTGGTGTTTCCATTCGTTAGTTTGGGTAATTCTAATATCAGTTTCTACTTGCCTTTTCTCTTTATAGGAATACAAACTGGTATCCAATAATTATTTTTAAAAAATGTTTTACCTTCTATTGTTCAAAGTCAATTGCTTGTTTGCCAGTATAAGGAAATATTAAGGAGAATAATGCTGATTTATCATTACTTGAATTGTTTTTCATCATAATATAAGAATTATAAATTAGATAACTACTGCTAAATTGCAAATAGTCCTGTAATCAAAGAGATCTAATAATGATTAACCAGAGCACCCACTATCAAGCAGGATGTTAAAACATTGATAATGTGAACAGATACTCCTTCATAGTACAAGACTCCTAAAAGATTGTTTCAACACTTCCAGTGAAGCATCCCAGCTCCACTGACCAAGAGCAGGCACTTACAGCAGGTGTAGAAATGGCTAAGGTACCCATCAGAATAATGGAGTCTAAAAAAAAAAACATTTTTAAGCAAGTACTATGTCCCTAGTAGTGAATTTTAAACATAATCGTTCAAGGAAAATACTCAATATATAAAAGGAACAGGAGCATAAATTCTGGAGTAAAAGGCCCTAAAATACAAAAAGGCAGAGGCCCTGAACTGCCAGCAAGTACCTGTGAATCAGACAGTCCCATGGCCAAATACAGGAGGAGAGGAGAGGAGAGGAGAGGAGAGGAGAGGAGAGGCTATCATCAAGGGTCACAGGGTGCTATTCTTATCTAGAGAGCTGTAAAAGCTAAGACAGATCAGCTAGTCAGTCTTGATGTAATCTAAATCAGCAAATCTTCAAGAGGATAATATTATGAAACAAAATTACAAAACAGATTCCCTTTGCTTTGGTGGATGTGCGAAAGAAAGCTGAGAACATTAAATACGCTGTCCTTGTGAAGGAAATAGGAGAGCAGCTAGAAAATTGTGTCACTAAAATGGAAAAAAATAGACTTTTTGTTTCTTGGTACAAAATAGAATTACTTTAATGAGGGATATATATATATATATATATATATATATATATATATATATATAAAACCATCCTTGAAGCCATTGTTCTCGTTTAATGACAAGACTCACTTATATCTGTGTATGAATACATTTCTGGAGACTTAGATCAGAGTCTGGTTTATAGATTGAGACATGAAAAGAGCTGATATTTTGAACAATCTACTGTACAATAGCACCACCTCCACTAGACACTGTTAAACTCAGCTCTGACCTGAATTAAGGGAATGTGGAGCCAGTGCTGTTAAATGACACAGCTGGTGCTAACAAACTGGTGATGGTCACAGCCACTTTCCTGTCTTCTAAATTCTGTAATTGTAGGATAGAGACATTTCTAAAGAGAATCCAATATATTATGCTCTATTGCACAGGTGATACCTGGGACCTGAGTCTCGTGGTGCAGTTTCACATGTAATTAGTTTGCTGTTACTGGCAACACAGATTTGAAATCAGAACTAAGCCCTGTGAGAAACTGTTTCCTGCCAATGCTCTCATTGCTTTTCCTGAATTTTCCTCTACATTATTTATAGGGCTAGACATAAAAAGGAGAACGCTTGGATCTAATATATTTACTGCAAATGCTCTTAGGAAGAAAAGAGTTGTTCAGCCAACTAAAATGCTGTTTTCCTACTTTTACTGATAAGAAAATTCACTATCTGCTTCCAAACTACCATAAAGGGGACAATGAGGAAAAAGCACTTTACAAAATGTACAAATTATATGACTGCCTGTGCAATAAGAGATGGGAGAATACAATAAAATTTCCATCAGCTGTAATAATCCTTGCACTTGTTTTCTTGGCTTGAAAAGGAGTCCCTAACTTAATTGGGCAGCTCAACAGCTACATCTGAATAATAAACTGGGGGAGCCTACATCTGAAGGACTTTCTTCCTCAAAGATGAAAATTCAGAACAAGGAGAATACCCTTTCTTTAACAAGCAGATTAGGCCAAGCCATGAGAGCCCAAGTAATTGGCATGGAATATCTTGATACAGTCATTCTCTGCCAGGTACAGCATCATATTGATGGTACAGAAATACTTCCTGTATTCCTTCTGCTGTTCATGCTAGACCCTCAGTTGTTCTTATTCAGTGCAGAGTCCCTGGCAAGAAATTGGGTGTTGCATCACTGATGTTCCTGTGCAACAATAAATTGTACCAGGGCTGGGCAGTTTTGACTACAGGAATTACAGTCAGTCCCTATGGCCTACTTCCCATCCGAGTACGGGGGTCATGGAATGCAAAACTGGGGCCAAATTATTTCACTGGTGGCTGGAACTCAGCTATTTGCCATGTGCATTACAATAGTGAGTTTACTTTTTCTAAGTGCTGAACTACTGCCCTGGGAGATGCACACATGCGTTCCAGACCAGAATCCAGAGTTTAGCCCAATATTATGTTTTTTAAACACATCTGTGATCTATTATGTTGCTGGGTAATGATTTTCACAGAATCACTGTTATTTAATATGTCACTGTCAATATCAGTCTCAGCATGGTATTGCAAAGAACACATCTGAGTACTAGATAAGTGCTTCTTGCTATGGGCAAAGTATTACAGGTCATTAGTTAAAGTATTAGAGGAAAAGTTATTAAAAAATTGAAGGAACATACATGGAAATTTCAGGAGCTGGGACCAGAGACTTCTATATAAGTAATAATTTTAGTTACAAAATGTATCAGAAAAATAAGCTAAACATTGGAATAGCATTATAGAAACAACATTATATGCCTAATTTATATGCCTAATTTATACTTGGTATAAAAATGCTTGAAACTTGTATTCAGTTCTAACTCAGCAACAGTCCTTTAGTACATTAGGAATCAAAAGTGCAGTGCCAGAATCAAGCAAGAGTTTATCCTTTTTGTATTCCAGGAGTTACTGGTTTTAATCCTTTCAAGAGCCTCAGACTATTTTTGTTTTAACAGTCTCTGAGGAAATTTCTCATATCCACCAAACAAAGAAAAGGCCAGACTGAGTAAGTAGTATTGTATTTTAATTTCAGTGTTCCTAAACTATACTTGACTTCAGTTTCGACATGGACACTTGAGCACAGGCAACTGTTTTGAAAGAGTCTTTATGTTAAAATCCTTCTGCTCACTTACTGAAAGGGAACTTCGAGATGAGAAAAGTCTTTCCAGAATCTAAGCCTGGTCTTTGGGCTCATTCTTGAGATAACAGCCAAATTTCATTTTAATCCCAGCAGAAAAGGAATGAAGACTGCCTGCCTCTACCACATAACATTTTCTGTTGGATGAAAAGCATCTTTGAATAGGGAAACAGAGAGTTTGCAAGGATTGGTGAATATTTATTTAAATTTCAGTTGTTACTTGTTCTGCAGTTGGAGAGCTGTACTGCTGTAACTCTTCCACTTCAAAGCAGTTTTGCCTGGCTTTCAGTGTGAATGAAAGACTGATGCAGCTCTTGTGCTCCTGTTTTATGTAATCCATCCTTCTTTAAGAGGTGCAGTGCTTTGCCTGAGGTATGCTGAGACAGCATTCCTTCATCTTTCCAGATGTACTGCAGTGCACTGATAATAATTATCCTGTGCAGTGTCAAATAGCAAGGAATTCCTGCTGTAAATAGGTGCAGATGTAGATGTGTGATCCAAGGTACAAAGATTCTTGAAAGGGCATGAGAAGAACTGATTCATGTGGAGCCTAAGAGCAACCAATAGATCATGATTATTATACTGTCAGTCCAGTACATCTCTGTATTCAGCTTTCCAGCTAAGTTTTCGAATCTCTGGGCTCTTAGGAACTTAAACTGACTTACACTTCTGACTGACACGTCCCTCTGCCTTGTCACCGCCCTAAAAAGTTTGTTGACCTATCTCTTGGTTATCACCCATCTCATGGTTACAGGTTTTACCCAGGTAAAAGTGTGACTCTGTGGATTCCTTAATAATTTTCTTTCATTATTAACACTAGAGACTTCTCTTAAGTACCCTTATTCAGTTATCTCCTTTTAATGTAAGTGAAAGTCCAGTACATCTAATTCAACTAAGAAGATTCTGAGCTCAGTATGTGCCTCTGATCTGCCCCGGATCGTTATTTTCTGAATTCATACCTGTTGTGAGACTTTTACATTTTCTGTAATGCAGAAGAAGACTCCAGCATCCATTTCCAGTCAAAGTCTAATGCAAGACAGACCCAAAAGGTTTTAACTTAAGAAAGTGATCAGAGGTCTGATCCAAACACAACACGACTTTTGATTTTACTGCATCCTCATGTTCAAAGATTATTGTGACAATTTTGACTCCATTTCCAAATCCTTCAGCTGCTTTTTATTAATACAAGAATCAGGGGTTAAATCTGCCATTCAATTTTGGATAGTCTGTTCCACTCCTAATCCCAGTTTATCTATTTTGGTTTAGTTTGGTATTTGAACTACCCTTAAAATTTAAGTCTATTTGTTAAACTGAATGTTTTCCAGTTAAGGAAATTGAAATTTTTCCAGGCTGTGGATTCCCAAATTTCCCTGCCTTTCACAGAAAGCCTTCACTCTATGACAACAAAGTATGCTTGATGAAATTCACAGTTTTTAAAGCAGAAAACAGACATTATCTACCTGGCCTCTGGTTAGACTAAGATAAAAGGCATAGAATTCGTGGAGCCCATACTGGTAAACAAGATGTTATTAGAAGACTTTCTAATTTAGTATGAGCTAATAATTTACTGAATACTTGGACAAGAAAGAAAATTTCAGTACCCAGGAGCTGAATATGATTTTTCAAATTTCTAAATGAAATTAGGTATCCAGATTCAATTTCATTTGGTGCAAACTATTCCATTTAATGATAAAGAAGCATTTTAATGGAAGTGGTTGTCAAAACAATGACACAAATTGATGTGTAAATCCCACAGAGAAAGTGAAGATCATGTTAGTGCTCCTGAAGAAGTCAGTGCATACCTCACAAAATCTAACTCCTACCTGTGTTTGAGAGGAATTCTCCTCTCCTCTGCAAATTCAGGATTCTGCCTCACAGCGGTGACCTGGCCATCAGCCCCTTTCATTGGAACAGTCCCACTTTGTAAAAAATACTTAAATATTCATGGAGCCAGCTGGTGAGAGAAAAACAATGCTCTAGTCTGATGGTTCAGTAACTCTCCTGGGGAGGGTGGAGGTGTTAGTCTCAGTCCCAGTGAATGTGTAATTATTTATACAAAGTAGAACAGTGTCAACAGGAGAAGTGACAAGTCCTGTCTCCCAAAAAGTTTCCTTGCAGGAATGGAGAAGTCTAAAGAAACAATAATGCATTTGCCAGAAATCTGCCAGGTATAGTTAACAACAGTTTAAACAAACTCTAAAAATAATTTACAGATTATTCCTGAAATAGCTAAGCTTTTGGATGAATAGATGTTCTTCCACATCTCTGAGACAGACCTTGTTCCTCACATTAAGTGAACAGACCTTTCATCCTCCAAAGCAAAACAGCTCTTAAAAATAGAAATCATTCAGAACATATTTTAAGAACTTAGCATCTCATACCTCCATCCTTGCTCCTATTGACATCAATGGAAGGAAAACCAGTATTTATATGTCCCACAAGCAGATCTGTCTCTTGGAGAATGCTGCTCTATAATGGTTTGTGTCTGACAGGAATAAAGAACTTTTGAGATCTGTCTGCCAGTTGAACAGCCATGGCTGTATGTAATGTTTGTGCAGAGTCTTGTTGAAAGCATCATGCGAGGCATGGTCCTTAGGCATAAATGAGTTTTCATTAGACCAGCTAAAAGACAATGTTTCAAGCAAGAAATTCTCATTCAGGGCTAAGGCAGAAGGAGCAAGCTTTAAATTATATGCAGGCTGAGGACAACTGCTCTCACTTTATCTCAATTTGTGAATTTGACACTGTATCACAATTTTCTAACATCTTCTTACAGTTTGTATGAGTTTCCATTAGAGAACTCAAAAAATCACAGGTAGTTCTTGTGCATATGACTGACCTGCAGATACCCAGTTTGACAAAAATGACATCAGGAATTAGAAATTCATCACCTCTGGCTTTAAAAAATGAGTAAAAAAGCCCTAAGAGGTTTAAGCTTTAGTCATCAAAACCAGAGCTGCCTGAAAATTGTTTTTAAAGCTCAGCTGTAAACAGTGTTGTAATAATTCATATTATGGTAAGTATAAAGTCATATCCCTTTTATTAGTCATATGTTTTGCCAATAAAATGACTTTCATAAAACAAACAAAAAAATTTCATAGCGTTGAAGGCCTTTCAGAGGACTGTATAATTAAAGCACAATAGTTTCTGACATCTGGAAAGAAATTCTTGATTGCAGAGCAATAAATGACCTGTAACTTATAAAACATATATTTTCAGATGAAAGATTTTTGAAGAAAATTTTGAATGAAAGCTGCTGCAAAAGCAGAGAAGACTGTCTTGAAACTCAGAGATGGATGGGACATAGCAAATTTCTGCATCTCCACATCTTATGTAAAAGCTGTATAGAACTGGCAGCTGTCAGCAAGAGGTAAGAATCCACCAAGTGATACTGTGATGAACACTCAAAAGTTAAGGAGTTAAATATTACATAGGCTCTGGCAGATGAAAAGAGGATGACTAAGCAACAAGTACTGCATCAAATCTAGTATATATAGCTGATGCTTGTAAAGTACAGCAATATGTCCATCCAGATTTTGAGTTAAAGATGAAAAAAACTTACATTATTACAACAAATGTAAAAGTTTTAGTACTCCTAAAGCCGTAGCAAGTAAATGCAGAATTTTTAAATCTGCTTACATTTTTTCCATGTGGTGCAGGTCAGCATTTCAGGCCTTTTTCTTTAGGAAGAAATCAAATTCTGTTAAAGACAGACTGAGGCAGTGGCAGTGATCATAAAGCTGGATGCTAACACCACATTCCTATTGAAGTTCAGTATGACACTGGTATACATCTCTAACTGGAGTCTTTCAAATATGCTTCAATGCCTCTCCACTCAATTCCTTGAGGCAGGGACACACAACTTACCCAGTATACAGGGAAGAAAGGGAGGCACAATTGTGCCTGTATATGTATATACATACATACATACATGCATATACATTTATATATACATATACATATATATATATATATAATTCTGAATATAGTGCACATTTGGCATGTGGACAAAACTAAGTGCAGACATTACAGTATGTACAGAAACAGTGTAAGAAAGTGCCATGGGTGTGTGTATTTTTGGAGGAAGCAGCATTTCTCTGTTCCACTCACTGCTCTGCTGCATTCACCACAGCACCATCCATGAAATCCAGCTCAGCCCAGGAATCAGACTTTGGGTTAATGGGATGAGTGCCCTTGGCCTTGAGAGCAATGAACCACTGCCTAGCTGAGGCTGAGGTGTCCTTCAGACTGGGGTGTCCTGCAGGCTGTCCCTGGCCATGTGCTCACAGGAAACAAGCTGCTCCCCTGGCCCAGGATGTGCAGGCAGTGCAGCCATAAAGCTCTCTTCAGGTTTAGTTTATAGCTGCATGTTCTAGGGTGTCTGATCTGGCTTTTCAATCATGACTTCATAATTCTGTCCAGCCCTGCTCCAGCCTGTGGGCTGTGGCTGTGGCATGCTGAGTGTAACCTGCCTCCTTGCCTCAGCTTACTCTGGTGGTGATTGAGGGTGTAAGGCTGGGATGGTGGCACTGCACAGCAGGGAGCATGAGGCTGGGATCCCTGGGGAGCTGTGGCTGTGCAGCTGCAGGATATGGGTTGATGAAGGTTTTGCATTGTAGCTCAGAGACCCCTGAAGCCTGGCACCACTGCATCATTTTTGTCCTTCCTGTTAAGTCTGTGGGTGTCACATGAATTCTCTGTAGGCTTAAGATAACTGAGCATTGGTGAGAACACTGCACTGTAACACCAGCTGGACCAGAGAATTACTGCCCCCAGTAATCAAAGCTGAACAACTGTTTACAACTATGTTATTTTATTTTGTTGACAGCTAGTCCCAAAGCAACTTTTGCAAATTGATCTCTTCATGGAAGTAATTAAGGGAATGTGAGAATGTTCAAGAAAATTCTTTCAGTTAAGGGATAATGTGGAAAGTTTTATTTTCCCCATTACATTCCTATTTCTTCTATTATGTTCCCATCATAAAACAAGAATCTTTGAATATACAATAACAAGTGAGGTCTGAAATGAAAAATTTAGCATCTGTATAACCTGGAGATGGTTGTCCTTTCTACCTATAAAGAGCCATATGAAACCCCCAGAGTTCTGTTGTAATTTATGTAAGAGGAATTGTAAACATATCACTGAAACTTGTCCTGCTAAAACCTTCTGAAGAGTGTCGTAGATGAGAAAACTCCCTGCCATGTGAAGTCTTTCTATTTTTACCTTCACTAGGAAGGGTCACTGTTTACTGTATTAGCTATAACCTAATGAGATGGGTCCTGTGGCAAATCCAGGACTGGAATTGCTGGACAGGTTGTGGTGGTTCTATTATTAGAAACCTGTTACATTTGACATTGAGCATAAAAGATGGGGCTTGTACCGCAGAACATTTCTTATACTCCTGAGAGTAAATCCCAGCAGCTGTTACCAGAAAAGCTGCTGAAGCCTCTGGGCTCTCATTGATTGGACTTGCAAGTCGATCAGTCATGCTAAGATATGCAAAATCTCTAATGACAAAACCAGTAAATGTTGCTATTGATAGAGCAAATTCCTCAGAGACCAGAATTTCACTCTCAAAGTGTATTTTGTATCTAGACAGGTTGTATATTGACTCAGTTTGTATAATGTGTCTGAAACAACCAGAAAAGCTTTATCTATAGCCGGACTGTGTGAGGAAATAAATGCATTCAGTTTTCAGTAGCATGTCAGAATAAAATATATTATTACTGGATTTAACTGAATGTACAAGCATGATTGCATGTTGCCACATTTCAGCCATATTTCAAATGGGATGTAGAGTTATTTGCTCTTTAATGCTAATACAACCGACTGTGTAAGAGCGGAAGAGAAGACCACTGAAAGGCCACAGGCAGTAGGAGACTCACTTGTATGTCCTGCCTGTGTGTCAGCAGCACATGTGGCTACACAGAGCTACACGAGCCCCAGGCAGGGCACCAGTGTGGCACTGACACAGGAGCAGTGCTCTGTGTGCAGTATGAACAGCCTTACTGGCTGATTCACCTTGGTTCCTCTCAGAGAGCTTGTACCCACATTCAAGGCAGTTGCCAGTGCTCAGCTTGCATAAAGTCAGATCTGAAAAATTTGGCTTCAGGTGTGAAATTTGTAAAGAGAAACAAATGAGATAGTGAAGTTGGGTCAGGAAGTGGGAAAAAAATAAATGAAATGAAGAAAGTAGTAAAGAGAGTTGGAAACACTTTGGTGAGATGCTACACCTGCATCCATACAATGAAGATGCTGACTTTCACAGCTTGTGCCAACACAAGAGCTAGGGATCACTGGGCAGCTTGCACCAGCAGTCATAACACTGTACAAATTTTTTTCCATATCTTGGTGTTAAATAAGAAAAGAGTGGACCAGGCTTCCTTATATTTCAGCTTTGACAAGGGCAGCAGAGATCATCTGACAGCCTCAGGGCCGCTCTGGATTGTGGCTGTTCCCAGAAGAGACTTATCTGAAAGATGAACAGTGGGCAGGAAAGCACAGCTGTCTCGAGGGTGCTGTAAGATCTTTGGCAGTACGTTGGGAGTGAAGTGTCACTGGCCAAAATGAATGGGAGTTCCCCAGGAGAGCTTGAAGGTCATGGCAAGCCAAGAGCTGGTGTCTGTGTCTGTCACTGAGAGGATGAGTGTCAGCTCTGCCCTACAAACAGCGTAGCCAGTCCAATAGCTCCTGCAGTAAACTAGCACACAAGGATTGAATCATATCACTGTTACAATACTCTAGTTAACACTGCAATGTTGGAGCCAAGAAAAGGACTGCAGTATACCAGAAAGTACATTTTAATACTTAAAGTGTTGAAAACTGTAGCATGAAAATATATGTGTTGTTCAACATCAGCTGTGAATAGGTAGGCAGATTCTATGAACACGGATCAGTCTGAAACCTGAGCAGCAGAGTAAAAGGGTTGTTCCCATCCAGTAGACAACATGCTGGCTGTGGCAGGGTGGTCATGGCATTGTGCCAGCCAGGTGTGTGCCTCATGGCTAACTCATGGCTAACCAGGGCTCGGCCATCTCACTTGTTCTGGGCCAGGAAGGAACCTTTTCTAAACTGATGTCTTTCAACTGCTCAACTTTGAAAGGTGAAATCCTTCATAGGAAAACTTTTTTTTTTTTTTTTTCTCACTTGCCTGTTTTGTTTCTTTACTTGCTTGTCACACTGGTTCTAAACTAATATGTAAGTCGAATTGGTATGTTAATCCACATCTGCTGAAGTATGCATGTGATAAAGGAAACAGATCAAATGAATTTATTTTAGTCAATATGTTTAAATAAAAGGTCAACATGGCAAGATGCATACTCCGACTGACTTATGTTCAGTTTAAGTTCCAGTAATGTCGAAGAGTGTGGCGTCATCCTCTTCAAAAAAGTTTTTTTTTCCCCCTGTTGGATTATATCAGCATGCAGCTGCCTCTAAGGCATTATTTTTGCCAGACGGCCAGGCTCTCTGTGCCAGCTTCTCCCCGAGAGCGTTCTATGGATGGGGCATCCCTCCCAAATCAGCCCAGGGCACCGTAGCTGTGCCCAGTCGAGCTGCCGCAAAGGGCAGCACTTCCACCAGCTGTGCCAGGACAAGCGGGGCGCTGGGCGGAGGCGCCTGCCGGGGGCTCCTGAGCTCCCTCCTGTGCGCTGCAGATGAGAAATGCAGCGCCAGCTCCCATGGAGAAAACCTGTCCGTGCCCGAGCGGCCCGGCCCCAGCCCCGGCACCGGCCCCACAGCACCGGGTCAGCACCGGCCCCAGGCACCGGACCCACAGCACCGGGTCAGCACCGGCCCCAGCACCGGGTCAGCACCGGCTGCACAGCACCGGGACATCCCCGGCCCCACAGCACCGGGTCAGCACCGGCCCCACAGCACCGGGTCAGCACCGGCCCCAGCACCGGCCGCACAGCACCGGGACATCCCCGGCCCCACAGCACCGGGTCAGCCCCGGCCCCGGCCGGTGGTTCCCAGAGCAATTGCAGCCCCCTGCAGCAACTTCATCCCCGCACTTCATTCCCGCACACAGTGCTCTGCTCCTATTCACCCGTGTGCATGTGCTGGGACAGATTTAAAAAATCTGAATTATCCATGAAAATTATATGTGAAAATTCGTTTTGCCTTGTTCATTTGTAGCTGGTGAAATTGAGGATTCGATCCAACTCAGACCTCAGAGCGCTGAAGATATCGAAATCGGCTGGAATAAACTTTCTAACACATTTGAAGCATTAGAAAGATTCTTTATCTGTACAGGTCGCACAGAGGATAATTTTTTTATTCTGTGTGTGTTGCGAGGCTCTACAACAACGTATTTATCCATCGTAACATACATATTCATTAAAACATGGTTCTTATTTAATACATAAACATTACTTTCCTAGAACTAATTTGTATGTATCCAACTCCCACTGGAAGTCCTTTTTTGGTTCTGAAGAGTCATAAAAGGGGTCTCTGGTACTTGAATTCACTGAATGCTTTGATATTAAAGGTGACTTCTCCTTGAACTTTTTCTTTGGGCATGTGCCGTTACTTCTTTGTTACATGACTTGCAAAAAAACACTGTAGTCCTTTTTATCTGTTTGTCCACTGGTTCCAGCCATGTTTATCCTCCTGTGGTCATATGTTTACATCCATTTGTCTTTTTTTTTTGGTCATTTAGTCTTTACGCTCTATCCAGCAACTTCAGGGAAACTGAAAATTTCTATTCTCTATAACATTTATCATTGATGGCTGAGTTAGAAAATGAAGGTTTGTTTTCTTAAAACTGAGTAAGACCAAATCTTGTCTAGGAAACTCCTGCTGGTTGACCTCAGTGTCCTCCACGAGTCTGCTGGGCACAGACTAATGTTGCAAAACTTTTTTCTGAACAGCAGGCCTGAATCTCTTTTTTCTGAGGTTCACTTGGCACAGCAGGCAGGCAGGGCTGTCACTGCTTGGTTCTCAGGCTGCTTTGACTCGTGTGTGGGAGCTGCCCTGGTGGGATCATGTGGCTCCATGCCACGGATGGACTGGTGCAGCACAGAGATGTGCTGTGCCACGCTACATTCCTGCTGCATCCTCTGTGCCACTACAGCATACAGGGATGTGATTAGGGAACAGGAGGGGAAAAGAGCTTTTCACAAGTCAGAATTGTTCTCCAGCCTGTTTGAGCCTTCCAGGCAAAATGCCAAGGGAAGAGAACTGAGTCTGGTGCTTGTTTGTGAATTTAGCTCAGGAATCACTTGCAAAGGGAACCGTGCTACTGCTGACCTATTATAGTGCACATGGGAAATTGTCACCTTAGAGACTTCATTTACCAGGCTGTTTGTTGCAGATTGTTTCATTCATGAGTGAATGGGGGGACTGAAATGGTTTTTGAAACAAGTGTTGAGAAATAAGTTTGAAGTCACTCATGTCTAGGACATACCTGTCAGTGTTGCTCTCACACTCAAACTAGAAATCATGACAATTCCAGAGCCTGAAAATCATAATTATTTGTTATCTCTATGTGCATATTTAGCTAATGAATAATATTCCTTGTTGTTATTTAAAAGCAGCAATGAAGTGTGCTGGAAACTGCTAGGTGAACATCTAATGCTTTCTATAGAGGACTTGCACTCCAAGCCACAACTGCTGTAAAGGGGAGAGGGCCAGATTCACTGTGGCTCTTCAGTAACACCACTTGGGAAAAGTCACTGTGACTTTCAGAAGAGAAAGCAGTGATTACTTCACTTGGTAATATTTGTAAGTCCACCAGTTCATTTGCTTTGTGGAAACCCATGTGTAAGAATCTGCCAGCAAAGTCAAAATCAATATATCTTTTAAACTCTGTGAGGTTAATTTTTTTTTCCTCAATTTTTTTTTTCTTCCCTTTAATGAAGAAGACTTCTAAAATGTCTTTTTGGTAACAGCTGGAGACCTCAACCAAAGTATGTAGGGCACCATCAACTTTTTCATGTATTTAATTCAGCCTTATGTCTGAATACAAGAATATACTCATCACATATTAACTAATGAAGGTATCTACTATTTGCCATTCATTATTTCAATTCACTATATTCTTTGGAATAATGGTCATCTCAGTAGAAGCAGAATATACTGGCTGTATATTCCCTCTGAGATGATAGTGCTGCCAAGCTAGCTGGGACTTTAAATAATATTCATTTAACAACCTGAATACTGCATTTTGAGTAGGTTTCCCACTCTTGCATAGTCTCAGTTCTCTGTGTTTTACTGAATGCAGTTGAGTCAAATTATTTTTTATTGTCCAAAGAACATCTGAACTTTAGAATAAAAGAGATGGCATGCTTCTGTTGGGGCAGAATAGTTACAGCTTGAAGGAACGTGCTCTATTGCCAGGGACTGAGGTGTTCTTCATAGAATATTTGGCTTCTCTGTTTGAGTCTATAGTCTCAGAAATAAATATTATTTTTAATTA
Source organism: Certhia americana (assembly GCA_018697195.1). Lineage (NCBI taxonomy): Eukaryota > Metazoa > Chordata > Aves > Passeriformes > Certhiidae > Certhia > Certhia americana. The sequence goes on along the minus strand of CM031865.1, from coordinate 14,616,241 downwards.
TCTTGGCTAGTGAATATATCTTTTAGTGCTCAGTGATTCTGGTTACTTGCTGTTCCACTGTTTCTCTTCAAGCTATGATTTTCTACTACACTACAAGAAACAAAGTTTTGATATTGTAATTGGTACAAATGGAAAGTCTGAAGCTACATTTCATGACTAAGTTGGTGCATTTCTAGCTAAGCATATATATTTTTATGACGATGCCCCGAGAGTGCTTTAAAGTGCTATAGCTGAGGAGGGAATCTGAGTGTTGGGTGTTGGAGTGTAGGACACTGCCTTAGGGCTGGATGGCAGGATCTGCTGTGCCAGACTCTTGCTGGCAGCATTTCCCTGGCACTGTCTGCTCATTAGGGCTCTGCTTCTACAGCACACTTGAACACAAGGAAAAGTTCACCCTGCCAATGAACAAAGATAAACATATAGTCCTATTAAAGTTAAGCATGTACCTATGAGCTCCACTAAATTTTGGATAATGAAAGATGTTGCCTGTGTGTACAAAGGTATCAGAGAAGCTGCCCCAGTGACAGTTATTTTTTTGGTTTTTTTGTTTACCTATTGCTCATTGTTTGTATTATTTCTGAGGGCTTCAGATACTGCTGCTTGTTATCCACCCCACTGACATTTCCTAGTTGTCTTTCCAAGTGCTGCTAAAAAGAAAAGCTGAGATTTTGGAACACTAGTGAGTGCCAGTGATTGAATTCCATAGCCCCAGGACTGTGGATGTGGAGAGCTCAGCATATAAAGAAGGGGGGAAAAAAAAAAGGATTTTTTTTTTCTTGTACATGTGGCATTACCCAGTTTCTCAGGACAGCAGAGGAGAGCAAGAGAGAATAGTGATTTTCTAGTAGAGCATAATATTGAAAAGTATGCTTAACACCAAAAATGAAAGAAAACTATATTTTCATGTTTCATCAGTCTGGAGAGGCAAGAAAAGATTAGACCTTGGAGGCAGGAGAGACTCAAATTAGAAAACTATAAAATTGCTTACTCTCCAAAAATATTGTGTGACATGGTTGTTTTGCTTCTGTAAAGCATGCAACATTTACCCAAAGGCTGTGCTCCTTGGCAAGAGAAGTATTTCCAGCTTCCCATTAACAGAAGCGTACTGCCACTCCTGATAAGAAATCTGCCTTGTAGTAGAGGGCTTCTGATGCAGAAAGTGCATCTGCAGTGTCTGCCCCAAAGGCTCTTGCCACTGCAGCCAAGATTCAGCCTTGGCATTAATACTGATTTGCTCTACATTTTTACCAGCTTTTAATTTTTCATCTCCATTCCCAGATCCTGATAACCTGACATGATCCTATGATGAGAGAATAAAATGTGAAGGTAATAGTTGTGTGTTAGATGTTCCTTTGTTCCTCCTCAAATACAGTCCTGAGTTTTATGGTCATTTGTCAGAGAAGAGATGTCATGGTAACAAAATATAGGTTGCCTTCAGATTTCCAGTAGATTATCAGTGTAACTATGGATCCACCACAGCTGAAGGCTGAGGTACTGACCTCAATAAATGTCGTATCCTAGAAGCTGTAACTTTTGTTGTCTACCATTCTGCTCAGTGTTTTGCCATCTTCACTGGCTTCATCAGTTTTTTGAGGTTTTCCTCCAGCATGTTCATGTCCAGGAGTCCAATCCAGAGTTTACTGATAACATTATGAAAACCCTTAAGTGTTAACAGGAGGATGCAGTCTTGTGAAGCATTTGTTTATTTGCAGGATGTAGTCTCTTGAAGTACTTGCTTCCAAGAGGGCAATGTATGTTTTTGCTGGGAACATCAAATCCTTAAAGTCATTGTCACATTTCAAATAGGATGTACAAAGTCTGCAAATAAGAATCTCAAGAATTTTTAGAACTTTTGAAAGAATTCTGCAGACCTCAACTAGAAGATCCTATAGTTTTCCACTGTGTTGAGTCTTCTCAGAGTATCAGGGGGAGCCTGCAATTATGCTGGGATACATCCTGCACTGCTGAATTTTGACAGAAAAGCCTTAAGGCAGATACTTTATGTAATTACAGTTCACTGAGTGCTTTTTGGTGCCTGACTTGGACTGAAAACAGTATTTTGCTATCCTACTCTGCCAAATGGGAAACTTGATGCCAAATAGACCTCTTCATTTTGCAGTCAGTATTTTGCTGCAATTCTTGACACTGTTACTGCTACCAATTTCATGATTTTTCAGTGAACACCATAGGCTGAACACTAATTTTCTAACACATATTAATGATCTCAGTGGAACAGGGATGTCTATTATTAATTAGTTAGCAGAGAACTAAAATGGCAAAGAATGCTATTTTATTGCTTCAAAATATAAAATACAACAAAATGGCCATGACACTTCTGCTAGCATAGTGTTTTCAGAAATACCAACATCCCTATACAAGAACTGAACGTTCCTGTACTCATGCTAACATCACATGTGTTTGACGATAACTACATCCAACATATTTCTGATCCTACAGGTGTCACAGTAAGTTATAGTAAGAAATGAGAAAAACCTTTATAAATGAATTTCTGCAAAAATGAACTCAGAATCAACTTTATTTATAGATCACACCCCTTTTTTTGCTAAAAATGCATAGTCATTACATATACAGTAGTCAGCATCCAAAAGTGTAGAAAGATTAAATTCTCAAACCCTCCCAACAGAACCACACAAAATTCACATTTTTTGTTCATAGCATGCACAGCCCCTTAAACATGATACCTCCTACTAAAGTGTGCTTGAACCTCTAGCAGACAGAATTGACTTGCTATAAACTGTTTCTCTGTACTATTAACCCCCAGCTACAACCACAAATCCTAAGGCATTCACATGAAACAGCAAAGCCCTACTTCAGAATCCTCCGTGTTCTGAGTATGGCCCAGGAAGCAATTGCCCTGAAAGCAGAAGTCTGCTGGTGGTGTTTCCTTCCAGGCAACTTTAGCAAAAGCCTGCTTCCCTTGTCTTGGTCAATAGTTTAATACTGAATTCAGTGGAACGAAGCAGCATCTATCTAAGCGAGATGTGAAAACAATTTAACTTCATTCCACACCCAGCTCCAAGACACTGAGTGTCTTGAATGGAGGTCTGTGTCTTTCAGTGCATGTGACACTACCATCTTGCATCTCATCTGAGGAGAAGAGAGTCAAGTCTCAGCTGTAATTGGGTGTTGGTTATATAGCCCTGACTCAGAGGTGTCTAACAGAAGCTAGGAATATACTAGGAATATTCTTGGATACCGGGAGAATTTCTAAAGGTACAGTCTTTGACTAACAAACCACTCAAACCCTTTGATGCCTTCTTTTTTTCCCCCCCTCAGCTACTGCTGCCAGTTAGAAAAGCTCTTAAAAACATGATCCTCTTCTCAGTGGTGCTTTTTCTATCAGCCCTTCTAGTTGATGGGCAGAGTGGGTTATTCAGGGCTCCCTGACAGAGTACATATATGTGGTCAAAAGATCCAAGTTCAGATTTCACTCAACCATAGGATTAACTCCATGTTGTCAGTTTTGCAGACAGAACAAGAGGGAAAAAGAGAAAGTTGTTTGATCAATATAATTTTATATTCTCAAATGATTACATATTTTTTTCTTAAAAGCTTCATTTATTTCAGGTCTTTTTACTCTGGTAGAAGCAGTTTGACGTAGTTCAATGTTCCCAATGGCAACCGAGACATAATCATAGTCTTACAGATACTGATGGGAAATCCTGCTCCATTGTTTCATAGTAACTGGAATACAATCCATGACTAAATGAACAAGGAGGCCTCCTGGGTGTTACAATGCTCCTCAGTACAATTTACCAGTGAGAATTTCTGAAGAAAAGCATATGTAAGTCATGTATGTTTTGTCTTTACTCCTGACCCTTACGCATTTAGTCAGCCTGTTTAATACTGCCTGGGTCTTGATTGCCTCCCACTTGAAGCCAGTGGAAATTTTGCCATCAGCTCCAAAAGACACAGGATGTGAACATCCTAGGAATATGGCAATGACAAGGGCTTATCCCAAGAGCTCATGATCTGGAAACGTTCATGTTCCTCTCCCTGTGAGATGAGGAAAAATACAACATTCTCTCTGTTGGAGTTCAGTAATATTTCTTCTTAGCACCTGGGAGGGTCTTTGCATTTTTAAGTGCTTTACAAACATTTGCTAGTTTTCAGAGCAACCCTGCGAGGTAGGTAAGGTATATTCTCCCCATCTTACAGATGTGGAAACTGAGACACAAAGGGTCAAATTCAACCCTGGTACAATTCCAGTGTTTCACATGAATTAAAAATCATTCAAAATGAACATAGTTTAAACAACTTGCCCCAGATTACAGAACAGGTAGTGGCAAAGCAAGGATAAGAACCCAGGAATACCTGACTCCTCAGCTTGTTACTGGCCAGTTGGTCATTTTTACTCTCATAGGCAACAAAAACCAGTTTGATCTGGGCAATTACTACAGGTATGAGTTGCTTCTGTAAGGCATGTGGATGGTAATCAACTGAGTTTAGTGCAATAATGCTCTATGAATGTGCTGCCTCAGAGAATTTACTTAAACATGAAGTAAAACTTTCATACTGTCATTTTCTGCAGGTGCACTGTTGACAAAAACCTGACAAAGTAGCTGGATTCAGAAAATCAGTAAGAAGCTTAACACTTGGACAACTAAGCAGAACTATCATTTTAGCAAGAAAAAAGAACATACTTCTACTTTTAACTGCTATATTTCTACAAGTGCAGCATGCAGATGAAACCTTTCCCTTTGTTTCCAGACTGTAGATTCCAGTCTTGTTAATGAAGCTGCTCAGAGCTTCACAGATATCCTGGATAGTGACATTCAAATGAATACACTGCAGAAGAAATCCTGCATCGCCACAGAAAACAGGGTAATGATTACAGATCAGGTTTACCCATCTGACATGAAGATGAGCTCGATGCTCACAGGCTACTCAGAAGTGCCCAGAAGCCAGGCTTACTGAATATATGCCAGTGTAGATTGCAGTTCTAGGCACGTGCTGAATGCAAGGGGGGTGTCTATGCCCCCAACACTCTGGGAAGTGGCCCCAGCAACAGCCACATCACATCAGCACAGGTGTGTCAGTCTGGAGATCAGTGCTGGCCAAACACAGAAAGACACCTGGGCATTTGCAGGCCACCCCTCTGTGCTCCAGTCCTCTCCTTGGCTTCCATCCCCATACAGATTCTGCTACAAAAGGCCTGAAAAGCGTTTTTGGTTTTAAACATGAGCTGTGGAATCCACAGTGTCGACCTTATGACAGGTCATAAAAACATTAGGTACTTCTGCAAGCAAGTTAATTTTCTAAGATTTCTTTATGCATCTAGTCTGCAGTTAGACCTCTTGTCTGAGCTCTGGACATGCTTACACATGTTCTTCAGTCATGTGCTTTCACATCAGAAAGTTATCCTGCACCTTTATAAGTCATACAAATGCTGACTAATTTCTATGTGAGAAAATTCAAGCGCTATAATTATAGATATCTTGTTCCAATTTTAATCTTTATCTCAGATTTTTTCTGTCCATTGGACACAGCAAATAGAACAATTACCTACTTACGTGTCCTCCACTGAATAGACACAGACACTCAGGTAACATTTGCCTAGATATTCTCCACACTTACTGTGCCTTTTTATTTTGTAGTCACATTTTTTTAAACAAAAACCAGACAAACAAAAATCCATTAATTAGAACTCTTAAATTCTAATCACATCTCCCTGTAGCCATTCTCTCTGGATTCAGCAGCCTGCTTACAGTGGCTCAGACAGCAGTGCTTACAACCAGCTTTTACAAATAATTCCATGAGGTGCTCAGGCCCATACACATGCCTGAACAATTTGCCAACAGAAACTTGTGAATGAAGCAATATTCTTAATATCAGAGCCAGGTACCCAATCTTCAGTGTGACTGAGGCTCACAGGCAACTCTTGTAACAGCAGTAAGATTCCAGTAAAATTGCAGTTGGTTGCAATCCAAACTTTATACTGTTATCTGTCGTTGAGATATATATAGATGACCCTGTGTGGCCTAACTCCAAATATCAAATGTATTTTTACAAGTTAGCAACAGCCATTTTTGACATTGCCTCTTGAGATGCCCTCTACATTGCGACTGACAAACACAAATACAATTCATCATACAGTATGCTTTAAAAGCCTGGTCTTTTACATTTGGCTTTTACTGTTGTTTGTTTTTGAGCTGCCTTCTAGTGCTGAGGTTTGCTATCCTTGGCCTTTCTGATTTATTTCTTAGTTTTTAATTGCTGGTTGGACGTGCAAGTGGCATCTCCCAGGCAAACCCTTTCTACATAATTAGTTAGGGTGAGTCATTGGGCTCTAACTACTAAGCCTCTATTATTTTAACTTGGATACAACCCATCTCAAAGATTTTTGGCCTCTTTTTGCCGTTGTGGAAATTCATAGCATGACATCGTTGCAGGTCTTGATCCACTGGCTTTCTATTGTGAGTTTTCAGGGTTCTTCACAATATTAAAGTACATTTCAAGAAATAACAGTGTTGTGAACCAGCCTCCTCTCCCAGTGGTGCAGATCATTTTCTGCTTTGTTGGCAGCTGAAGAAAGCAATCCTACGTTTACGATAAAAGTTAGTGAAAACAGGTAAAATTTAAAATACTTCATGTAGTTTCCATTTTCTTTTAATGCAGGGTGGCAAATGAAAACTGAACACAGCCACTCGCACAGGACCACGCAGTTATTTATGGACCAACAGCAATAACTCAAGAGGCCACAGTCTGGGAACTTCTACTTCAGATAATTCTAGTCAATCTCCTTAAAAGACCACATCTGACCCTCCCAGAAATGACATACCAGCAGAACTGTGGCTGACAAAGAGTATATATTTTTTGTTAGGCCATTTTCATTGTTCACTGAGAATCTAAAACATTCAAACCATTATACTTAAAATGGGTTGAGAGAAAAGCTAAATTGAGCGAGTGCAATTTTCTTTTAGCTTATGCACTTCCATTGAGAAATTTTCATAAAGCTGTTACATTGGTAGAGGGCACATCATTTATTCGGTTTGTGATGACTCTGACCCATGTTAAGGATTTGACTTCATAGTCCCTGGCTACAGTCCTTCCTAAATTCCCATTTTAAACAAAGGGGACTTTGTCTTACAGAAGATTAGGACTAGACTCAAAAACATTGTCCTGGGATTCAGATGCCATGTCCATTAAAATGGGAAAGACCCAAGCAGAAATATACTTCTACAACAAGAGCTGAGTAAAACAGCTACTACACTATTACACAGTCTGACACAAGGGTTTCCTAAGGAAGTACCACCCTTCTTTTGACAATGGGTTGCACAAGTACTTTCTCACCTGAACTTTGATTTGTAATCCCCTTGTGTAATATTATTGCACTTGTTCTGTCTGACGAAAGCAAAATGCATCTGCTTAAAATCTGCCCATGGTTTACAAAAATGTATCTAGAGAGTAAATTTAATCTATTCTTAGTTCTTTGTTGTGTGACAAGGATAATACCTGGGTTGCTCTGAAAGATACTGCTTTGGAAAATACCTCCTAATTCTTGTCTTTGAACCCCCCCAAAGCTTCGGAAAGAGGACTTCAACATATCCAGCTGCAGCCACAACTAATCAGAATAGGAAAAAGTAGGGAATGACAAAAAAGTGCCAGTATCCAGTATCTGTAGAACAAGATTTTAGGTGCTGAACTCCGATTCAGCAATATCTTATTCTGCAACTAATTTTAGGATGGTAAATCTGACAGTGCTCTAATTAAAGAGCAGTAGAAAGCAGTTCCATGTAGTTTTTTTAAAGATCCAGAATGAGATCTCATGCATCAGTTACTCTCTTTACATCCACAGAACTCCCACTGAGCTTGGCAGGGGTTTATAGAAAGTCTGGCATCTGACTTTGACTCTAGAGGTCTGATTTGGGGGTGATTTACCCAGGAAGATAAAGGGGCCCCTTAGCAACTCCCTTAGCACAACAGATGTTCCTGACGTGCTGAGGGAAAAGCCATTCCATTATGCAGTGTCCTTCTTCTTCCTCTGCCCCCGTTCCAATCCAGTTTGACCCCTTTCTGGTTTGGTTATTTTACATATCCTTCTATTTTATTTTAGTATCTGAGTGGCTACACCAACGACTCACTGTCTGTCTAATTAAAGTGTCTCCATCAACTGGTAATTCTGTAATAATTCACAGCTGTTTTTCCTCTCTCTCTTAAATCTATTGTTCTCTGGCTGAAAAGGCTGCAAGACCTTAGAAACTATAGATAGCTATCGATTTGTTTGCATTTAAAATCCAGTATGTGGCTGCAAAGGCCTGTTACAATATCAGAGAGGAAGATAAATGTCAGTGCATAATCTCCTAGGAAATTTCATATAGGAGTTGATTAAAAGTCTATGAGAAATCATTGCACAAATGTCTTCAGGTGTATACATATATATACACATATATGTAGCTAATAAATATATAGCTAGATATATAAATATATATGTATATACAGAGCTAGTTTAGACCTAATTGTTATGAAATTAGTAAGTGGCATTCACCATTCATGCATTCTTCTTAGTAGCAGAGCTAAATTATTTCAGCTTATACTCTAAGCAGCAACATACCAGTAAGCATTTGCTTGCTTCCTCTGGTAACCTAGTAGTTTAAAGAGCACGAGCAGTTCTGCCATGGTCATTTTCTCCAGCAAACCTCCATGAAAGGGACCTGGCTCTTCCACAGGTGTGTTTCCCCCAGGTTTCCCAGCTTCTTCAGGACATGGTGGCTCTGGTCTGAGGGTCACCAGTCTGAAGGTCATCGGCCCAAGGGTCTCCAGCCCAAGGGTCACTGGCATGGTGGTCGCTGTCTCGAGGGTCGCCGGCCTGGTCAGTCCTTCTTGCAGAGGTCTGCAACGTTGAGGAACCTCCTGACGACCACGGCAAGGCAGACGGTCAGGAGCAGCATATACCCCACGGTGCCTAGGTAGGTGGGGGCAGCCAGGGGTGCCTTGAGAAACTCAGCCAGCCCGTCCTCCACGTAGTGCACCTGGTCGTAGATGCTGAGGAAGGTGAAGATGTGGAAAAGTTGATGGCTATGCCCCACGATGTCGAAGAGCCCCGGCTGGATCCGCTCGGGGATTTTGCTGACGTTGAAGAAGGCGGCCACCAGCAGCCAGAAGTAGCGGCGGTAGAAGTAGACGAAGAGGGTGGGATTGCGTGCGCGGAGGTCGAAGAGGAGGCTCTCCAGCATGATGGGGCAGGCCATGCTGAGCGGCATGGCGAACACGAAGGTGCGCACGGCGAAGGGGTAGGCGCAGCAGGCGGCACGGCTGCGGCAGCAGGCGGCCGTGCAGCCCACGGCCAGCGCCAGCGCCACGGGCAGCACCAGCACGCGGTAGGCCGCGATGGGCAGGCTGCAGTCCAGCTGCCAACCCAGCCGCTGCTGCACGTAGCGGCTCATGGCGCCGGCGTCCAGCAGGCTCAGCCCTGGCAGCAGGTAGTAGGAGTAGGCCACGGTGCTGGCGAAGCCGTAGTAGCTGATGGAGGCGTAGTCCAGGTAGAAGAAGGTGGCGCGGAGGCGCGGGGAGAGGCAGCTGAAGAGGTGGGCCGTGCAGCTCATGGCGAAGGTGAGCAGCACCCCCGAGGCGTAGCACCAGAGGGGCAGCAGGGCCGGGTGGTGGAAGGGCACGTCCCCGACGCCCCGCAGCAGCAGCAGCCGTCCGAAGCGGCTGAGGAAGAGCAGCAGTGGGATGAAGTGGGTCCAGAAGTTGAGGGTCTCGTTGGTGGGCTGCAACACCGAGGCCAGGCACTCCTGCGCCGAGCAGTGCAGCCGCCGGTAGCCCGAGAGGATGAAGCACTCCACGAAGTCTTCGGGCACCTCGTCCCACCGCAGCAGGGCGGCAGGGCGAGGCGGCGGCGGCGCCGCCTCCTTCTTGTCGCCTTCGCCCGCCGGCATGCTGCCGCTGCCCCGGCCGGCCCCGGGCCCACCGCCTCTCCGCCGGCCAGGCGAGGCAGAGCCGCTGTGCCCGCAGCCACCGGCGGAGGATCCGCGGTAGCTCTGCGCCTCTCCGCCCCCGCCGCCGCCGCCCCCGGCAGCATCACTCATTGCAGCAGGGGCAGTGGCGGCACCGCCGCGGCTCCTCCCGCCCCGCCGCCCGGCATCGCGGTAACTGGAAACCGGCGGCGCATCCAGCGCTCCCGAGGAGCGGGAAGAGACGCCCCCGCCGCCCCGGGTAGGGTTTCCCGGGGTGGGAGGCGCTGGACACCCGAGCCGCCGTTAATGATTGATGCGGCCGCAGCGGGGGGGGGGCGGCTCCGTGAGAGCCCCCGCAGCGAGGCGTGCGGCCGGGCCGGACCCGCGCACCTCTTCCCGGGAGCAGGGTCAGCTGGCGCCGGCACCGCTCGGAGCGGGGGCCTGCCCGCGGGGCTGTTCTGCTGGAAAAAGCACAAAGGGAGCACCGGGGCGCCCGCCCAGCCCCGAGCGCGGCTGCGCCCGCGCGTGCGGCAGGAGCCGGGCGGGAGCCCCGGGAAAAGGGAGAGAATCCCGCAGGGCTGGGACATCCCGGCGGCGGGGCACACCGGGGAAGTACCCGCAGACAGGGGACGGGTGGCAGCTGGGTGGCGGTCTGTCGTGTGTGCTTCGGTAAGGCCGCTGAGACCTGATTTCTGTGGTGACATTATCTCATGCAGTGAATGCAAACGTTATTAAACGATCCCGGCCAGACTGCACGGGGTGAGCGTCAGTGACACACACGGCACCCACCTTATCGGCGCGCTCCGAGAGGGGCGGCTGGCACGGACACTCGGGAACGGCTGGCAGGAGCTGCTCCGTGTTGATCCTTAGACAAATCCTACACTTATTGTCGGTGCGGTTATGCAAGCAGCACAGTTACATAATCAGAATATAAAAATAAGGGGAAAAGCGCTGTATGGGTGTTACTGTTCCTTAAGGCAACTGAAGGAAATAGAAGGTAAGTCACTAATGCAGGTGCAGGTAGCAGCCAGACTAAGGGTTTGCTCTCTGCTGCTTCAACGGGTTTCCTTTTTTTTTTTGTTTTCAGATGGTCTTAAACATCCGATAACTCTCAGCTGCCAAAAGTACATTTTACGTGGTGATGCTCTGATACATGCACGGTCACATGGTATAAACTGAGGTCAAGTATAATTAGGACATTCTGTCCAGAGATTTTTATAAAAATCTTCTATTTGATAATGAATCACAACAATGTGAAAAATCTTCTGAACAAGGAGGAAAAATCTTCTGAACAACAGAAATAAGTGGTTTTAAGTTAGCAGAAAAAAAAGTCTTAGAAGTGTGTTGCTGAAAGTGATTTTCAATGCATTTTTCATTTAAAAGTAGGGCAGACTGGTGACACTGCTTATAATATTTAGAAAAAATACACAGGAGACCTGCGTAAGAAAATAAACATAACTGAACAGTGCTGAAAAGCCAACGTGAAAAGCAAAATATTACATGAGGAGCAATATATTACATGAGGAGCAAAATACTAAACAAAAGACATTTTTCAGCTAGCAGGCCTAATATGCTCTGATTCCTGTGTGTTTTGGAGGGGGTGCCTGCTGGAGTGCAGGGACACAGCAACTGGACACTCCTCAGGGAGTGACTGACAGGGCTGTGCCTGTAGGGAACTTCACGAGTGAGCTGGGCCCTGCTCCTCCTGGGCTCTGCAGTGTGGGATTTAGGGAGAGGAAAGGCTCTTGGGGAATACTGGAAACTGCTCAGCCCCTATAGAGGTCAGGGTTCTCATGGTGCTGCTCTTCACTAGAGAGGCCACAATGAAGAAGAGACAGGCCAGATGCTGGACTGGGTGCTGCATCTCTGCAGATGCAGGCAGTGGGGAGGGGGCTCTTTGCTAAAGGATACCTGTCCCTGCCCCACTCCCACCACACCACACACACAGGCGCTCCCAGTAGGCTCTGGTGATCCTTTCTCCCAGTCCCCTATGGCAGTGACACTGCCATTTGCGGTGGTCAATGCCACTGCATGGCCTATGATAGAGGGCCAAAGTGACCATGATCTTCAGTCTCTCTCATCAAGGTTAGATAAGAAGGGGTGGTTGACTGAGAGCAGTCAGGTTTTAGACCTGCACTAAAGAGGCTGTTGGAAAGCTACCAGCAGCTGTTGCAACAGATGGTGTCTAAAGAACGACAGCATCCACTGCTGATTGGGAACTGCTGGCCTTGCAGCAGCAGCAGGGCTCGTTTGACACGTTCTGGCTTTCCTGCAGTCTCCTGATGTTCAGGGATGTGGGAGGCTTTCAGCCCTCGTACCTCAGGGAGTTCTGGGGTAAGGCCTGGCTGCCTGGGAGAGACATTATGGCCCACTGGGGCAACCCAGGCTGGGAGGAACAGGTAGGGGTTGTGTGTGATTCAAGATTGACAGTTCTGGTGGACACTGTCTGAGTGTTGGTGGAGGTACAAACTAATTCTTTAGGAGACACATTTGTGGAACTCATTGCTAATGATCTAAGTCTTTTGCTTATTTGCAGGGCAGACTCCTTACAGGGAGAATGATCTCTGAGGACAGCCTGGGCTTTCATAAAGACTACTGCATACATATTACATTGAGTTGAGTGTTCTCCTCCCAAGCCAGCTGTGGGATAGTGTGCAGGGAACCTTACAATTTGAAGCACTTACCACCTCAAAATAGCCTCTTATTCATATGTAGTCTATCAAGGTTAGCATTACATGACTATTATGTGGTAAGCCAGGGAGAATCAGGACATCTGGAGGTCACAGAGAGGAGTCCACGTAATGTAGTGCATGAAGAGCCTCTGCATTTCTCTAACCAGAGTTTATATTTAGAAGGGCATGGTCAGCATATACCACTAGGTTTATCCTAGCATGTGTAGAATTTTCTGTAGGCTTTCTCTCCAAAAGGACTTGTAAAACACTGATGAAGGTACTACCTAATGAGGTAAGTAATGGAAACTAATGTTAATCAGTGCAGGATGAAGACTCAAAGGAAAACGTGCTAAAATACCAAATGTGAATTTGTTTCCACATTGTACTTTTGTTTTATTCAATGTTGAAGTAATTTCTGAGGTGTTATTTTGTCTGAAATATCAAAGGCCCTAAAAATTATTCAGTATTACTTCAACTCTACCCAGTGAAATGATGCCTTTTGGTTAGGAAATGAAAAAAAAAAAACCCAAAAAAACCCTAAATGTATGTTTTGCACTCAGACATACTCAGCACAGTAGGGAAGAGGTTGTACTTGGCACTCCTACTATACATAGCTTTTTTGAATAAATAAATAAACCAATAAAATAATTAATAAACTAATAAAAAAAACTTAAAAAGAAAGTTCTAAAGTGGATATGCAGTGATGGTGTTTGAATTTAAGATGCTTTTCAAGATAAACCTTAAGCCTTGCCCAATTCAACTCACACTGGCAAATATCAGTCTGAGTAGCACTTGCTTGACTTAATCCTCTACCATACAATTCCACCTATATAATACCTTTTTTTCTACTTATATCTTCACTTCTAAGACAGATTTTGATGATTTCTTTCTCAGTAAGAAGTTTCATCTGAGTAAAAACATTTCCCCTCTTTGTTTCCTCTGTCTTTTTCTCTTGCACTGAAATCTTTTTAGTAGCTCTGACTGTTGTGACATCTTCCATGGAACTCCACTAAACAAGAGAGAGGGTAGAATTTGGCTCTATTTAAAAAGAGTAGCTATTAAAGAAAGGGAAGCTTTAGCCTCATCTAACTTTGTTTGCTGGCTCAAACCTCATGGTTGCAGTTTCTCTGGGAGAACATCTGAAGAGATACACAGACATACAAAAATACTCCTTTTGTTCTGTGAGGTTTTTTTTATCCTTTCTTGAATGTGTATCACTCTCTTGAAAATAATGGCTTCATGGGTAACTTTTTACTTCAGTGATTACAATACTTTGTAATAATTGAGTAGACACTGTGCTTTGACCTACTACTGAAGTGATTAACTTAACTTTAGAGATTCTACTCTACTATCTTTTTAAGACTGGATAAACAGGAAACCTTGCATCACTTTCTCCTTCTTGAGTAACTAATTAGGGTCAATTATACTTTATAAAGCTAATACCTTGATAGATAAAGAAAAAAAAGTGGGAGTGATACCTATATTTTAAAGTCTCACCTGGAGGAGAGAAAAGGTAGGTATTGTAAAAGGGAGTAACAGTAACTAACACCATAATGGTTGCACAGCAATATTCATTTTAATGTCTCAGTGATCAGGAGGAGCTTCTAATTTTCTGCCCTCTTTACCTTGAAGATGAATATCTTTTATGTTTGTATTCTTTATGCTTTAAAAGCCGGCTATGAAACCCATCTGAAAAAACACCAAACACAGCAAACTGGATAAAATACTTCACTTTTAGAAACTTTAAGAAAATTTCTCTGAAAGTTTCATTGTTGTCTTTTTAGAGTTCCTGCTTTTGAAAGATTTGAGGTAAAACTTGCCTTTTTCTTGACAGCAGCAAATCTGAATATAAGTATTGCTATGAAATTAGTTTCACTGTGATGAAGAATAACGTATTGGGGGGGGTGCATATTTCATGTTTTCCATGGTCAAAATCCACCACTGTCCCAGATTCCAGGGGCTCACAGTAAGAGCAAAGTACAACTTGTCCTCTGCAAGGGTTGCAGCATTGAACCCTCACTTACAAAGTGCATGACTAAGAAATTGTTTTGTTTGTATGTGTTGAGTGGGAGTGTTTTGCAGAGCACAAATTGCTACTCACTGTTAGTAACCTGACAGGAGGGACTCTCAGCATGGCAAAGGAATGATTGGCATTGCACTCATCTTCAACTTCCTTGCTTTCAAACAGCTGATAGATGTGCACATCTGGATTCTAGCCACGAAGGCTAATTCTCTCTGACAAGAAGCTGCAGGAGAACTTTTGAAATTAAGCCTTCATTTGATACTTGCACTAATGCCTGCAAACTCCACTGCAAATGACTGACCCTTCTCAGCCAGTGCAGGTCAGATGTTGCCCCTGTGACTGGTTTGTGTAATGTGCCTCATTGCTTGAGGAATCCCAGGGGGAGAAAGAGCCCAGCTTCCCTAATAAGACGTGTCCCAGGAGAGAGCAGTGGGGTCCTGGAAGGGAAAGCAGCTGCTGAATGAGAGGAGTAGATCTGGACTCACAGCTGAGGGAAGGTAAGGCAGCAGCACTTGAGAGATGGAGTAACACAGAGATGGCTCCTGCCGGGGGACAGAGAGCAGACAGAGCAGTGGCAGCAAGTCCAGACTGCTGGGAACCCTCCCAGCCAGCTCCTCTGGCTCTTTTTCGTTATTCCCGTGGTCCCTGCTAAAGCATCTCAGTTGAGCCCCGGCTCTCTGTGCTCCGGCTGTCAGTGCTGCCCGCCTCTCCTCTCCTCTCGCCTCTCCACTTGCACACCCTGAGCTCCGCAGCAACCCGCGAGTGCACAGGGGAGCTGCAGTGCCTGTTTTGAGAATCCTCGCTGGCGGTTTTCAGTCTCTGGGGAGGGAGGAGGTGGAGGGAGGAATAAGGGAAGAAGCTGGAGACTGCTGCCTAAGCACTGGGGAGCACACACACACAGAGCCGGTGGTTTTAGTGATCTGTGAGCCACTCGGTGAAACTACACAGGCAAGTGTGAAAGTACAGAGTTGCAGACCTGTACTCCGTGTCCTGGCCTGGAGTGAGAGCAGTGGAGAGTTTTCATCTGAAAGTTGGGGAAAAGGCAGCCAGAAAGACAAGTGTAACATACTGCAGCATGTGGTTTACTTAATGTAGCTTGGTGTTAATTATTTATGATAATTCATGATTTTCCCAAGTATATTGCCTAATGATACTTGTCATTGTAACAACAGTTAATAAAAAATTTCCAGGTCTGCAGGCAACCAGACCTACTGCATTATAATGAAAATGCCTACAATTTACTTTAAAATATTGTTATTATTAGCCTACCTTTTCCTGCATTAATTCTCTATGGATTTCTGCATCTCACTGCTTCTTTTCCTTCCTGCCCTTGCTCTCCCATTAAGCCCAAAACAGTGACATGTGTTCTCATTCACTAACTGTACATGAGTGCTACTGTACTATTGCACTGTGTTATAAATAGCACAGATTGAGGAGTACAGTTCATTCTGAAAAATTATCTTTAGAGATGACCTTTGAAACTCTAACTATATCTTTCCTGTTTTTCACAGCATGCCCTGGACTGTGATGCTCTTATTTTGGTGCAGTTTATTAATTACAAAAGAGCGTAGAGGCTAAGCAGTAAGCAGAGGATTTGAACAATGAGGTGGATAATTAAAATGGATTAATGAGGTGGATAAAATAAAGGGATTGAGGCCAAATGGAGCACAAATTTTCTAAGCATTGTTGGCCCCAAAACTCTATCATTCGAGGTTCCTCTTTCCAGCTGGATGTCTGTTTTCTATCCAGAAGTGTCAGTCATCTTTCACACCAGGTTTATTAATACGGTCCCAGGAGAGTTGAGCATCATCTAGTGTCTTCTCCTGTGGCCCTTTCTAGCCAATACAAGTTCCCCTGCTGTTTTGCTTTCGACTCATTGCTGCACCTGTTTGCACTCTTATGTTAAAAACCACCCCAAAAGCAGGTCACAGATGATACTAATCCCGTGTCTCTGCAAGCCAGTGAAATGGTTTTCAAGTAAACAGGGAGAAAGATAGGGGAAGAGAGGGGCTTGGCTTGGATTCTGAAGCAGTAAGTCCTGCCTAATCCATCTGTAATGCTCCTTGACCAACGCCATCCTTTCGTGTGGAAGCACTCCTCTGTGGGAAAGTTTGGGGCTCAAAATATCCTAAAAAGACTGGTGGAGTTGTGCCCGTCAATGCGTGGATTTCCCCCTCCTTACTTCCAAGCCTCGGTGATTCCACCTCAAATTTATCCAAGCGAGCCGTGCAGGCTCCTCCAGGGTGGAGACGCGACCCAGCACGCGCTTATCTCTGGGATTGCTTCTGTGTATTGGATACACATCCTCTGTCTCTCGGGAGTTTCGGCTGTCACGCCGTTACCGGAATATTCCGCGTTATGTTTGCGGGGGGCGGCGGGAGGCTCCAGCAGCCGGAGGAACGCGTGTTGCCGCCTGGCCCTTCTCCCTGCCTCGCCCTTGCCACAGCAGCAGCAGCACCGCCTGGTCCGCTGCGGGTCCAACTGCGGCTCGTACCTAAGGCACGACGGGGATCGATCGCTGTTTTCCCGTGTTCCCGGTTTTTGTGTCACTTCGGCTGGAGTCGCGTTACGTGGCACGGGCCGTGCCTGCCCCCTGGCGGCGCCCGCGCTCCGCCGCCGTGCCCGCGCTCCTCCCCGCCGTGCCCGCGCTCCTCCCCGCCGTGCCCGCGCTCCGCCGCCGTGCCCGCGCTCCTCCCCGCCGTGCCCGCGCCCCTTCCCGCCGTGCCCGCGCTCCTCCCCGCCGTGCCCGCGCTCCTCCCCGCC
>CM031865.1:14533119-14593863 GCA_018697195.1 Certhia americana | reverse complement strand
CCCGCCGTGCCCGCGCTCCTTCCCGCCGTGCCCGCGCACCCCTCCCCGCCGTGCCCGCGCAGCTGCAGGGGTAGGAATTGAATGCTGCTAGTTCTTCCTTCTGCCCGCCCTGCTCCTGCACACTGACCCGCGTCCTCCGCCTTTGAGGGACATTTCCCCGCCGTTCTCCAGCCCTGCTCAGTGCCGGTGCCAGCAGTGCCAGCTGCCATGGAAGCGCTGGCAGCTGAGCCCTTCCCCTGACACAGCTGCGGGCACAGCAGCAGCGCTCCCCACGCCATGTCCCTGCACAGCTGGACGCACATCTGCAGCCGGTGAGGTTTTCTGAGAGTTCTGCCCTCCTCTATAAACTTCGAGCCCTCTGCAGTTGCCTCTGCCTTCTTCATTGTGTTCTCTTGGTTTTGTGTTTTTTTTTTTTCTCTCTTCTGGACCCTTCATTCTCCACTACCACAGGTGGTTGTTAACACAGGCCCTGCTTCCTCCTGCTGCTCACAGGGCAGTGGGTGTCGGCAGGTGGTGGATTAAAGCTTCCATTAATTTCTGTGTATCTCCTTGTCTTTTCCTTAAGCATTATCTCAGCCCCTGCCTATTCCACTCTGAAAATCCATGAAAGCACGGGGATTGAAGACTCATGATAAACGTGACGGCTGGTTATAATCCCCAGTTAAACAGCGTTCAATAAAGTCGCAGTTGTAGTGTGGCATCAAACCCAGTAACAAAGGATTTGCTGTGTTAGCCTTTTCAGTATTCAAGGGCTTTTCTCAATGATATGTAACATTTCAGGTTGTTCCGAAAAGTATCCTTTCTATTTCACGCTGTAATAAGTACAGGCCTAGCGCTGCCCGCGGATGGTGCCGGGGGTGGGGGGGGCCATCGGCGGCTCGGCTATCGGCTTCGCGCCCTCCGCTCTCGGGCTCGGTGGGATCGGCGCTCGCTCGGCCGCCGCCAGGGCTGGGCGAGGGGAGAGGCAAGATGGCGGAGAAGGCGCCCGGCGGCTCGCAGAAACCCGCCGGGAAGGTGAGGCCGCTCCGCACCGGGGCACGGCCCGCGCTCTCTCCCTTCGGCTCGGGAGCCACGGCCCGTGGCCCGCTCCGTTGCGCTCGGCGAGCACGGCCCGCTGCCCACTGCCGCGGCGGCGGGGCCCGGTAGCGGCCGTGCGGCGAGGCGCGGGTGGCGCGGCCTGCTGTGCTCTGAGCCCGGGGTGACCGCGGGCCCCGGGCCGGGCTGGGAGGGGGGCGGGCAGGGAGCTCGGCCTTCCGGGGCCTCTTGCGGGGCAGCCCCGCTCCCCGACACCGCCCCGCGCAGGTTGGTGTCCCCGTGGTGTCCCCGTGGTGTCCCCGTGGTGTCCCCGGCGGAGGGAGCCGCGGGGCTCGGTGGAGGCGCTGTGCCGGCTGTTCGTAATGCCCGAGCCCCAGCCGTGCACACCCACGGGTTTGCTCCCATTTGCCCTCCCTCCCGTGGCTGAAACCCGCACGGGGTTAGTTTCCAACTCGCGACTAGGAGGGAAAGCGTCGAATTGAGATGGAGTAGGGTTCTTTGGAAGTGCGCTGAAATCCCAAGTTTCGTAGAATTGCCGTGGCGCTCCCCGCGCTTCTCCCCGTGCTACTCTCTAGGTCCTGCCGGGTGGATTCCCAGCCCAGGAGCACAGCTGGTGCAGCAGTTCTGCAAAACTTGGCCCGGAGCTGTGCTCTGCAAACCAGCGGGTGTTCACAGCGCAGAGCTGCCTGCGCTCGGAGCATCGCTCCTGCGGGGAGGGTAGAGGGCAGGAGATTTGGGGGGATGCACTGGCGGTGCTGGGTTGAGGATTACTCCCTTTATTTCACTTTCGTTTCAGGTTTTAGTTCAGAGCTGTATCAATCCTAAAGGTTTTGGGGTGTGCGTGTGGAAATCATTCGAAGAGAGAGCCGTGGCTTTTGAATTTCATGGCTCAGGAATTTCCAGTCCAGTATAAATGAATAGTTTTTGCCCATCTTTTCATTAAGTGAAACCAAGATTATTTAAATTTAAAAAAAAAAATAAATTTGCTGCTCAGAAACTGTAGTAATTAATGCAGTTGATAATGAAATGTAGTCACTTAATCTTTGCCTTTTTTCTCAGATGTTATTAGAGAGTTTTATTTTTGTTTCTCTTTTATGATCTGTTCCAAATATTGCCAAGAAACATTTTCTTTAACTTGCTTTTGGCTTGGAATGGTAAATAAAAGCTAGACAGAAAACTTGAGTATTAAAATCAGTCTTAATTTGTGGGCAGTGGCTTTCAGGGAATAGGACATTTTGTGATTTCAAGTATGATTAGAAATAGAATAATTAATTATTGATTAATGTAGCTGAGAACATGGTACAGAAATCTAGCCCAGATGCTATTCCTTTGTTTTTGCAGTTACATTACAGACTATTTTTGTTTTGTCATTTACTATTTCTTTTCCCAGTATACGGTAATAATGAATTTATAGGAATTGTTTTCTGCCCTAGATGTCAGTTCTGCAGAGGTGTGTTCAGACAGTTAACTTTTCCATCCCGTGGAAGTCAGTAGGGACTGTAAGGTCAGACGTGTGCTCCTCTGTCAGGGCCTGACAAACACCTGCAAATTATGTTATGAATAATTTATTCATCAATTGGATCCTGTACCTGCCTTGCCACCTTTGTGTGCACTTCCCCCTCACCCCTCAGTCCTCCAGACATCCATGCCATGTTGCACTAGTATTTTTCTCTGCTTTACATTCTACATCTTGCTTGTTTTTTCTTTTCAGTATTGTTTTATGTGCCAAAGAAAATAGGGATAGTACATACTTGGATCCATAAGAATCTTTCTGTTGAAAAGTGACATAAGACATGCCTATCTCTTGGGATTTACTTCCCAAAAAGTAAATCTTGGGATATCTTGAGGGGCTGAACAGTGTGTGTTCCCTTCAGTACCTTTGTTTTATTATTCCATAAATGCTTGTGATATACATTGAGATACTTTTCAGATGTCTGCAGAAAGCAATGGTACTGAAATAAATAATATTTCTGTTTTAATTAGTTTATTCACACAGGGGTTAAAATGCATATTTTTAGTTGAGCTTATACAAAATTGTTTATGGTTTAACAATTGAGCAAATAACCATTTTGCTAAATTTTAGGAAGAAGTTATTTATCAGACATTTTGGTTATTTTTGATCATTTGAGGATTCATTTACTTACGTAATTAAAACTAGTTGTAGGCTTCTTGCAAGTTAGATTTGTTCTGCAAATACAATTGTTTATTAGACTCCATAGGATATGTCTCAGTGGCAGTTCCAAGGTGTGCCTTTGCTGGCTTCTAGATACCTGCTGGAGAGACACAGTGACCTTTTATTTTCTCTGCTCTGTGAGGAACTGTGAGCTAGTGCCTGAAACAAAATGATTAGAGTTTGTTCTTCAGTCTTGTTGTCCAAGTACTGAATTTGACCCAGTTATTTGATTAAACATATTTCTAGTGTAAAATCACATCTTTTCATCCAGACATCATTTGTTTGATTCATTGATTGGAAGGCATTGCTGGAGGAGGTGCAGGTTCAGGGAGCCCCCAGTGCCTGCATCGCTGTGGTGGCAGCTGCTTTGTGTGATACTGGCAGCTGCTAAATAATTTTTGAGTGTCTCTCATGTGAAATGTGTTGCAAAAGCATTAACTATTCCTTTGGCACTCTGAGATTAGAATAGCAAGATTCGTGCTTGAGTTTTCCAGAAATCCAAGTAGGAAAGAAGGATAATTAAAGAATAGAAAATAGACTTTGTCAGACTGTACAGGACATCAGCGTAGGACATGATTCTGAAATGACAGATGCAGATGTTCAGTTATTATCTTTATGTAATGAAATTTTAGCTGCTCAGTGACTCTTCCATTTTGTTGTATCTTCTGCAAATAGTGACTGGCTGGCATGGCCACTGCTCTTATTTGGACTGCTGTTCAAATTTGGTACCATATGCAGAAGAAATTCTCCACTTGGACCAAGCTGTACTTTTCCCTTTTTCATGTCAAAAGCTGTACCTGTTATCTGAGTTTAAGGTTCTAACAGAATACAATTCTTTACAAATCCTTTCAGAGAAAGCCACTGTCCATTTGCTTTTGTGTCTGCAAGTTATGATTACTCAGATAAGGACTAGTGCTAATCTGCATTATCCCAGTAACTGTAAAGACTGAATAAATTATTCATAACATAATTTGCAGGTGTTTTCAAGCACTTATTTTCTAGAGAGAAAGGAAGAATAAAAAGGATAAGGCAAGCTGGCAACCTCATTTTGCTGAATTTTGCCATCTTAATGTGTGCTGTGTTCCCATTTGGTTTTCCTTGCTGTCAGTGCTGACACAGTCCCAGCCTTAGCTACTTCTTCCCTATCAAACGTTGTTGTCCTCTTTGGTTGATTTGGCGTTGTTTGGGCAGCGGGGTGCTGCCATGAGTTGGGAAATGGTTTGGCTGAACCTCCCCATCTTTCCCTTTCATGGGTGATCAGCTAGACCAGAAACAGTGCCGTAGTTCAGTGTGACTAGTATGGGGGCAGGATCGGTGGAAAGTGTTGAAACAGGGCAGGAGTGACTTTCATCAGAGTTTCTTTAAAACATTTCACCCTGAAGCTATTGGTTCTTTCTAGGACAGGACTTTCATTTATGTTTTAAGCTGTAGCCATTACAGTTGTGAAAATACCATTCAGCATTTAGAAGACCACAGATTGTCTCCTGGGTTCTTTTGGCAGCTCTTGTGCCTGCAGCTTTTGGCAGCTTTTTTGTTTCTCTTTGTTGTTTCACTAAATGACATCACTGTTAATTAAAAAAAATTATTTATTGTATACAGCATATTTTAAATACTTGTTAAGTAACACCATCGAGCCAGTTTTACTAAGAGATTTTTACGTCAGGAGAAACCACAAAGAGTTGGATTTGTGGCCATGTGAATGTGGGCAGGAAGGAAGATTTTGAACTCCCCTCCCTTTCCCCCTCCCCCTTGGAAGCTTCTATGAAGCTGGAAGAAAATGTAAAGATCAGAATCTCAGAGATAACTCTGCTTTGGCATTTTCATGGAATTTTGTCATGAAATCTCATTCGTATGCTCCTTTGAAGTTTTTGGTTTTTCTCTTGGAGGTTGAGTAGAGTTGGCTGGACTCTGTAGTGAAGCTTTGGGTGACCTCACCTCCAGGACTGGGATTGGACAGGGCTGTATTTTACATTGCAGGAGCAATGCAGGCTGCTGAAATGGCAAGTAAGAAGGCATTTGTCAATTGTTTATGCTGGCAGTGACTGAAAGTTGGATTCACTGCATTTTTTCTGTCAGCATTTTGAACAGGAGGGAGCTGTCCTCACTCTCATCACATGTAGGGCAGAACTTCGTGTGTCTTTCTTTCCGCAGTTAAGTTCAGTTGAGCAACTTGACATGATGAGAACAGAAAAAATAATCCTGCTCCAGATTTCAACGCAGGTGGGCAACATCTAAAATGTTTGCCTCCGTTAGAAAGACAGCGATTCCGCTGAGTCAGTGCAGCTGGTCTGACTCTTAAGGAGACAAAATGGCCCCTTTTGTCAAGGCAGTGCAGATGGATGCAAAGTGCAGTGTTGTGAGAATTTGTGATTTTTTTTAATGACTGCTATTTAGAAACTGGCAGAGAGCAATGTGTGATTTTTCAAGAACCTTTTTATCTTGTGCTTTGTCAGAACAGTTGTTTGGTTGGTCAGGAGTAGTATCAAAGGTAGAACTAAATTTTTACAAAGGAAGAGAAGTCCTGAAAAATAGGAATTGTTGAAGGAGGAAGATAATGTGGCTCTCCAAAGCTGTTAGTTACTGTGGGGTAAGTTGGTCTGAAAGCTAATACTGCTTTCTAGAAATTTTCTGGGTGTACCTTAATAGAAATTCTGCTGCTCAGCTAATGTTCAGAGTGTCTCCACAGTGCCATGGTCCCTGTTGGTGAGGTGGGGAGTGCCACTGGATTCCCACAAAATCTCTGTGTGCTACCTCACTGAAGCCTTTCTGGGCACTATCATCTGCTTGTGGATGGAGAAGCAGGATTTAGTGTCTTGCTTTTTTTTATGTTCTTCCTCAGGATGATCTGTCATTGTACTGAGCATTCCCACTGTTTGTTTCTCTGTGTAATGCTTTGGCTTTGCCCTCCCTATAAGCAGCTTCAGCACCACCCTGTTGGGAGGTGTCACTTTCTAAAACTTCCATAAATGAAACAGTGGAGAATCAGGAAGTGGCCATTCCTTTCTGCTGTTGCCAGACAAGCTCCTTTCCTGCAGCAGTGCTCCATCTGTGTCAGTACACTAAGGCAGACAGCACTCTATCATTCCACCTTTGAGATTGGTTTTTTGTGGTTTTTTTGTTTTTTTTTTTTTTTAAAAAACTGCAGATCTCAAATTGTTTTTTGGAAGGCTGCAATTGCAGCTGCTGTGTTGGTTGCTGCAGGGTGGCAGCTGGCAGCAGGAAGAATGCTGTTTCCATACTCTGGAGTTCTTTTGCACCATGAAGTTGGGCTACACATTCATAAACTCTTGGAGGGAGGACAGCTTTCCTGAGGCTACATTTGTGCAGTATGTAGACGTGTGCATAACAGATTACTGATCTGAGTGCCTCAGGCAGTTGTGGATCACAAAAAAAATCCAGCACCAAGCACACAGGAGGAGAAGTTCTCAGGAAATGGCATGAGTAAAAGATGCTTGAGATACTTGCTTCCATGCATATTCTAATGAACTGCTACTGCTGCATGTGAACTCACCTTGTTATTAACTTCTGTTCAAAGATATGCTTGTGAGTCATATACAGTGCTGCAAGGAAGGGGATTTGGGAGGTCTTTGAGAGGAAGATTTTTTTTTCCTGTTTTTTCCCCTGCCCCATTTCTCTTGGTTAAAGAAACCTCCAAACATATTTCTGGAAGCCTTTTGCGTCTCCCTTGGAATGGCTGTATCTTTGTGTTGCTCTTTACCTTTGTGCACTTTATTCTGGTTGCTGAAGTGCTTTCTGTTGAAGACCATTTTTTTCTAAATTGATTTTACTGTATGACATAGGAATATTCTTGTTGAAAGAGCAATGTCTCTGTCTTGGCTGATGAAAAAGCAGGATGCACAATAAAAAACAAGGCCTAGTAAATTATTTTCCAGAGTAGCATTTGGTGCTTGTTGGGTTTGAAAGACTGGAAATGAGATCATGTATTAATATTTCTGATATAAACTATTAACTCCTGGTAATAAGGAGAAATGCTAATGTTCTGTAACTAATGAATAGATTTCAGCTAATGGAAATGTGTTATTTTGACTTAAATTTCAATTAAGGTATCAATTGTGCATCAGGCAATAATAGTAAATGTTATGTTAGGTTTTCTGGAATTCAGGCATTACATAATTTAAAAGCATTCTTATCATTTAAGCTCATTTAAAACATGATTTTGTATATATGTTGGTTTAGGTGTTGAAGTTCAGTTAGTGTTTAAAGTAATAATGTCAATTAATGCCTAGTCACAAATTGAGGTTTTTGAGGTGGCCGGGTTCCATCTATGCACAATATAGTAAAAGCAGTTTTTGAAATTGTTTTATAGGAAACCAAATGTAGTCAAGCACTTTATGTAATCTTTTACATCCTTTGATGTAAAAATGACAGCTCTTGATGTCATTTGAAGATGCAATATAACTAACTTACTTTTTTTCCCAGTGCTGCCATTAGTGATCTATTTATAAAATCCAGCTGTGGCAATTCAGATTTTTTAATGGCCTATCTTTAATTCTGTCCTTTATTTGCCTTATATTGACATTGTACCTGAGGTGATGTAGGTCAGATATATCATTAAAATACTTTATATGTGTCTTTGTTCTTGTGTATTTGGATGTTGAAAATTGAAAATCCCATTCCAAGAACTGGGAAGAAACTCCAGAGGCTGGTTGTTTCTTGTGTGCCTCACCTCCTCGTCATTCTCTCCTCAGGTCAGAGGGCCAGATGCAGTACATACCACTGGATCTGCTGATTCACATGTAAGTCCAAAACACTTAAAAAACCCCAAAAATTCCGACCAAACCCACAAACTCCAAATAGACCTGTTTTTAAAGAGAACTACTTGCTACAGGCAGAGTCTGGTGCGTTGGGTGTGTAACCTGTAGGTGTTTGCAAATGAACCATTGATTTCATATTTAAAAATATTCCTTGAAACTTTCAAAACAAGTACCGGTGTGGGAAGCTGTGCTGCATGGTACTGCATCCATAATAGGTACTGGAACAGAAAGAAGCTGCAAGGACTCGGTATGGCTTTGTCTGTTATACTGAGAAATGCTTGAGAATACGAGGTGATCAATCCTAGGAGTCATGGGATATTGATGTGCCTTTTCATGTACAGTTGGCTTCTCAAAGCTGAGACAGTGTGGCCCTAATTCCATCCTTTATTTTTCTTTCTAATAGACTATGGTAAAGGAAAAGGTAAGAGGAATAACCTGGTCCTGCTGGACACCCCACCCCTTATCCCCTCAGTGACGAGACCTTTGCCTGGTTGTGTGGTTGGTATATTGCATGAAGACCTACCTGTTCCTGAGCTAAAATGAAAACAGGCAGCAAGAGCCAAACTGGGAGTTATTACCAGACAATTAATTCTGTGGTTTGGATTTTCTTCAAGATTTCA
Organism: Certhia americana; assembly: GCA_018697195.1. Taxonomy (NCBI): domain Eukaryota; kingdom Metazoa; phylum Chordata; class Aves; order Passeriformes; family Certhiidae; genus Certhia; species Certhia americana. The sequence goes on along the minus strand of CM031865.1, from coordinate 14,585,260 downwards.
GTTTGATTTTGTACCTGCATAAGTCAATTACCAGCTGTTAAATTTCTTGTAAGAGCATTATTCAAGTTGTGATCACAGAAACTTTTCACAAAGAAGTAGCTTGTTTTATTGATTTCTTTTACTTTCTACAATCTGGACAATTACCCTTAAATCTCCTCAGGGTATTTTATGCTGATGGAACTGGAACTTGAGTGCTTTTTGCCTCCTTACAGTCAATGCAGTGTTCTGTTTAAACAGAAGTTTGCTTTGATACAGAGATTTGATTACACAGCTGCAAGTTTCTCTTTGCTTCTATCATTTGCTTTACCCTTTTCACAGTATTTTGCATTTCTTGAAGGAGGAAGGCCTTCAGGTTTTGTGTAGTTTTATTACTAGGAATTCTGTGAAGCTGCATATGGTTAACGATAATGTTATAATTGCCCACTGGAATTTAACTAGCAGACATAAATTAGTTCAATCTTTTTATATTGCTCCTCCTGCCACTTGGAAGGTGGTTTTTTTTCCCTAAGAACCTTTCTAAACTGAGCAGATCTTAGTGCCAGAACTCTTTATTTTGCAGCTGCTTCCCTTATGTCACTGGAACAAATATTCATGTGGCTGATCTGCAGGTATCCAGTGACATTACTGTGAGAGATTATTTTCTGATGACAGGATAAGCCTTGGGTAGGAGTGTGATGCTTGTTTTGCCTGTGTTGCTGTGCTGTAGCTGTGTGCTCATGTTTTGCCAAGGTTGTATATTGTTTGTCATGCTGAAATAGAAGCTGTTTTTCAGACAGCTGGAATACTGGATTTTCTTAAATTTAAAAGCACACAGATGAATTAAAAGCTCCTGATAAGCCTGTTGTAGCAGCTCCCATTGACAAACACGGTGTCACAAACCAGATAACTTCACAGACAGCACTGCATAAATTTGTCACCGATAGCTTTACTTTCAGTCATGAAGAGGGAACACTTCCAAAAAAAAATGAGTTACTTAGTCCTGGGCTTGGCACAGATCTAAGAGGTGTTTGTGATGCTAAGCAAGGATTATAAATTGAAGATACTTCAAGCAGTTTTTTGTGGTGCTTTTTTTATGAAATTTTTTTTTTGAGTAGGAAGCTGTTACTAGAAATAAAACTCTTTACAAAGAAAATTATTCCTAGAGGAAACCCTTTCCAGTTGGTATCAGAATATTTTTCATAATACGACATTTAAGATGTTCACCTTATTTGTCTTGATGTTTTATTGAGCTGACTTTTTTTAAGAACTCTCTTTGCAAAAATCACAATTTTAAGCATCACTATGTGTTCTGTGTAAGAGCATCACAAATATTTAGAAAACAAGACTCGTAGCTTCTGGGGCTTTGTTGTTGTGCTGATTCTTCATGAATTACTGTGTTAAAATAGGAGTTTCCAGAGAAGTATCTTTTCTCTCATTTAAGTTTTCACTGCCCATGTCTTTGGAACATACTCTCTGTCCTGTTGTCTTTCTTCTCTTGGTACTTTACTGCCTGTTAACTACCAGAATAGAGCCTTAAGAATTCCATTTCCATACTCCAGAAATTACTGTTATGTGGAGTGCTTCCTTCATCAGGGTTTTGGAAAGAAATTAGAAACAGTCTAGGAGCTGAGTGTGAGGTTTTGTGTTTCATTTAACTGATAGCTGAAAACCTCTAAAATGCATTTTGTTGTTCCAGCAAAGCTATTAATTTTTACCTTGAGGTACAACTGAAATTTAGCATCCATGTGGTTGTTCCATTATCTGTCTAATCTTGCACAAACATTACTCTGGCGAAAATAGAACAGATTTTTTGATGGGGTGGGGAGGGAAGGGGGAAGAACTGTAGTGCAAAATGTGTATTTCTGAAGGTTTAGAAACTGCAGCACTGCGCAGTGATAAATGTCCAGGCTCTTACAGCAAGTCCTTCAGATTTCATCTGTTTGAATGGTGTATTTAAAGCTTTCTCATTAAACCAAGGATGATTTGCTTAAAGAACACTACACTGATTAAATTTTTTTTTGGTTGTATTAGATAACGATAACTTTAGAGATAAGTACAGGAAGGCGTTTCTTTGTTTTATTTGAGTTACTGGTCTAGACCAAGGTCAAAAGTAACATTATTTTAATTGTTATCTAAACAGTTTGATGTCTGTTTCCTTACTCCCTTTGCAGCCTCTAATGGAAAGCAAACTTAAAGCATTCAGTATTGGCAAAATGAGTGCTGCCAAACGGACTCTGAGCAAGAAGGAGCAAGAAGAATTAAAAAAGAAGGTAATGGTATACCATGAAAATTTTACTTCAGATGCAGAGCTCAAATAAGTTTGATTTTAGATTGCAACCAGCTTTTCCACCAAATATATTAATTTTGTTAATTGTAGCTCTCTAAGAGCAAAAGTGAATTTATTTTTTTTTTACATGTGTAATGTATTTTTGGCATCCATGGCATTAATGATACAGAGAGGCTTACTCTGTCCTTCTCTGTGAGAAATCAAGTTATCTGGCTTCCTGAAATAGGGAATTACAATAATCCATTGATACATTGCTCAGGCTGGAGGTAGCCATCACCTTAGGTGATTTTCTGTTCTTCCTTTGCTCTCTATCATTGGATTTCAGTAATTACAGAGTACCTGTCATTTTTGAAATTGTTTCAGTACACATCCTTGTCAGTTCCGTAAAACTTTTTATTCTAACGACTGTACTGGAAACTAGTACAAACCTTAAAATTTGATACTTCATTTTGGATTACTCAGGAGTGTCCAAATTTTAGGAAATATGTATCTAGTTGTTGGTAAGGTAGAAGTTTTGTAAATTTTGGGGTTTGAACTTCATGCACACACCTCTTACTATATTCCAGTGGCTTAACTCCTGCTGGGTTGTTGGGAATACTGGCCTAAAGATAATGATGGTGCTAAATTTAGTGTCTCAGCTTAATCCATTAAATTAACTTGTTCTCTGGGAAATACAGAACGGAGGTCCTGTTGCTTGTTGGTCTCCTTCAACCACATGGGTTGATTGTAAAGGCTGAGGTGGAATGGGCACAGTTCTGTCTTGCTGAGGCCAGCAAAGCTCCAGGCTCATAAGCCTTTGATTTGAGCCTTTCTGTTTGGCATCTTTTGAATGTTAAGTTGCCATGTAAACTCCTGGAAAGGAACATATTGGAGCACACAGCCTCACTGGCTTTGTGTGCTATGTGTTGTGTTCTGCCCTAATTTCTCAGAAATTTGAATTGTCTAAAATTGAAACTCTTTCGATGCAGTTTGTAGCTTGAACTCTAGAAAATAAAAAGGAATGTCACAGCTAATTTAAGAGTAACTGTCTTGTGAAGGTTGTTCTGTGATGATAGTAAATAGATTAACATTTGCTATGTAGGAGGATGAGAAGGCTGCTGCAGAAATTTATGAAGAATTCCTTGCTGCCTTTGAAGGAGGTGATGGTAATAAAGTGAAAACATTTGTAAGAGGAGGAATCGTTAATGCATCTAAAGGTATAACTAATCTTTTTTTGGAGGTGGTGGGTCATGTGGCTTTGAGTAAAGATGAAGATTGGCTTTGAATTGCATTTTAAAATTAATATGTTACATTAGAAGCAGAAAAGAAAACGTGGTGCTAAAATCTTCTTTAGGCTTTGACTGAGATAGGCAGTGGTGTGGTTTGTGTTTTAACCGTAAGAAGAAAAAATGCTTTGGTTTAGCATACCTAATCTATGTTCTTGTTCTTCATATTAAAATATGTTAAATTATGTAAAATTCATATTATCAGCTTTGAAAAATTAAATAATATGTTGAATTGTATGACCAGGACTAAAGAACAGCATTCTCTGATGAACAGTGTTGTGCAGCATTAGTAAATAAAATTTGTTTTCAATTTGTCTTTAATTTCAGAAGAGCATGAAACAGATGAAAAACGGGGTAAAATCTATAAACCTTCATCACGATTCTCAGATCAAAAAAATCAACCAAGTCAGCCATCTAATGAAAAACCTCCGTCTCTCCTAATGATAGAAACCAAAAAGCCTGTAAGTTTCTCACTTGAATCTTAACTCCATCCTGATGTATTTAGAAGTGCTTAGAAAAAGGACCATGTGATCTTGCAGAGTAGTTTAACCTGCAGGTCTCACATCCTGAGAGAAGGTGGATGTTTGCAGCTGCCTGAACCCCTAGCAGATACAAAGGGGATGAAATGCAGGGGCCCAGGAGCCCTGTATGTGGCACAATACATCTGGTGCTGCATTGCCCTTTTACTGTGTGCCTGCTAATGTGGACTAACGTCTCATGGATATGGATTTAGGAACTGTTGGAAAGTAGCAGCTTCTTCTGTCCTGAGAATTTCTGGGTTTAGAAGCAATTCTTCTCAATTCCTATTGCTGCCATCTGTTTTGGATTTTTTTTTTTTTTAAAACGTAAAACCAAAAAATAAATTGACCTTTGTGTTGATCCAAGTTTTTCTTGGTAGGGTTCTTTGAGTTTGTTTGTTTGTTTTGGTTTGGTTTTTTTTGAGGGGGGTGAAGTTTGAGAAGTCCCTTTAGAAGTCCCTCTTGGAGTTCCAGAACTTGCACAGTTCTTAGGCTGAACACCTTGTTTTATTTATTTTGTCTTCCATATGGTTTGATGGAAGTTTTTTTTGTTTTTGTTTTGTTTTTTTTTTAAACTAAGGTTCATCATAAAAAGTAATGAAAATATTAGAAATATGAACAAGCAGTCTTCAAGTCAAGTGATAATTGCATATGATTACTGTTACTACTGTGTATGTGTAGTGAATGTCTTGGATGTCTTAAAAGTCTTTTAATAGAGTTTATTACAATTTTAAAGCTTAAGTGAAACATGTATGATGCTGCCTGTTAGGATGGGAAAAGAATGTAATGTGATAATTGTGGGCAGTTCCATCATAACCTCCCTCCTGCTTTAAACAAATGTCAGTGTTAGACCCATGGGGTACTACTGGATGGCAGTTTTGATTTTCATTGTATGTAAAGCTCTACAGATACAGAAATGAATTGTAGCATTTTTTTATTTTTCTGAGCTCTGTTCTGTCATATGCAAGTGTTTGTACTGTAAGACTATTACTGCTTTTCAAATTTTTCATAATTACTTGTGAAGTAATGCAATCAGTTTACTCACTTGCCCTGTCCAGTGGTGATTGAAGATAATGAGGTAAAAATGATTTTATTTATTTGGCAGACCCTCCCCAAAAACAAAAACAAACAAACAACTTTGCCTGGGGTGAGTAGGAAGTCCAGTTTTTCCAAAGCTGTAGTGTGTAACACGAATATTTTGTATGTCTGCCTATTGGAAACGTTTTCATTTAAATTTGATTATATAAAAACAGTGTTGTTGAAGATATTTCACATGAGTTAGTTAAGGAACATACATAACTCTTAAAAAAAAAAAAAAAGTATTGCAGTATCCATATTCTTTGTCAGAGTTTTTCTTGAGGATCTTGAACTATTTAAAGTAACTGCTTTTTCAGATTGTATTTACATCCAAAAGGAAACAAGAGAAGGAAGTTTTTTTCCAATAGAATATTTATGGATAAAATAATTGAATATATATATGTAAAATAATTTACATATATATGTACACACATCTGTCAAATTCATTAGAGCATGATAGTTTGCTAGGGGTGTAGTCAGCATTCTAGTTTCCAAATGGAACAAAGTGACAAAATACCTCACAGTTATTTTAAATGTGTATGTAGTAGAGAGTTTGATCAAAGTGTGCTGCATTGTGAGAATGAGAAGTAACAAAGTTTATTTTCAACTATCCTTATTTTTTTATTTTTTAGCTTTGTGTTTGATAGTGCTCAGTCTGAATGTTTTGAGTTTGTTTGGTTGTTGTTTTGATTTTTTTTCGTCGTTTTTTCCTCTTGTAGTTACTTGGTTTGAAAGCTGTGGGTAAAATATGCATGGAAATCATCTAAAGTTTTGATATATGATTTTTGATTCTGTTCATTTTGTCTTCTGAAACTTTGTTTTATGTCTTTAATTTTAGCCTTTGAAGAAAGGAGAGAAGGAAAAGAAAAAGAGTAATTTGGAACTTTTTAAAGAAGAATTAAAGCAGTAAGTTTGTTTTTTACTGTAAACAAACAAAATCCAAGCTTTTTGCCTAGTTTTACAGACAATATTTAAGATCATTCTTGCTAAGTTGTTTTCCAGAGAAGGTTTTTATTTTTTTCTCCCTCAAATGCTTGTGGCATGATATAACTAATGACTTTAAAATAGTTGAACTTAATTACTGCCATTGGTGATGGGCTTGGCCTTGGCTGTTGTTGATTCCATCTTGGAGCTGGCTGGTGTTGGCTTCATCAGCCATGGGGGAAGCTTCTGGCAGCTTCTTACAGAGGCCACCCCTGTAGCCCCCCACTGCCAAAACCTGCCCAGCAAACCCAGTACAGGGCTATAGTACAGAGATTGGTGACAGTGTGAAATGTCTGTCACTCTTGAAAAGAGTGAGCTTTGTCACTGTTTCTAAACAATACCCAGAGGAATTTGTAGGAGGAGGTTGAGCTTTTGTATAATGCAGAAATAAGAGTTGCAATTCAAGTCTAGAGACTTCAACTTACGTAGTATTAAAAGCAAGCTGGATAATGCTTGAAAAAGCAGATTGTTTCACTTCCAAATATGCTGTAATACAACAAAGAGCAGCACATGTATTGAGTGCAGCTGAGTGCTATATATTTATCCTGATGCTAGAGATGGAAAACAAATGATTCTCTATGCATTAGGAAGCAGTAGGTACAACATTCTAAATCCATATGTGGCTTTTGTGAGGAGTTCCTGAGCCTCACTGCTGCATTTTCCTTAGTTGGTGTAAATGAGTTGAACTGACAGCTGTGTATGCCTGAGATTCAGTATCTTCATATCAGGATTTAAGGCCAGACTGCAGGTAACCAAATAATTACTTGTGGTATTGTCCTCAGAATTAGAAACTGAGATGAAATAGAGTTTTTTCTGGAAATAGTCTTGTGGGTGTGCCTGTGAGTAAGGCTTAGAAAAGCTAGAAGGATAAATAGACACTAAGGAATTGTGTGCATCCTGAAAAGTCACCTGTGTGGTCTGCGAACCTCTGGCAGTTGGATGTCAATTGGAGTCACTTCTTCAGAGCACAGTTCTTATTTCCAGTTTTGTTTGAGCATGCAATACCCTGACAATATGAATGAGGAAGCATGCAGTTGGAATAATTCCGGTAGATAGAATGTCTTAAGTTTTAGTTTCTGTGTTTTTTAGATTCTGTACTGCTTTAGTGTGTGACTCTGAACTTCATATAAAGTGTTAGCAAGTTCTCTTCACAGTTTAGTCAGATAAAACAATCCTTTTCCAGCCCGAGAACCAAGGACACCATTGCAGCTTCAGGCCCAAAAAGCACAAACAACAGCAAATTGAGGGGAGCAATCTGGGAGGATGGGACTTGATAACCTGAAGCTGTAATTAGACTATTGACCCCAATATATAAATGGACCAAAACTTATGAAAGTTTGAAAACTTGTGACCCGTTGTCCATCTTAGATCCATCTTGGGTCGAGCCAGCCAGGCTCTTGCACTGCCCAAGGCCTGTCCTTTGAAGGCCTTTTAATAAATACCCACTTTATTCCTTTAACTCTGCCTAGCCTCTGTTCCAGGCATCAATATATTCCAGTTGAGGAAACAGAAGTTCAGACATACTGACAATTTGAAAGTTCTAACAAACTCATTGTTTCATATTAAAAACTCTCATAATTGTAAAGTTAATTCAAAATTTTAGTATAAAAACTTCAGAATGGTTATAAGTTGTTGCTTACTTTAAACTTGCTTCCTAGAATCCAAGAGGAGCGTGATGAGAGGCACAAAACAAAAGGTAGATTGAGTCGTTTTGAACCACCCCAGTCTGATTCAGATGGGCAGCGGCGTTCAAGTAAGTAGATGTTATTTTTTATGTTAGTCTGGGCTACAAGATTTGTAGTCTAAATTGTACATATTTCTCTTCTCTATATTCAGTGGATGCTCCTTCAAGAAGAAACAGATCATCTGGTGGTAATACAGATTCTTTTCTTACTCAATTTAATGTTGTCATTTAAATGCATAGCAGGGATTATGACTTTTTTGTTTGTTTGTTGTTTTTCTTTATTTTAGTACTGGATGATTATGCACCAGGGTCACATGATGTTGGAGATCCAAGCACAACAAATTTGTATCTGGGAAACATCAATCCTCAGGTAAGTTTGGAGCCAAGGAGTGCAGTGTTGGCATGCTTGGATCCAGACAAATTTTTTTGCAATATTCATTGGAGTAAACACTCTGTATATAATGCTGAAAAGTTAAGGTTTAGACTACCAATCTCTAGCTCAGTTAAAATTCTTTTTCCGTTGATATCACTAAGCAAGGTGGATCATATCTTAAAAATTTGAGTGTGCTCAGTTAAAAGTGCAGTTTTTTAGAGTCATGTTTGTGCATTAGGAATGTTTGGACAATAATATGAACAGCTGTCACAGAAATGCAGTGATAAAGTGTTATTTTTTACCTCTTTTTCATGTAGATGAATGAAGAGATGTTATGCCAAGAATTTGGCCGCTTTGGACCATTAGCAAGCGTTAAAATTATGTGGCCAAGAACTGATGAAGAAAGAGCAAGAGAAAGAAATTGTGGCTTTGTTGCCTTTATGAACAGGAGAGATGCTGAAAGAGCATTGAAGAATTTAAATGGTAAACAGATTTCTCAGTTTAGGGCTGTAATTATCTTTGCAGACTGTAAGCACATTTTCAGGTTGTTTTATCAGACAAGTGAGATATATTCTGTAACTCCAGTAGATACCAGGCTGGCACTGATTTTAATTTATATTTGGCTGTTCTGCTGGCAACTGAATGTTGTCAAACAATAGTAATTGTGTACTGTAGTGTTCTGAAGACAGACATTGGGGGAAGACTAATAAAACATTTTTTGTAATAGGTCTTCATTTGCCTGTGTTGTAGTCTGATAGATGTAATAACAGTAATCAACAATGTAAGCAAAAAGTAAATGGTGGCAGGCAAATCTAAATGTTGCACTTACCAACGAGAAATCTCAAATGATGCAGAATTTATAACATCATGGTAATGGGATTTTTTCCCTTTTTCAGGCAAGATGATTATGTCTTTTGAAATGAAGCTGGGCTGGGGCAAAGCTGTACCTATACCACCACATCCAATCTACATTCCACCTTCCATGATGGAGCACACCCTGCCACCTCCCCCATCAGGACTGCCTTTCAATGCCCAGCCTAGGGAGAGATTGAAGAATCCTAATGCTCCAATGTTACCACCACCAAAAAACAAGGAAGATTTTGAGAAGGTAACTTACAGTACCCTGGGCCGTATCTCATTGTTAAATACTACATCTGTGACAGTGTTTCAATGGCTTCATAGATTTGCAATGTTCAGGCTGACTATGGCAGCCCTTAGTCTGCAAATTCTCTGGCTCCCTGCTGTAGCCCAGGGGAACCTACTTAATTCCTGAAACCCTGTTTCATGTCTGTGTTAGGGTACAGTATATTGGCTCTTGGTTAATTTAGTGCTGCTTAAAATCTGGCTATCATTTTCCCCCTCCAGGCTCCCTGGATTTTTTTCTCCTACGTCCCCCCCTTTTCTTGGCTGCCAAATTGCAGTATCTAAATTGTTTTCCTTATAGAAAATTCTACATTTTAATTTGGGTAGCATTATTTTTACCCTAGAAGAGTTGATGTATTTTGTGTAGAAGGTAATTAATCTGGACATTGAGTAAGTATTTTATGCTATTTTATGGAGTCAGTTTTCAAACTTTTCTTTTTGTGGAATATTAGCTGATAAAAGGGTAAGTATCTTGAAATCACAAACCAACTTGGTTTACATTTGTAAGAATTTATTGATTCTTTGAATGACACTTAAATGTCAGGGCTGTTTTTTGTAAGACTTGGGAATAAAGTAATACCAGCGTGATCCAAGTCAAATAGTTTAGAATCTTTTCATAAACTTAAGAACTCCTTTCTTATATATTCAGCATAGTTTCTATTCAGTGCCTCAATGTGCATTCTGACAGGAATGTTCTGATACTTTGCAATTGGTGAACCTTCATGGTTCACTGACACAACCATTTGAATTTTGTGTAATTGCTTAGTTATAACTTCACAGCAGTGATTGCCTGCAAAGTTTGTGATAGATGTGTAGTATTTTCATTGCATATGTATATTTTTGCTTGTTACTTGTTAACAATACTCACATATTCTATGTTTATTATCTGATGTGACTTCATATACAGACTCTGTCGCAAGCCATAGTCAAAGTGGTTATCCCAACAGAAAGGTACATGTTTTTCTTTATTATTACTGATCTAAATATAGAAAATTTCCCCTTCGGAATTTTAAAGAAAAATGGTGATGTTGTGGAAAAGGTAATGGCTTGACTGAGCAATGGTTATTTTATGACACTTAAAAGAAATGTGTGTGGTTTACAGTCTAACTATTCTTGTCATATTAACTTTTTTTTTTTAAGTGAGGGTAGACTTAAGTAATTATCTTTTGCATTTAATTTGAGCACTAGAGACAGATTCAGGGTAATTTTGTGAGTGAACACTAGGGTGAAATATTGTCTTACAGCAGCATAAGTTCTGACATAAACCTCTGTGTACTGGGATGCAGCTGTGTTTTTGTTGGGTTTTTTTGGGGGGAGGGGGTTGGTTGGGGGAGTTATGTGTTTTTGTTTGGGTTTTTTTTTCTTTTTGAATTTTTTTTCCTTTTTTTTTAATTTGTACATTTTATAACGAATACAGTTGAAAATCACTTTTGATTTCTGCTAGATTTTAAATGCAGCAATTAATAATTTTTGTCACTGAAAAAGAAACTTTTGTATTATTGCAAGGATATTTTTTCATTTTGGTCCCCATCACTGTTCCTAACTTCGTGCTAGTCTAGGTGTACTCTTGCTCAGTTAAGCCAAAGCCTTTTCCCAAACATAGGAACACAACACTGTTTTAAAAATAAAGAAGCACAAAAGATTACCAAATTCTCTTTGACATTGGCCTTGGTGAGCAACACCAGCTGAACTGTCTGCGGCAGCGGGGGACCAGGAAAACATCATGGGATGGATTGGGAAAGTATACAGTTTTTGACCAGACATTGGTACGATCGGCTCCAATAAATGTGGTTTTATTATAACTGAAAAACCTTTTTTTTGTTGGCCAACTTAAGCTAAATGACATTTTAAAATAATGCACTATCAGTTTTTTACTACGCTGTCTTAATTGTCACAAAGTCCCTTTTTTCTTTTTTTCGTGGGGGGGGAGGGGGCAGAAGGAGATTCGTGAAGCTGGTTATAGTGCATTAACAAACTTGCCAGTACATACTCCAATGTACTGTATTTTTGATGGAATTTTAGGAGAGTACAATTTTTGTTGGGTAGAGACTTGAATAACTGGGGCGACCAGGAGTCTTGATTTGAGAAACCTATTGAGTAGCAGAACAAGTACTTGTAAAACTGTACAGTGCTCACAGAGTAGCTGTCAGAGAAAAATTGTTATTTTTCTATGTCCATTTTATTTACTGTAGCATTTTAAAAGCCTGTATGATAATAACTCATGTTAAATGAATTGTATTTGAAAACACTTCTAGTGATTCTTTTCCTGATGATTTTGGAAGTTGCCAATGAAAATTGCTAAGGTCGTTCATTACTCAGTGCATCCCATCACGCAAAAATTTTGATTGACTTCAGTGGGATAATAAGTTTGATTATTCTTCTTTAATTAAAAATTTTCAGTACCATTTTTAACATCTCTTACTCCTTAGTAAACAACAAACCTTGAGTATGTATAATCAATTGTTTTTTCTGAGAAATTCACTTCCAAGTAGTCACATCTTACATACCAAAATGCCTGTAACAACCTCTTTCAGATATGGGATGAACTGAATCTATTTTCCTACGTCAGAGGTCTTCACAAAGCAGATGTTCTTGTTCAAGCATAAGCTGCTCTTACACAACTTGATTTTACTTGATGAAAGAAAAATTAGATGAAAACCAATGATGATTTGCAGGAAGCCAGAAGTGATCATGCTGTATTTGCCTTAAAATAAATGAGGCTTGAAAGCTAATTGTAGATTGCTGTCTTGCTGATGTTTTCAAATACAGTTCATATAACAAGAAGAGTGTGGCTGTTTAGACTTTCAGAACACTGCTGTAAATAAAATGGCTACAGAATTGTTGAAACTATGTCCTGTTTGCAATGTTTCTGGGATTATGAAAAGCAGACAGGAAAATTGAACCGGTAGCTATTTGATTTTATTTAGGCAAATGTAGATTCAATGCTAGATTTGTTTAAAAGAACACTTGCAGATGGCAGGGATAGATTTCTATTACTATGGTGTTAAGTTGATTTTTTTTTTTTTATCTAGTGCATTATATCTGTGTCAGAACTTGGAATATTCATGGTAGAAAATAGTCACCTCATTGCTAAGAAGTAATAGAACATTCTGCAACTTTACAGTGTAGCAATTATGGAATTTCAGTCATTAAAAAAGTGCTATACAGAAATCTAATGAATTATACATAAAGAACCAATATCCATTTGTTACATCTAAGAAAATAAATTTAATAATGTGAAAATCTGGGATTTTTTGGCTTGCATCACATTCAAAGGACACGTGCTGTGAAGCTTTTGCTGTATGTAGGTAATCTATTTTAAAAATTCAGGACCCTGTTTCCGTAAAACCCCAAAGGGGTGGAAACTGGCTGTCACTATTTTTGATAAAGCTTTTATGAGTGTCTCCTGTTAGCATGCTTAGAAGTGACTCTGCATTGAAAAATGTGCACTTCACATCCACTTCTTGCCTGTCTCAGGATGTAGTGCTGAATGAAGTGATACAGATTTATATTTTTTTTTAATTGTGATTTAGTTCTCTTGGGTGTATAAGGGAGGGAACATGGGATGGTATGACACAAAAGGATGGACAGTTTTGTTCTATGCCAATAGTTAAGTCTTGACCAAAAAGAGATTGTCTAAATTTAATAAATACATTGATGCTCTCTTTGGCATCAAGGAGGCTATTTGCTTTTCCTTCCATACTTGAATACTTCGAAAGCTAAATGCAGATTCTGTTGAATATTCAGAAATATGTGCATTTTATTTTGAGAAAAATATTCAGCCACATGTTCTCCTGTAGAACTTCAGCTAACACTTCAGTCTTCTAGACAATGTAGATGAGGGCTTAGTTTTTGATAGCTAATTGTTCTTTGGTGTTCAGGTGCCCATATTTGTGTCTCAGGCTTCTTTTAAGCAAGACATGGTTGTAGGCTAGGTTATGTAAATTCAGGAAGGAGGTCTTTTAAATTCTTACTCCACCACTGCTAGGCATGGTTTGATTTTTAGAATGCCCGTGTCTGTGATGCAAAGCTATAATATGTTCCATGTTGCCTTATCTTCTATGCAGTTTTCTTAACAATACAGCAAAATAATCTCCTGCACAGTTGTAGTATCTTAGGTGGAGTGTAGTTTTATATAGTGTTAGGTCTGAATCAATTTTTCTTTAACTGTGTTGTTGTTGTAGGAATTTGCTCGCTTTGATACATCGAATGATAGAGTTTGTGGTTCGGGAAGGGCCCATGTTTGAAGCCATGATCATGAACCGAGAAATCAACAATCCAATGTTCAGGTGCTTATTTACATTGCTTCACTTGCAAATAACACCAGCTATTTTCACTGTTGTTAATATCTTGCAGTCTTGAAATATTAGTAAGACTGGCCTTTGCTGTATATGTCTTTATGTGCAGATGTAAACTTTACAAATTGCACCTATGGCTGTACTATCCTTTTATAAGGAAGAACACACTTTTATCCCAGTTGTTGCTAATGCATACATATAAGTAAGTAAAATAGTACACACACACACTGTGTATTGAGTTTCTGTATATTAGAATAAATAACATTTAATACATACTCTTCTGAGGGATTCACAATCAGTCAAAGTAGTAGCATACATTTTAAAAAAAGTAAAAAATCCCCCTCCTTCCCCAGACAGACAAACTCAACGTGAAGTCCACTCTTCCTGGAGTCTAGTTTCTAACCTTTAGCAAGAGCTGGGAGTAATTTTTCTTCTATGTCAACTAACATAGAATTAAACATCAGGTGACATAGGGAAGTTCTGAGACTTTCCAGCACTTGTCAGTAATAGAATAAAAAAGGACCCGTTTCCAAATTTCTTGTGAAATGTGATCTCTTAAAAATGGTTTTCGTGGAAGGACTAAATGGCCTTTTAGCAGCGTTTTATTTGCAGTAAGTTTGAAGGGCTTCATTATGATTTTTATATACCAAGTGAGAAAATATGCAGGTCAAAATATCCTGGCCATTAAAAATTGGCTGTTTGTCATCCACATCCTTCATCAGATGTTGCCAGTGTTCTGCCTGACAATTTACTGGTAGAAAACTTCAGGTCATTCAGTATTTGATGAGTCACCTCACTGTGCAACTGCAAGCTCCTGCATCACTTGTGCTGAGGTTGCAGTTGCTCCTGTAGTGACTCTGCACTGATGATTCTTCTGCTTTGCTGTGAGGTTGCACAGTTGTTATTTCTGACTCTGTTTTGTCTGCTCTTGAGTTCTGAGCAGTGCTGTGCTTTTGGAAAGCTCTTCTCTCTGCAGACTGCATGTGTGTGTTTGTATGAGTGTGTGGAGCAGTTGCACATGTTCTGCCTGGCAGTGCTGTGGGTGTATGTGATTTTAGCTCCTTAAGGTCACTCTGCAGCTGAGGTGGGACTCTGAACAGGGTTAGGTTGTTTTTATTTTTTATTGCTTGCTTTAAATTTGTGTTGGTTCAAGATTTGTAATATGCTTTGTCTTTTCTTTGCTCTTTGGTTTAGGTTTTTATTTGAAAACCAGACTCCAGCCCATGTGTATTATAGATGGAAGCTTTATTCAATTCTTCAGGCAAGTAGAATTCTAGTGATAATTCGTATTTTCATATTTTAGTGATAATTCACTATGCTTCAGGCATAGTGAAGTAAAATAACACCAGAGTCAAAATGCTTCTGTTTTTTTTCGTAGGGGGATGCTCCAACCAAGTGGAGGACAGAAGATTTCCGTATGTTCAAAAATGGATCCTTCTGGAGGCCACCACCATTGAATCCATACCTGCATGGGATGTCAGAAGAGCAAGAAACGGAAGCCTTTGTGGAGGAACCAAACAAGAAGGGTGCACTTAAGGAAGAGTATGTACCACCACTGATTGATGGTGCTGCCTTGATAGCTACTCTGCCCGGGTTTGCCCATTGTGTTCTTGTAGTTTTAATGTGTCATCCCCTAAGTTGTCTTACTTGTCGTATTGTTACATACCTATCCGAGTAAGTGTCTCTTCACCTCAGTGCTTCTGATCATACTTGTTGCTAAATAAATTCTTGCTTTGGTTAGATTTGTCATCACTGAACCTTTCATTCCAGTCGTTATTTACCCTTAATTTGAAAAGGATTAGGAAGGTGAGAGTTTTTCCCCATTTTCTGCTGCTGTCTGTAGCTGAGAATATATAACATCTTTCTCAACATCATAATGACCTCATGAACTAAACCGTTGCTGTAATCTTAAGCTTACTGACGCTGTTCATCAGAAATTAAAATCGGGAGCAGTTGTTAATAAACAGGAAGAGAGAGATCATCAGAGTTCTTTGCTGTGGAGTGTCAGTGTACTGGGGATGGCTATGGTAGTGGAAATAGAAACCTACTTTTCCTGATTTTGCTGCTGTTGTTATAAATGTGTTACTAATATGTGGAATTTTTTTGCTTGTTTTATTCTTTTCGTCATAGTTACCACACCAGTAATGCTTCTGTAGGTTTTAATAAACAGTTTGTTTCTTATACCTTCTTTTGATAGGCTCAAAGAGAGATTCTTTTAATGTTCTCTGCATATGGAGGTCAGGAAAAATGTGAAGTAATTGTTTATTTGCTAGCTTTCTGAATCTAGTGTTTCTTATTCTGTAGCAAAAATGACTTGCATGCTTCAGATTTTTCCATTTGGTTTAGGGCTAAACTTAATCCAGAAAGATAATTACTTTTTTAGAGATACTGATGTGCTTAATTAGATATTTATCAGCTATTTTTTCTTGATTTCTGTATGTAATTAAGACTGGAGTGAGAATTTTTTCACTTTATAGAATATGGACACATAAATTCATGAACCACTGAAAGAACTCAGGCAAATGAAAAAAGAATATAAAAATACTGAAAGTTGCTTTTCTCCTAAAGATGGAAAACCAAAAATCCCTTGTTAAATTGAAATTCACAGAAGTACTTTTTAGTTGATTTTGAAAGTATGATTCCTGATATTTCAGACAGAGGGACAAACTGGAGGAAATTCTACGTGGATTAACACCTCGGAAGAATGACATTGGTGACGCAATGGTTTTCTGTCTAAATAATGCAGAAGCTGCTGAAGAAATTGTGGACTGCATTACAGAGTCATTGTCCATCCTCAAGACTCCTCTTCCTAAGAAGGTGTGGAGATTTTCTATAATCTTGTATTTTGAGGGAAGAGCTCACTTAGAGGCACATGCATGTAATTTACAAGCATATTTTATAAGTTTCAGGTAGTGTTGATGTTTTGTACTAAAATGGGGACTTTTAAGTATGATTCCTGTGGAATTCTTTTACATATTTTATATTCTTTCTGAAGTTGCTTGTAAACAATATTCTGCTTTATTGTGAAATTAAAAACAGTGAAATGATCTGTTCAAATGAGGTATTTAAAACGGGAATGCCATGATTCTCCTTTGTAATGCTGTGGTAATATGTTACAGTAGTTAGTACCCTATACCATAACAGAGGGCTAATTGCCTCTTAACATGTTTATTAGTAATATAGCTGTGCTACACTTAATTCTAATTAGGTACTTCCAGGTAGTTTAAACTGTCTTGTATTCTTTCTGTAAAAATGCCTTTATTTTCAGGAGAATTTAAATTGGACTTATCTGAATTTTACTGTTTTTTATTGTAGATTGCAAGATTGTATCTAGTGTCAGATGTGTTGTACAACTCTTCAGCTAAAGTTGCCAATGCTTCCTACTATAGAAAATTGTAAGTATAATATTTTAGGTGATTGGCAGTTAAAAAAACCCTCTTATAGTCATCTCTACATGTACATCTCTGTATAAACGTGGCTGTAGGAAATTCAGACTTTTTCTGTGCTACTGCTATTACAGTATATGGTGGTATTTATATCTGTTTGCATGAAAATGTGTAAGATGTAGCATGTTGGTAATGCAAAAAATGTTTGTGCCCTATGCAAGGGACCACTTGCATGGAAATCCATAAAGGTGAGACTACCTCATGTGCCTCTCGATAGAAAGAGCTGTAGATAATATTTAAGATATGGTATAGCAAATAGTTCAAACAAGGAGAGCCTCTCTAATGTTAGGGCAGCATGGTGGGAAATACTCAGCATGTTACAAAACTGGTGATTGTAATTGATGTTTCTTGTTGCAATGTGTCTGTGTTGAGCTGGGTTTTTTTTTTTTTTTTGCACATTGTGAGAAGCTCAAGGGAAGCTGGGCAGCTGTTGCTCACTGTGCTTTCATTGAAGGCCTCACTGAATAAATTTGAATACAAGTATAACGAAACATTTTTTTAAAATACAGATTGAATTTTGAGACAATTCTTTCATTCTATTTAAGGTTGTAAAACTCCTTTTTATCGTCCTCCAATCTTTCCAGGGTGTATAAAGAGACTGCAGCAGATGTGAAGATCTCCCTTCACAGTTCTGTTGTTGTCCAAGGTGATTTAATATATAGTAATTATATTTGCTTTATAGTTCAGTTCATGGCTACTATAAGGATCAGAACCTTGTGCTTTTGAGTCCTGTGTCCCAGGTATTTTCATGAATTATGTATGTCCAGAAAACATATATTACAAAGTTTAACTAAAGAAATGTATATGTTTAATTCTAGTTTTGAAACAAAATTATGTCAGATATTCTCTGATCTCAATGCTACTTACCGTACAATACAAGGCCATTTACAGTCTGAAAATTTCAAGGTATGTATTTCATTGTTATTTACATGACATAGAAGTCACATAAATAGATATTCCTGCACAAGAGATTGTGTACTATGATAGGTGCCTTAGACATCAAGGTCCCTATTTAGGCTTTAAAAAGAATAATTTTTCAAAGTTTTCTCTTTTGCAAGGATAGCCTTGAAATTAAGGCAGGAAGTGAGCATTGTCCAACTAAAGTGTACCAGTAGATGTACAGTTGTGGAGTTGAGAGGATATCTATCTATTACTTGAATTGCAAACGAGGCCTTCTAGCTTTGTTACTGTTCTTGGGCCACCTGTATTTCAGTTGCAGAAGTGAACTTGTGTGGAAGTGCTCAGTGTGGGAAAGAAGCTCTTGGGCAGAACAGCATAAAATTACTTCAAAACGTATTTTTTTGTGTCGGGCTTTCTTTTAGAGTTCTGATAAGCAGCCTGACCATGGGTACTTGAGAGTAATTTTTGAGGTCAAATGCTCTCTGCTTCTCATGCTCAACCCCTTTCCTACTGTTTCCATGATGCCTCTGCACTTTCTTTTTGTTTTTCATTCAGAAGCTTTAAGTACAAAGCTTTCAGAGTAGTTAGTTTGTCTGTATTAAGATCTTCCCTGCTCTCAGTTGCTCTAGATTGAGAATCAATTTTAGATATCTGCTATTTTAAAACCTTGTAAAATTATATATAGAGGCAGATTTTTTTAATATATCTACATCTTCAGTTACATTTAGTGTGTACGTCAATCTTGAACTGAAACACATCTTCTCAAACATGCTTTTTAAAAAGAAGAATGATAAAATTATTTTTCTTGGAAGGGATTTAATGATCATCTGTTCCAACCCCCTGTCATGGGCAGAGACACCTTTCACTAAATCAGGTTGCTCGGAACTCTGTCCAGCCTGGCCTTGAACAGTTCCAGGGGTGGGGCAGCCACAGCTTCTCTGAGCAACCTGTGTCATTGCCTCAGCACCCTCACAGTGAAGAATTTCTTGATTAACTAATCTAAACCAACCCTCTTTCTGTTTAAAGCCATTCCCCCCTTGTCCTGTCACTACCTCCCTTTGTAAGAAATCCTTCTCCAGCTTTCTTTTGACTCCTTGGGGTGCTGGAAGGGGCTCTAAGGTCTTCCCAGAGCCTTCTCTTCTCCAGGCTGAACAAAATGGAAGTAGGAACACAATTTCAGTTCAATAATAAGCCAACATTAATTTTAGTTATTTTATTTTACAAACAGATATTTTCTCTTAGATTTGGTAGAGGCACCTGCTTCCAGCATTGGGGCAGAATGAAATTTACTCTCAGGGTAGAACTGGCAACAACCAAAATGGATAATGTAACAGGAATTTAAAGGGCAAATGAAACCCAAGTGAGGTTTCTTAAAATGTAGTTCCTATAAACATATTTTTGTAAAATTACTAGTCTTGCCTGGCATGGTATCATTGTAATATACTTCAGTGTGGAACTACTTAAGAATTACTACAGTAGTATTTCTCTGGTCTATTTCCCATCACATAAAATTTCTCAGTACAAATGTTTTAGCATTTATTTTTTCTTCCTTCTAGCAACGGGTGATGACATGCTTCCGAGCATGGGAAGACTGGGCAATCTATCCAGAACCATTTCTGATCAAACTACAGAATATTTTCTTGGGACTTGTAAATATCATGGAAGATAAAGAAACAGAGGTAAGTGACCTCAGGAGTGATGCTTGCAGATGGCAGGGGAAAAAATGTGTTAATATAAGATAGGGCTGGCAAGGATTATTTTGCTTTCTCTTCTAGGGTGAATAAACCTTTCTTTCTTCCAAGTCCTTGCTCCTAAATAGAGGTGTAATATATTTCCAAAAGCAAACACTGTTTATTCTGTTCATGTGTTTCTTGCTTGTAGTTTAAGTGCTGTGGTGGAGTTATATTGGGGAAATGTTTCAGAGCTAAGACTAGTACAGAATGACAGGTACTTCCTTTGTGCTGGAGATACTCTGTAACACCTGTCTCTGAATTTTGAGTGGAGTTTCAGGCATTGTAACTGTGTGGAAAGGCCTTTCAAATACGTGGGAGGGAGGCCTGCAGTATCATTTAACTAAAGCTGATTTCTCAGAGTGGAAGAGCAGTGTATGAAGGACATGTATGAAGGACAGTGCCTCTACCTAACAAGTTAGAATACACAGCCGTATTTATAATCTGTGTTGCTCCTGCTAAGTAGTCCATTTTTGTCAGTTATTCATTTTACTGATCTTGGGGAAACTTTCATATCAAGGAAGTATAATTTATCTGACTCCAATTGACTGATTTTGAGCTAAATCTCAATTTAATAGCTCTTCTTTTGAATATAGGTATTGGAAAGCTTCCAGTACATTGTGGACAAATTTCACGTTCTTGCCTACAATTTTTTAGAGAAAGATATTGGTGTGTTATTTCCTCTACAATAAGCAACTATGCTTGCTAGCAAAATTGTCGAAGTAGATTTTTTTGGTATTTATGAAAGTGCTTCTTTAAAAAGAAATTATTTGATAACTGGAGAAGTAAAGAAAAGCAGTGTAGATTTGTACTTGAAATAATGACTTATTATTTGCTTTCAGGAAGTACCGGATGATCTTGATGGTGCTCCCATTGAGGAAGAGCTCGATGGTGCTCCACTGGAAGATGTGGATGGAATTCCTATTGATGCTGCTCCTATTGATGATCTGGATGGAGTCCCAATTAAATCACTGGATGATGATCTGGATGGAGTTCCTTGTACGAAATATTTCAACTTTCAAATTCAGTCTTCAGTCTTTGATCTCTTCTTCCTATGTAGTTTTTAGAAATACAGCCTAGAATTGATCTGGCATGTAGCTTTGTAAAACGTTAATTAATTTCAATATGCTCTACTGTCTTTAGACAGTAATAGCTTCAGAAACATGAGAGGTGTCTTCTGCTGTTACACATGTCAGGGTCTAAACCCTGGTTTCTTTACCTTGCAAATACTAAGATTGTATAATCTGTTTCATTATTTAATTCTGACTGTTATCTTAGTACTTCTCTGTTTCAGTTTCTGAAGAGCTTTGTTGGTTATTTTTCTGTACCTCTTTCTCTACCAGTGGATACAACTGAAGACTCAAAGAAGAATGAGCCTATATTTAAAGTTGCCCCTTCAAAGTGGGAAGCAGTGGATGAATCGGAACTGGAAGCTCAAGGTTAGTTCTGAAAGTATCTTTTCTGAGGTAAACTGAAAGCACAATGTCACTTATGTAATGATTGTTTTCAGCTGATCTGTGCTAAATGCTAATAGGATTCATGTTGTAACATAGTAGAATTTCCTGTTGTAACTTGTTCACTGAATTTTTAACCAAAAAGGAAGATAGTATATTCTGTTATAGTTATTCTACTTCAATTACCTATCAACCTCTAAAGATAATTTCCAGTTTATTAAGAATAAATACTGAAAACAACAAAATAATCCGGGTATGTGGCTGTAGTCTTTTGAAATCTTGGTTTGAAAGATAATATTCTACAAACTGACAAATACTTGCCTGCTTTTGAAGGATTTAATGCAATATGAGTGAATAGCTCTGTGAATAATAAATATTCTGATAATGGGCTGATTTGAATATTTTTGTGCAATAGGAAGTCTATATTCAGTGCTAGATGCTGGTAAATTTTACCACATTGTAATTCTTACTATATACTATATATATATGTATGTATCTTACTATAGGTACATTACAAATACTAATTTTCAGATTAAGTGTTAGCTTTTTTGGTTGTTAAAATTATCCTACTGTCTCTTCTAGCTGTTACTACTTCTAAGTGGGAGCTTTTTGACCAACATGAAGAATCTGAGGAGGAGGAAATTCAAAAGTAAATACTTTTTAATTCTAATGAAAACGTACTTACTTTATGTATCTAAGATTGACTGTCTTTGGAACTCCTTATATGATAGATATGTTACTACATCAGTAGAAAAAAAAATTAAACTTTGAAAGTGGAAAATAAAAAAATGGAGAAAACTCAGGATTTTAGTGCAGCATGCTTTCAGCCCCCGTGATTTTTTTCTAACATGATAAATTACATCTTTTGGTAGAGTTGTTAAATATAATCTTTGAATTTATGCTGATTTGAGAATTCAGCATTAAATAGTAAGAGCTAAGGTAGTAGTATGGAAATCTTGCTATCAGATATATATGAATTAATCTAGACCTCTGCCTTCTGCTGCTGAGACAAGCACAATGAATCATGTTCTGAGGTGTTTCATTGGATGCTGACAGGCTCCATGCTAGCAGAAGTTGGCTTTGAGTTGTCTTCTACTTTGCTCTTCAGGTAGCTGAGAGCTTCTGTTAGTTAATGCTGTATGTGCTTCCTGCATTGCATGGAGTCCTGCAGCACTCTAGTGGCCAGTCTGGGAATATAATTTGGGGTATCTGCCATCTCTCAGGTTTATCTCCCAAATGCAAAAGTAGTAAATATTGTTCTTCTGTTAAACTTAATATACCTGAAAAGTGCCATTTCAGCTCTTTGAGGTTCTGCTGAGGGAGTGGGTTTCCTTTGGTAGCTAAGCTAGATATATATTGACTGTAAATTTCATTAATTCTTCTGTACTCTGTTTCTATGAAAAGTGTAAATTGTGTGAGTAATAAAAACTAGCAGTTTAATTAAATGAGAAAAATCTCTCACAGATGAAGACTAATTCATAGCTGCAGACTTACATAATTTAACTTAATGGATTTCAAAACTAGTAACTAATGATAGAAACTAAGAGAAATAGTACGTATCATGTATACTTAAGATAACTGTGACATCTCAGTTAATTCTGTATGTTTTCTTTAAAGTCAAGAAGAAGAAAGCGAAGATGAAGAAGACACACAGAGTTCTAAGTCAGAAGAACAACACATGTATTCCAATCCTATTAAAGAGGAAATGCCTGAATCCAAGTCATCAGTCAAATATTCAGAAATGAGTGAAGAAAAGCGTGCCAAACTCCGAGAGATAGAGGTGAGCACGGGGTATTTTGTGCCACCCTTCTGTACCTTTACAGTCCTCAGCCCACCCTGAGTTCTCTACATATGATTGGGAGTTATTTTTACTGAAATAATTGTAGTCCTATTATATAGTGGGTTTTTATTGTAGTCTGGTGTATTTTTGTAGAGGTTCATTTGTTCACACCCTTACCTTGCCTGGTTTTGACATTTAAAATAATGGAGGAAAAAAAGAAAAGTAGAGTCAAGGCATATTGCCTGTTGAGAATGACTGTTCCTTTTCAGTGTTCTGTTTCAGTATCACTGTATTTTTAGATTGCTTGGGTGCCCTTAAACTTTCATCCCCTTGGCAAATTAACTTTTGGGATTAACGTTTGGATGTGGTGTTAGTTCTCTACCTTTCTTGTTTTCTCTGTTTCTTGCCTTGAAGTGTCTGTATTTTATTGCATTTACAGTGTCTCTTTTCACTGTCTAAGCCATCAAACAAAGAAGTACATACAGCTAACCCACGTAGTCATGGAATTGGAGGTATTTTAATGGAAGTGCAGTTCATAAGGCTCCCTGGTTCTTCTCTCCTTTCTCTAAGCACAGGTGTTAGTGTAGTGTAGCTATTAAGCTTGATCAGCAGAGGTTGTTATGGCTTTGTTCTGGCTTCTGAGCTTGTGCTTGACTGAGAAGGTAATAAGAAGTGGAATTTAATGAGAGTTTTGTGTAGCAGTGAAGCATTTCTGACCTACACTGCCATGTAAAATCAGGTTTAAAATTGTATGTGACTTCCTGGCTTGTATTCAGTGTTCAAACCTGGAGGACACTGAATACCAGAATTCTTGTAGCTTCTGTTCAGTGCATTGAACTGATGTTAAGAAGTTACTAAATGCTTATTGCAGTTGTAGCATCTCCAAATGACAGGTTATAACCTGGGTAGTGTTTCAAAGGTGGAATTGTGGCTGCCTACCTGTTCATGCTATACCATGCTCGTTAGCTAAAATCAGACATTAGCAAAGCTTTGTAATAATCTTCTAAGATGTTCAGCCAATAATATTTTGAAATGTCACAAATGTTGTTTCTCTTAAATATGCCTCCTTTTTAACTATTCAGATTTTACTGAAATTAATAGACTCTCACTAAGCACTTAGAAATCTCTTGCTTTTGCACAGCAATTTGAAATTTCATGATATACAGCCATATTAAGTGAATACATTCTGAATGTGAGAAGCTGAATGGGATTTATGTCTGGCCTGACTCATGGTGGCAGTATTTTTGTAGAAAATACTTGATGTTAGACTACTGAAAGTACAAGTGAAACTAATCTACATGTTGCTGTAATATTGATTGTAGCAGTTATGGAAAGAACTCCTTTCAGACTGAGTATCTGTTTTACCGATGTTATCTTGGCAGTTGCGGAGGCAGATTAGGTAGTGATTTGCTTTAACTATTGTCAGTTTTACACTGCACAAGTGTTTTAAGTTCTTTTGTCAATGTATTCTGTCAGTAAAAGTTTCAGGTGGCAAATATTTGCGTTTTTCCAGTGCATGCTTGCATTTTCTTTTTGGTAAGTAAACTACCATTTTGGTTTCAGACTTTCGGAACTGCCAGAAGGGGAGAAATTATTTTTTTTCTTTTGAGAATATTTCAGACACTATGTAGGAGTACTTAAAATTTTCCTCAAGTTTGTCATTGACAGGAAAGTACAGCCTGTACTACTTCAAAGCATTCACGCTCATGGCTTCTTCTTAGTATATACCCAATCCCTGCCAAAACCCACATCCATTATTAAATTTGAGGAAAGGAGCTGAGGACAAAAACAACCCATTACCAGCTTTAACAATTATGCCATCTAATGTGCACTGTAAAAAAAGTTGTGTAAAATATTTGGCAAAAAAAATTTGGTGAAGTCTAAATCTCTAGCTATGTTGTCTACACAGTGACTGCCAGGGGAACTGAAAAACATTTTTTCATGCATATTTTGGAAATTAATTAATAAAGCAACAATTATTTCTCTTGGCACAGTTAATAAATTAAGCTTGTTAGCTGGAAGGAGAAAGTAGAGTAAGAAACTTTGGCCTCAGCCATCAGGCTGGTGCCATCAGAGGAGGCAAGTTTTTGTTTGCTTCCCTCATGCTCCTGTTAATCCTTCTGAAGTGTGAATTCTTTCCAGAACTTAGGAGCAGAGCCTTTCCTGTAGCACTGAAGAACAGTGACTTCTTAACCATTTTTTTAAGTGTGGAAAGACTGGCACTTTGCTTTACACTGTAACTCAAATTTCCGAGTGGTCTTTAGTGCTTAGTGTGCAGAATACTCCTGAGTATTTGTTTGTCAGGTTACAGGAGCTATCTATAATCATCACTAGAACAAAACATAACCCTTTGGTTTTTGCAGTCTGTGGAGGTTTTTGTAGCTGGCTCATTTGAGGCTACTGCAAAATGGTGTAAAGATACTCTATTAAGTATCCCACTGACTGTGGCTTAATAATAACAGCAGATAAGATAAATTTGCTTTCTCTTAACCAATAGTTTCACTATTTATAGCAGTTATTTCTTTGAAGGTGATGACTACTCAGAAGATTCTGGTCTGTTCTAAATCTTTGACTCTATTTCTGTTTTACACGAGTCCAAAAGCAAGGAATTTCTTAGCTCCAAGACACTTGGCAACCTGTGAGTGTGATGGAACATGCCAGAGAGCTCTGTGGCAGGAGAGATATTTCACATGTGTACGTCAGTATATCTGTCATCTGTTGTTGATAATATTGTAGCTGCAGAAATTCCACTACCTATAGACTTGCTGGAAAAATCAGACTTTCAAAGAAATACTTTGCTCTGCTTCTGGCATAATCTAGAACTTGAGGTAGCCATTGTTGGGGCAAGACTGTTCTAAAGAAAACCAAAACAACTTCAGTCTGTTTCGATGTCTGTCCTGTCTCTAAGCAGAGACATTGGAGTGCTTGCATTACTTACCAAGCAGGAATTCCTCTCTCTCATCAGTTGTGTGGTGATTAGCTCCCTAGTTCATCCTAGTATGTAGCATGCAGCTAGTTTATCTCAGATTAATTAGTTTTTTATGTGGCCACTTGAATTTCAGAGGCTGTGTAACTGTGGAGTAACCTCTTGTGAAAAAGCCTTTTTTGCAGTGAAGACCCTGTGCATGGACTCGTATCAGCAGAATAGAAAACAAAGAACAATTTTTGGAAGCAGATCAGTTTTAAGTGAGGGAGGCTACTGACAGTACACCTGTTAGTATCTAAGTGGAATTTAGATACTATTTGCAGCAGTCTGGTTTCCCTGAGCCCCTGTAGCAGAATGTTACTGTTCCTTTGGCTTGCTTCCTGGATGGACTGTCATCAAGGCCTCAGCTTGCAGCTAAGGCTGAGTCCTTTAAACGCTCCTCAGATGGGTTCAAGGAGAGAGGAAGGAAGTCTCCAGATGTGAACCAATAGACAAGAGGTATGCTCTGGAGTGTTTGTTTTGAGCTGATGGGAAAGGGCTCCTCGTTGGTGAGAAATGTGATCCTGCACTGGAGCCGGGATGGCTCACAGCAACTCCAGTGATATCTGACACTTCTGCATTGCAGTCTCTGAACTGCAAACTCTGCTCTGCTCTGTCTAAGGAATTGATATTGCAAAATTTTGGCACAGGGATTTGAAGCATTTTCCCCTTCCATTTTATCATGCATACTATTGACTTTGGGGATAGTCCAGATAAAAGTCAATGGATTTATTCCTGAAAATGAACAGGCTTACCAGTTCTTGTCTGTTGAACAAGCGTGGTTAAAGAATAACTAATGCAATGAGAATATATTAGTTCATTCTCAATGCAGGTTTACAAAGTGAAATCCTTACAAAATTCATCAATCCTCAGTACTAAGGATCGTTTTTTTCCTGGGAGAGTATCTTGAACTGTGTGGTAGGAGTATGAGCATCCCCTGCTCTGCATGGAGAGATCATGAGAAGTGTTCGCTGTGGCCAGTGTACAATGAGCAGTGAAATGGTGAAGGGACATAACCAAGCATCTGAGTTCAAATAGTAATTCTGAATGGTCAGATTTCTAAAAGAATTCTCTTGTGGCCTTTGGAACTTTCTTATAAAACAGTTCCAGTGGTGATGGATGAAAGAAAATAGCAAAAGCCTCTATACATGAAGGTGTAGGATGAACTGATCTGATTAACTGCTCACCTCTGCTGGGTGAAGAAACATCCTGAGCTCTGACACTTGCTGATTTCCCTCTGACCCAATACATCTCACTAAAGGAGGGAGAATGGAACTGGGGAGGTGAGTGAGCTTCTGGTGTATGGAACACTGCAGTTGGTGCAAGGGAACGTTGGAAGGGGGAGGACCCTGTGCTTGGAGTGCAGGAGTGGATGGAAGAACCTGATCTTTCTGTAGTGAGCTGTTGATACCATCTCAGCACTTTGTAACACTTAGTCACCTTTCCAGGGGGCTGTACTCATTTCCTCTGCCCACAGCATCTTTTTTTAAAAGGAGTCAGTTTGCATTGGTTCAAAGGGAGATACAGCAATTATGTGGAGGAGAAATCCATCTATGGGTGGTCTGTAAAAGACCAGAGCTGTCACAGGAAACCCCATGATCCTACCATAGCTGAGTCTGGGGAGGTGTGGAGTGAAATGTTACCACAGTTTAGCCTTTCCTATTTCCTCTCTTTTCAAGGCACCTGCTAATTACCACCTTCAGCCTCCTACCCCACCCACAGTTTCTGGAGAAGCTACATGCAAATAATTCCTCTTGCCATTTTAAACTTCCTGCCAACAGTGGGTTGTATGCCATGCATGTCAGCAATTTTTGCATCCATTTAGCTTACTAAATCAGGTGAAGCATGTTGTTTGCATTCCTAGTTTATTTTCTCTGGTTACTTTGGGCTATAGACTTAGGCTTCCTTGCTTTCAAAATATGTTTAAACAGAGACTTGTCAAAGCTTTGTTGACTAAAAATGTAAAGAAACACATCTTATGAGGATGGAGGGCTTTTGTGAGCTTTTGTAGGTTTGAGTTTTTTTGTTCTGTTTTTAAAAGTATATGGGTTATTTAGTTGGAAAAAGTTAAAGTCTTATGGGCATATTCATACCATGACAGCCAAAGAGGCTGCCTGCATCAGCTAAGCCTTCTCTGTCCTCCTCATCTTTGGTACTGAAGGTGCTGAGCAGCTGCTGATCTTGGAATTTATGTGATGGGGGAATGCTATCCTGATTTCTTAGCAGAACACAGGTACACAGTGACACTGAGTGTATGGTTCCAAAAGGTATTTCTGACTTTCAAACTCTGTTTTTAAAATGGGGGAAGAAATACATGCCTTTATAGAAGGTGGTATGTGACAAATGGTGATGACAGTTTTCCATTGGGTGAATTGTCAGAAAAAATGCTCAACTGCAGGTAGAGCAGGTTCTGTAAGTGAGGGAGGAAAGCAGAACAGCTTCCAGAAATTTACTGTGGTATCAGATAACAGCGCTTTTTAAGATTTTATTTTATTTTTTTCCCCCAAAGCAGGTTGGTCCCTTATATTTGAGACTAAAATGAAAAATGTGGGTTTGGCATAAGCTCTGTAACTGAAGGGAAAGGAGATCTTGTTCAAAATGGTGTTATCCTTGCTTAGGTTTTATGTTTCTTAATATACTCATGATTAGTTTGTTTTTGTGGCACCTTTTCTTTCTGTCAGTTGGAAAGGCTGATTAGATCCAGTCTGCTGGATTCTTGAGAGGGATGAAAAAACCTGTAGTTTGATTTTGTGACTACTTCATATAAGGGAATTGAGGACCTGGAGAATAAGAATCCTTTGAAGTAATCACAATGGACACAGTTGAAAAGTCTTTTCCTTTGTGTGTTTTCAGCGTGAAAAAATTAAATTTTTTTAAAGAGAAAACAACTTTATGTGTTTGCTAAAAATAAAAGCTCAAGCACTGAAAAAATCTACTCATATAGATTATCAGTGTTGGAACAGGATGTGCAGGAAGGTCAGAGCATGAGTATTTGGAGAGGGACTGACAAATACAGTCTGAATTATTACCATGCTCTTCCCTTCTTCCCCAGAAAAGAGACACCTTCTCCTCCAGAAAAAATTGAACGATTGTTTGTACAAGGACATGTCACTAGGAATGCAGAATTGACAAATTATAAGAGATGTGGATGAAATTTCGTGATGTGAATCAACTTGGAGAAGGTTTTAGTTCATCTAGACCAAAAAACCAAAACAACACAGGGAGAAATTCTGACATTTGCTTAACTTTGTGACTGTTTGGGATACTGCAGCAAATTCAGTGTTACATTTAGCAGCACTTGGGAACTGAATTTGGTTGTTAAGCTTGTTAGCATATGAAAAAGTATTATGTTAGTAAAAATCAGTTCTTTCAAATCAGCCACTCTGTGCAAACAACCCTGAAGAGGAGGTGCATTGTTTTATGTCCTAATTATGTCAGTCATTTGATTTTAACATTCAGGGTTAAATGGAAAAAAAGGCAGTTTCCAAAGGAAACTTTGAAGTAGACAAGAGAAGTTGAAAGAATATATTGACACCTGCAGTAAATTATTTCATTTTGAAAGGAAAAAAAAAAACAGATAATGACCCCAGAAATACAAGGGTGCAGTGTACTAATGATGGGAACAGAATTTAGTAGAATAACAGAAAAAAATTCCCTCTATTTTTGGTTCTCACCATGTCTGTAAACAACTGCAGGTGCCTGCAGATGAGTGTGCTGTTTCGTTACTTCGATCCACTTTAAATAAATTTAATATCTCTGTGCTTGATTAGAAGGAATAAAGAACACATTATATGTCATGGAAATTCCATTTTCAGCCATTGGCCTAACTGGATAATAATAAGCTGAATAATCTAATGGTCAGTATTATTTTCACAGCTTAAGGTGATGAAGTTTCAGGATGAGTTAGAGTCTGGGAAAAGACCCAAGAAACCAGGCCAGAGTTTTCAGGAACAGGTTGAACACTATAGAGACAAGCTGCTCCAGAGGGTAAGAACTGTTCTTTGTATTTGCCTCTGATTCTGTGATAGGCTTTTATTGAGTTTTTTGAATGTAAGGTGGCTTTAAACTCATGGTTCCTGTTAAAATACAGCAACCTGTTAAAATACAGGTTCCTGTTAAAAGTACTGTAATGTCAAACTACATGTCTAAGTCCAAGTGCTTTCTGCAGAATACACACAATCTCCTTTTTTAACCCAAATCCTGTAGTGTTTCCCACTGTACAGCTGGGTATCACAGCATGTATAGAAACCTTAGAGATCCCTCCTGGATCTACTGCCTGAAGCAAACTGTTAGATGTGGGAAAGGAAAGGGACAGCTCTCAGCTGAAGATGTTCATCAGACTTCTCATTTTGCTTTTAGTAATCGATCTGTTGTGCTAAAGGCTTCCCAAGGAAGGGAGAAAATAGTTCTAAGCAATGTATCTGTCTCTGATTATCCAGTGTCTTAAGTTTCCTAAATAATTCCAGCTCATCTTTTCACCCAAATGTGACTAATTCTGTACCATGACCATTTTTAGAAGAACTCTCTGGACTGTGAAGTCAGAGCGATTTTAAAAGTTAACATCTTAATGTGATACGATGTGGTATCAAACCTTTGAAACATAATGAAAAAACATAACCTTTGGACTTTGCATTTAGTGAGGGATGATAAGTGACAGTTGCTTTTCTCATCTGGTTTTACAGCCTGACAGATCAGTGAGGAAATTAGGTACCCATGCAGTTCTTTGGAAGCTTAATACAAATAAGCAGTTTGCACCAGAGGTTTTTCTGTCACTTACATTGCATGTTATTTCCATTATTTGGTGCTCAGTGTCTGACTAATTCACAGTACCTTGAAGAAAGAGACTTTTAAAAATTAGGTAAACTGATCCCTGAAGGAACTGTAAGCATTGGAGGTTGAAGTTTACTGTTAAGACTTCATAAGGCTTTTTATAATTTTCTTTCTAAACATAGTTGTAAAACTTTCCACTTTCTTGGTGTTTTCTGTAAAAGAAATTATTTGTACAGCAAGCACAGAATGCTTAGTGAGACAATAGCTTAAACAAACAGAAATTGATAATAACACTTCTGATAGAAGTTTAGATGCCTTGTGTTGAATTCATTCAACCAGCTCACAGTACTTTTGATTTTTAATAATTGTTTCTTTCAAGAAAGAAAGAAATATTTAATGATATTTATAACCATTCTTTAAAACAATAGTAACTCTGTTGTTAAGGGAATAATTTCATCTTTTGCTTTAATGCCATAATAAAGTTAGTTTTTGTAACATTAACAGACTAGATGTTATTGCAGAATCTTGTTTGTATTTTTGTTTTGTCTGGTTATGAGAGTATATCAATTTCCAGTCTGGATTAATGAGGATGAATGTACATGTTTAAAGTAAAAAGAGGTTCCTGGTATTCTTCTATGTTTAATTTAGTTTAGAAAAGCTATTACAGCTGTAATATCCTCATGTTTTTGTTAGTTTGTGTTACAGTAAATGTTTGTGCTGTGTCCCAAGCAGGAGCAAGGGCTGAAGAGCTGGGAGGGTGTGAGAATTAGTTTAGATCATGTGCTGTGTTCCATCTGTGCTCACTGCTTTTATGCTTTTTGTCATTAGCTTGATTGCCTCTAATTATTATTCACAACTTATCTGAAATCATGATGCTTATAATAATCTAGGAAAAAGAAAAAGAGATGGAAAGAGAACGGGACAGAGACAAAAAGGACAAGGAAAAGTCTGAGACCAGGTCCAAAGATAAAAAGGAAAAAGAGGAATGTACACCAACACGAAAAGAGAGGTATGGTTCTCCTTGGACTAAAGTGCATGGGAGGAAAGCCCTCCCAGTGTCTTTGTAGGCAGTGGCAGCCTTGAAATTACCTTGTATCACACATCTGATTTTAAAAGAAAAACATAAAACCACCCAAAAAACAAAAGAACAAACAAAACCCATGCTTTGGCTAGTAAAACATGCTCCAAAGTGTTAAAGGAATTGTCATTTTACCCTTCCCCAAGTGAGGTAGCACTTCCCTTTGAACAGAGTTGCCCTTTGGCTCACGTATGCCCTGGGGAAGCCTGGTGAAATGATTGCCAGTTGTAAATGGGGTTAACTGTCCTGTAGCAGTGAATTGCCTGCAGTGCCTCAGAAAACTGTCCTGAGGACAGACCACAGATGATAGTCAGTGGTTTCAGTGTTACTCATCTCCTAGTGCTGATCCTTCTGAACAGCTGGCTTTGGGGCAGCTGATTGGACACTGATCTTGTAATGTTTGCATAGCCAAACTCTGCTGTGGTTCTAAGTGTAGCTATAGTAAAAGGCCTCGCTTTTCAGGGAGCTGTGACAGAATGTTTTTACACTACAAAATGACTCACAGGCCATAATTTTTTTCAAGCAGAGAAAATCTGTTGCACGCGTTAAACTTGACATTTTGTTTTAATAATAAAAAGCCTACAATATCTTAATTCCTTACACGTAAGTGAGCTGACATTGGCTAAAGGCAGTCCCTGCAGAAAGGGACAGATGTCCTTACCCTGTGTTTCCCTCCCGTGCCCAGGAAAAGGCGGCACAGCGCTTCCCCCAGCCCTTCGCGCAGCAGCGGCAGCCGCAGAGCCAAGTCACCCTCGCCCAAATCCGAACGCTCCGAGCGCTCCCACAAGGAGAGCTCCCGCTCCCGCTCCTCACACAAAGATTCTCCCAGAGATGTCAGTAAAAAAGGCAAAAGGTGAGCTGGTATCTTCTCTGTTTCAGGAAGCTGATTGGGTGTGTTTGGCAGGTGTTTGTGTGTGGGGGTGTTTCAGCAGAGCACATTTGATACTCAGGTACTTTCTCTCTCACGGTGCACGTTCCTCATGAATACCTTTGGGCACTGGGGTTGGAAGTGCCTCCTGCCCTGGTAGCTGCAGATTCTGCTCTGCTCTGGTTTTGTTTACTTGTTTACTGGTGATTTTAAGAAATGCTGTTTTGAACTAGAGACCTTGCTGCTTTCTTAGCTTTTTAGTTTCAAAGGATAAGTCTTCTGTAGTCTTAAAATTTCTTCTATAGAACCTCTCAAATTACAGTAACCATGCAGCTGTTCACTGATAATTAGCTTACATGAAGCTCCTCACTCCTACAGTTTGTTTTTTAAGGGAGAAAAATGGGATACTGCTTATGGGGTTTTGTTTCTGAACTAGATATTTCCTAACCTCCACTCTGACAAAAATATTTGTCTTTAGTTAATGTTAAACCTGAGGTGAAATTTTATTATTCTGCTAATGCTGCTATAACTTGAAACTTGAAGGTTCACCTTCCACTTTTCTTAGAAGTATAGAATATCTCACTGATACAAAATTCCTCAGTCAGGCTGAGGAAAACTCCTTTGATGGTGTTGAAAAAAATTGTAGCACAAAACCTACAGTATTCTTGTGCTTATATAAATAAGCATTTCAAGTAAAAATAGAAAAGTAGTTGAGATTATTTTTTTTTAGAGTTAATATGATGCTCATTCAGTTTTCAATATATTAGATCAATATATTAGTAAATTAGTTAGTAGGTTAGTAATTTATTCAGTGTCCCTTCTTTTTCTGTGGGGTTTCATCACAGTCTGAATATGCTTGATGACAATCAAAAGTATTTCAAAGTAACACAATTGAACATAGTTTTTCATTTCTGTATGGACATAGGCTGCAGTTCATACAAGAGTCAAGCCAGCTGAGGTTTATGTGAAAGGCTGGGAATTCCTGATGTGGGTTTCAGGACATGAGTGTGTGTTGTTTTTTTTCCATGTGGGTTCTAAGCGCTGAAGTTAAGCCCAAAAGACTCAAAACCTTACAATGCAAAATTGTCCTTTTTCTCAAAAGCAAGATGTTACTTTCATTACTAAGGAAAAGTATTTTCTACCTTGTTTGGCTCAATAACTGAATACGAATAACATCAAGAAAAGGGGCTTTTGTCTATTAAAATTTGACATAAACTTTTTTTTTTTTTTTCCCCCAGGTCACCATCTGGCTCCAGGACACCCAAAAGATCAAGGAGATCACGATCCAGATCCCCTAAAAAGTCAGGGAAAAAATCCAGGTCTCAGTCCCGTTCTCCTCACAGATCTCACAAGAAGTCAAAGAAAAGCAAACACTGACAATGTTAATATTTTTTATGATGCTGTCACTTACTGGAAATGCGGTTTTGTTTTTGTGCCTGAACAGTCTGTTTAAAAACAAAAAAGCATTCCTGATTATTTTTTTTGTGAATGCACGTGTATTCTCATGAGTATCGGCATCTGTAGACCTGTCATTGTTTTATATTGTACAAAATATCTTCATTGTGACTATTTCCCAAAAGAAACATTTTTGTGTTTAGAAGTTTCATCAGAAATGTGTGTAACTGATCTGCTGGCAGTAGTGATATTTTGTTTTTAGAATGTTGTGACATAGCAGAAACAACCCAAATGTTCCCCCTTTTTGTAGCTTTGACAATTTGAATTAGATTTCAAATAAAATCTGAACATAAAATGAAGATGTTGTTTTCTTGCCCCACTGGTGATCTAGATCCCAAAGGGAGTGCAGGGTTTGTGTGGAAGTACTGTGTATTTCAGACAGACTGTGGTGCAGGATGGTTCAGTGCAGTGTGGCTCTGTTCCTGTTCTCACTGGTTTGACTGTCCACCTTCTGAATCCAGTGGATGGGGTTTCTTTCCTGCTGTGAGATTTTACTGTAAGAAGAGTTGAACAGTCTGATACTTACCCTGATAAGCTTTACAGCTTTAAATCTTTGCTTCCTCAGTCCCCATTTTAATTGCAGGGAATATTTATAACACCACAGTAATGTTTTTGTTAGTTTTTGAAAAAGGGCCTCTGCAAAGACACATCCTCTGGGGGGGTGTGTGTAGCATCTGTGTGATGTCTGACCAACAAGCCACCTTTGTGCCACACACAGGGAACACTAAAGGACAGCAAGCCTGAGACTCTGTGATTTCTTACATATAGATACAATAATTCCATCCTTCAGTGCACTCTTGTTTTCTAAAACTGATTTTTCCTGGAAAAGGACAGCTTTTACATTATTTTATTGAATTTATTCCTGTGTTGGGAAAATTTTTCAGGATGGGAAAAATTAGATTTTATTATGTATTTATTAATATTTTTCATTCAAGAGGCTGCTTAACTTTTTTCATGTTAGGCTTTCCCTTCTCCAGACCTATTCTGTGTGTTAGGCATTGATGTGGCATTAAATTGCATCACCTTACCATGCAACCTTTCTGTGTGTGGGAGAGGGGGAGGGACAAGAAATGGGGAGGTCTCAGTGTTTATACATGGAGGTGTGGGGAGTTTGTAATAAAAATATAAAATTAAAAGGGATCTGGCCTCTTGTGAACTGTTTGTAAAAGCTAAAGCTGTGCTTAGCTGCAGGCACAGAGTGCTGGATAATGGCCTGCTGTTAACACTGCTGGTACATTGGTGTATCCAGAGGCTTCACACAGTTAAGAGATTTGTACTGTGTTGGGGAAAACCTGTTGGACATGTAAATACCTTCACTGGCTGCACTTCCAGAAGCAGGATCTAAAAGGTCTTAAAAAAAAAAAGTATTTTTTCTCTTTTTTTTTCCTGATAAGAGACATTGTTATAGGATTATGTAAATTGTTGCATATGGGAGAATTTAAGTGTAGAAGTCTCTTTGCTAATGAGAACTCTGAAGTAACCTGGAACACTGGAAATATGAATGCATGCATACTGTAAAGACTTTCTTAGAATAAGTATTGAATAGATGCACTGATAATTAGAAAAGAATACAATTTTTATCTGTTTGTAATACATTATAAATAATCTGGTTTAGAAATATGCAGTTTATTTTTGTTTTTGTTTTTTTTTTCTCCCTATAAAATAAGGTATTTCAGGATAGGATTTAGCAGAGATTTTGATTGCTAAACTTATAAGCCAATTTGTTTTTTTTCTTAAATGCTGTGTATTCATGCCTGGCACAGACCAGATGAGGCTTTCTAGAGAGAAAAGTAGATACTAAAATCAGCTGGGGACAAGGAGAATCCTAACAGTGCAGTGGGAATATGATCACTTCAGATCCAATTAACTTCTTCATTACTTTTATCTTGTAGCTGTTTATAAATGGAGGAGTGATAAATGTCAGTGTTCTGGGTCAAGTGGGACTAAAGATACTTTGCCACAGGAGTATTTTATCTGCAGAATCAATTGTATATTTCATTTAATAGCTAAAAACCCTCAGGGTAGAAAATCACTTAGCATTTCAGGTACTTTTCAATAATTAATTTTCATTTCAGCTTTTATAAAATTCTCATCAGTGATTATAGAAAGCTTAAGCCAAGTAGCAAGAAAGCTAAAGGAGCACACCCATTAGGGTTTATTTTGTAACTGCTCTGTTATGCAATGTCTTTTTCAGTATCCGTTGTCTAAATACCTCTTGTTCTTTGCTTCATTCTTAGCTCTAAAACAGCTGTTCTTACCCAATAGTCTCTTAAGAGCAATTAAGAATCTGTATCCTTTACTGGATTGCCTGGGCTTTTTTGCCCTGTAGAAAAGAATATCTTTTGATCCTGCTTAGGCTTAATTTCCTCCTGCTTTGGTACTTTTGTTTATAGCTTGGCTTTTCCACAAAGAAAAATGGGAAGGGGGCGGCATCTGGTAACAAATATTTCATAAAAGATGCAAAGTATTATTGAAGACTTAAAATCAGACTGCTTATGAAACGGATTTTTCTTTAGGTCCCATTGCAGTGACAAGGTACAGTTGGCATGTGCCATTATTGTGTGACTTGTATTTCTGCAGCCTTTGGGGTGAAGTGCTGAATGGGTAATGTAAATATGTGATCTGGGCTTCAGGAAGTAGCATTCAGATGAATCCTTGTGAAATAAGGATTTCCTTTCCTGAGGAGGTGTGGTCCTATGTCTCCGGATGGCTTCTGTGGTCGTAGAGGAAGAAGGGAGCCCATGATCCTCTGAGACCCCTCAGTGTTCCAGCATCCAGCTCTTCACTTTGGGAGGGTCTGGAGACATGAGTGGGTAACAGGCTCCTCTCCTGCCCTGCCTTAGGGAAACCAGAGGGAAATGTTTTTGGTTTGGTGTTTAGGCTTGTCCAAAGCAGAGAAACTGAGTGTAGTTTGTACAGCCCAGTTCTCACCTGGCTGAATCCCCCATGCAACCTGGAACAGAGTGAGGTGACCTTGGGAAGGGAATGTTCATCGTGTGTTCCCAGACCTGTGCTGGATGCTGCTGTTCTGATGAGCTTTGGTGAAGCCTGCCCTCCATTCCTGGACATCCTGGCACTTACAGGAAGGCCTTCAAAGGACACAGTTGCAGGTGCATCTGTTCTGAGCCAGTCCTGGCCCCAGGAGTGTCTTCACAAGGCTTTGATCAGGCTCAGTGCTGACCTGTGGGCCCTGTGCTGCTGCAGAAAGCTCCATAGTACATAGAGCCTCCTTGCAACAATTAAAATCTTCCCAGTGCACAGAAGCCTTTTTTAAAACTGACTTCCTTTGACTTCCTTGCACAGCAGCTGCGTGTATTTTCTGTAATACTGTTTGAGAGAGAGTTCTGAACATCAGTGTCAGGTTATTATTCAGACACTCTACATGTGCATGTGGTCTCCCCCCACCACCCCTTTGCAGGTTTTGAAGTGTAAGAATCAACAACCACTTAGGAACAAGGGTAACAAATCAATGTTTTCCAATGTATTTCAAATCGTAGCTATCGCTGGGTTGAGTTCATCTGTCCCAGTGACACCAGAGCAAAGAGTTCATGTAATGCCTTAAAAACCAGAGTCTTGAGATGAGAAAAGCAAGATTAGCCACAAATGGCAAATCTGTTCTGACTCTAATCACTTGAGGCAGCTTGCTTGTGGGGTTTTCCTCCGCAGGCATTGACAATGCTTCAGTGGAATTAATGCTTTAAATAAATAAAAACGCAAGGCATTGATTGTATTGCTGCAGATGGACTAAGGTCTGAATTTAGTGGTTTTTAGATAGGTAGCTTGCTGCACTTCTGTACAGCTGTGTGAGAAGTTTGGGCTGGGAGGGTTTTCAGCTATTCTCAGTCTACCCTGAATACTTAAGGTGAATATTCTAGAGGAGAAGACAGCAACAGTGACATAACCTAGATGAGAATATTAGTTATCTTCTCTTAAAATCAAGTACTGTTCAGTATCAATTAGGCTACTAAGTATAATGAGATTTATCAACTTACAAACCTGATATTGTCAGTCTGAAAATTTTATCAGTTTTCTGAATAAGGCTGCTGAGGTAATTTTATTAAAACAGCTCATAGTGCTATTTTAAAATTTCTTTTTCTCATTGCTGCATGTGCTGTTGCAAGACTTCCAGTACTTTGGTCGTTCTTGCTGCTGCTGGAGCTGCTGCTCCTCAATTAAGCCGCCCTTGTAAAGATCACAACTAAAATGCTAATTTAATTTTGTCCAAATCTTTTTCCCCTGTAGGATGCAGAAGTCTTAAACAATTGCATGCTGCTTTTTCTTCCACCTGCTTCTGTCTGTACGGTGTTGGCTTTCGTGGGTGAGCCTGTGCCACTTCTGATGTCTGGTCTTGTGCTGGGATGTTCTACAGTGTAACTCTGTCATAAGCTGGAAAGTTTTCTGTTTATTGTTATTTAAAGAAGAAATGGTAGTTTCACACAGACTTTCTTTGTCTTACTTGCTTTTTGATGTGTATTTTATACAGAAAATTTTCCAATTGACATGGCAGCAACAAAGTTGCTAGTTTGCTGACATCCAAAATGGTTTTATTTTTAACCTGGAAGAGAGCAGTGTTCGTGCCTGTTATGCACGAACAGTTCCTTGGCCTCACCTGCTCTTCTGCTGCTCGATGCTGTTCTGCCTGTGTTGTCCAACCCTAATGGTTGCTGCTGTTCCTCTG
Organism: Certhia americana; assembly: GCA_018697195.1. Classification (NCBI taxonomy): domain Eukaryota; kingdom Metazoa; phylum Chordata; class Aves; order Passeriformes; family Certhiidae; genus Certhia; species Certhia americana. The sequence goes on along the minus strand of CM031865.1, from coordinate 14,546,528 downwards.
TTAACAGCGACCTCTGTGCTCCTCTAACTCATTAATGAGGCATGTGCTGCTCACTCTGTAGCTGTCTGTATAAATCTCTTGAACAAAGGAAACTCCCACTTGGGACTGCTGCTGGATAGGGAGATGATGAGCAGCTCATTAGCACTGGCAGCAGTTTGCAGGAGGGCAGGGAGGGCGTGGAGTGCGGGTGGTGCTGAATGGGACCTTGAGTGCTGTGGCTGGGCCGGTGTCACCTTGGTGCTGCTTTGGGGCAGGTCCTGTTCCAGCCTTCCCTGTTCTCCTGTTCTCTTCTGTCCTTTCTGCTGCCTTGTTTGACAGCTTGCCGTGGGATGGGGTGCGGGGCAGCAAGGATCTGCAGAACTGGGGCCATCCCTTAGCAGCTGTGACCTGTTACTGGCTGTGCCTCTCTCCTTCCCATTGCTCCAAGGGACACTTGGACACAGCACTCAAACCTGAGAGGAACAAATACCTCCAAGATAATTTAGGTTCTGCAAGATCTGTGAAAGATGAAAAACAGGAAAGAGACCTCAGATGCCCCCACAAGATGGGAAAGGCTGGGATATGAACTCTTGATCTTAGAGCCTAGAGTATTCCTTTGGGACAGACTAAAAATCCCAGTTACTGAGAATCTCCACTTAGAGCTCAGAGTTCCTAAACATGGGATGTTCCGATATCCCTGGATCTTGCTCTATTTTTACTCTTGTGTGGACTGGGGAACTTGCTGTAGCTGTTGGCCTTAAATACAGATCATCAGTTTGACTCTTCAAGACCTTGTTAAGAGGCTGCCTGCAAGCCAGTGTGGAATGTGTTTCCTGAATCTTTCTTGGCCTCCTGAGGCTGGACCTACGTCTGAAATTAGAGCTTTTGTGTGGTAACTATGCCTGTAGCAAGGACAAAGGGTAAGCATAAGGTCTGTATAAAGCTCTCAGAAATATTTCACAGAAAAATTTAACCTGGTAGAAATTCTTAATTCTGTATGACAAACTGTTCTTGTTTTAAAATGTAACTGGTGTGGGAAGAGGAGGGTGGAATTGATGCATACAGTTTGGATTTGTGGAAGATGGAGCAGCCTGTGCTCAGGATTGAATTTCCAGGATCATTACCAGCAGTCAGAATCATCACCAAAGCCATAACTGGGAGTGGAAACCAGTTTTCATCTTTTTTGAGCCATGCTAAAGAAGTGCAGCTCTGGTATTGCAGGAATGATTTAGCCAAATGTTTTAACCTGCTAGGTCCTGCTGGAGCAAACACTGACCACACTGTTGCAAATAGTGTCTTGGGACACCCTCAAATCTCAGGAGGGCAGAGATGAATCTTCTGAATTTACTATGGTATAGAGGTTTGCACTGCAGCTGACACTGGGCATTTCCCCCATGAAATCTGCATCTCTTGGATTGTTGGTAATTTTCTTTTTCCCCTGGCATTCCAGGTTATCTTATCTGTGCTATGAGAAAAGAACAGTCTTCTGATTAACTGAATGGAGACTTATGCCTTGGGCAGATTCTGGAAAACAATTGGCTATAAACTTTTAGATATGAGACTGGGATTGGATTCTGACCATTGTGTGAACTAAGGGGCTGGAGATCCTCTTCCTCTGTTTTTGCACAGGTACTAAATAGAAAAATAAATTATAGCACTAAATAAAAAAAAAAAAGAAAAGAAAAAAAAGAGAGAGAAATAAAAAAGGTAAGTTTGTAATAAAGTATGACTTTACTGCGGTATGGAGTAGAAATATGGAAATGCAAGAGAGAGAGAATCCCTTTTTCTCAAATCCTTGGGATTTTCAAGAGTAATTAGTGAATGATTTATGTTACTCTGAGTTTTGAAGAGATGCAATGGATTAATTTCAAGAACCTTCCCAGACAGTCATTTATAGCATGTTGTATGCTACTTATGAGAGAAACTGAATCCTCACTCTTTTCCCCAATGCTCTGCATTGGAATTTTTAGACAAGGATTGGCAACTTTCTTTCCTGGGATTTAAATTTGTCCAATCCATAGTCCAATGAGGACTGGCTATTTTGCTCTATCACCTGAGAGCCTAGGTCCAAGGGAACATTGCTCTGTGGCTTCTGCCTCCTTCCCTCAGGAGAGGTGAGGGGCTGTGCAGCAGGAGGTGTGGGGTGACCTGGGACTGGGATGTTATCCAAGCCCTGGGACTGGGATGTTATCCAGTCCCTGGGACTGGGATATTACCTAGGAACAGGGTTGCCCTGGGCAGCTGAAGGGCTCCTGGGCATCCCAAGCGTGGGGGGTGAAGGGTGCTTGGACAGCCACTAACCCAGGATCATGGATTTAGTAGGAGAGAGTTTAGAGATGCCCAAATATGTGGGGCTGAGGCAGCTCTTAAGTGTGACCTGCTAAAGGTTTGGGAAGCTTTTGATGGGAAACAGTGCATTGCCAATTGTTTTAAAGATATGTGGCTATAAAAGTAGAATCTCTTAATTTCCTTTAGAACTTGAAGCAGTTACACAACAGCTGAAAAAAGATTTCTAATTTTAATAAAAGTCAGAGGGTAATCTACACTGCAGTGTCCCCAGGACATTTGCAAAGTTCTGGAATTCCTTCAGCTGCACAAACAAAAATTTATAAATATTTATTGAAATTAAGTTTATTGAAAATGTCACCTGTGCAACTGGAAGTAAATATGAAAGAGAAACTGGGGTGGAAGGGAACAGCTTGTTACAGACAGGTTGTCCACTTGGCTTCGTATTTCTGGTTTATGAGGGGCTGCTTGAATTTCGGTCCCTGCCAGCTGCTTCTGTACACACAGTTCAGAAGGACCACCCAAGAAAAAATGGACACTTTAGGAGGCAGATTGCTGCAGCCATCACTTAATGGAATGGCTGCTGAAGGATTCAACGTCACTGGAAAAAAGTGTGTTTTGAGGGAAATCATCTGCCACTGCTGCATGACATGTTGAATATGCTGTTAAGACATCATGCACAATACTAAAAGGAAGGGTGCAAAATATAAACACCTGCAATTTTAAATGCTGCTTTACAGATTCTTCTCACTCATCTCCTGTGGTGATGGACAGTCTTAAACAAATTCATAGGTTTCCCAAGTTTTGAGAGCTACTTAGTTCTATATAAATTTTGTTCACGTTTTGTGGTCTATCATTTGTGCTTTAGTTTTAGGAATCTCACTTCTGGGCAATGTTTGAGGAATTCAAGATCTCTATTTATTCTGAATAGATTAGGCTAGATACAGAACTATTTAATCATCACCCAGATCTTATTTCACGCTAGGTATATAACAGCATAAATCTCCATTTTTCATTTTATTTTAAAAGATAAAATCTTGCTCGAGTTTAACTTCAGAAAAAACTTCTCCTGGTACCCATTTCATGCTTGTGAACATGAGGAAGACAAATCCTAAAACATGAAAAAATAGAAAGTTGGGATGTGGTCCAGTAAGGATGAAACATTTCTCAGTCCCATTGTTTAAATTAAGGGATGTAGTGGAAGGGATCTTGGAGAATTCTGAATGGGGCAGTATCACTTTGAAGGAAGAAGAAATTCAGCTAGTCAGGATTTGGGTTGCCTAAATATTACATGTAAAATTCATAAACATGATACTAAATATAAAATACTAAACTGTAACATAAAAATATTTAAGTGAAAAAAAATCCCCTTGTATTTTAAATCAGGGCATTTTAATTGCTGTACTTATCCCTCACTTTATACATTGGTGGCTGCAGAGTTTGAGGTAAATACAGCCACCCTACTTCTATCTGAGTTTTTTAGTGTGCAACAATATGCGCTGAAAAAGGAGCATTCTCTTCTGCTTCTCAAACGAAACTACATGTAATTGTCACCAAATAAAGCTGGTCTAGAAAGAAGTGTTGGGACTTTGAATTTTACTTTTTTGATGATGAATTTTGCTTTTTTTCTTAAAAGAAAGGAAACTTTTTGTTATTTGACATGGGTGATCTAGTATACTGAACTTAGTGAGCCTAAAATAGATTGATATGAAGGTAATTAGAGGGTGGAAAATGTACACTGAAGTACCTGAATATATTTGTGAAGAGCTGTATTTGTTCAGCTGCAGAATGTTCCTCTTTCACACACTTTCTGTGCCTCTTACATTTTTTATACTTTTGTGTTTCTTTGCCATATATGTTCCTAAAGCTTTGCAACAGATATATAAATGATTTAAAAAAAAAAAAAAACAAACAAAGCTCCAAACTTGTGAGTTGAAAATTGGCTGTATAAATCTCTTCCATATAAACTTATTCAGTATTCATTGATATCGAGTTATTCAAAGTGCTAACTTGACTACCAGGTCTGAAACTTCTGGGAAGATCAGATAAAGCAGCTGCACTGAACCCGATTGATTGTGGTTGTGTTGTGCGTGGGCACATGGGTACACCTGCACAGCATAAATACCTACATTACTCCAGTTTTGAAAAGCAAGACTGCTTAGCAGCACATAGGTAGAATTAACGAGCTGCTGGGCCTCGTGTTTTCCTCGTTGAGCTGGAGCAGTTTGATGAAGGCAAAGTTGCTGTCAGTACTTTGCACTCGCTGATTCAGAGAGATGTAACCACTGTGTAACAGCAGGGAAGGTGCAGAATCCAATTACAGCTTTTCATGTTTGGGTTTACTGATTAGTTTTACCATTTCAAATGTTATACCTGCAGTTCATGTTTGCTTATCTTTATTTGTTACTTGCTAAATTTTAAATGCTGTAAGAACTGGAGCTGGCATTGTAGGTTTTTTCAGAAAATTTCATATCTCTCTTCAACTGAGTGAAATGGAAATAAGGGATTAATTTGAACTTCATGGTATTGTAATGATTTTTCACTGCTATGAATTGGTTTTGCTCCCTGTACTCTGTCCTTTATTGCATTAGTGCTGCTGAACAATAGTGGTGGAAGATATTGCTTTATGAACTCCAGTGTCTCAGTATTGCTGTTGTCATTCATCATCTAATATAGGCTAATTGATGCTATTACAGACCATTCCAGAATGAAAAAGAAACATTTCTGCTTTAGCTAGGTGATGGTCACTTCATCTGTAGTGAGCATGGAAAGCCAAATAAATATTTGATGTGAACATTTATAAAAATATATAAAAAAGAAAAAGTCTTGTTTTATGTGAAGAACTCATGGATTGGAACTAAAGAAAAAAATAACTGCAAGAATATTATGTTACAATATGTTCCAGAGGTTTATTATTTTTCATTATACACTATGTTTCAAGAGTTACAAGCCAATGCTTTTAAGCTCATCAGGTTTAAAGTGAATCTTTCTTTTGCCAACTAGATACAAATTGTACACAATATGGCTTTAAAGACTTCCTCTGGAGCACTGTGGGGTAAAAAACCGGCATCCCCTTCCCCCTCACTTTCGATGAAATAGAGACTTTTTCTTGAATATTTGTTATTTAAAGTCTGCTAGTAACAAATTACTTCTGTATGAACAGCCACTGTGACATTTAAGCACTGCCACCAGCCTCACTGGCACTTGTGGGACCGTTCTGAGGTGGCCTGTGTGGTTCGATGGCCGTGTCGCAGCAGGGACAGCGGCTGACGGTGGCACTGGTGTCGCACACCAGGGGAGCTCCCTGCTTCCATCCCGCTGCCACCCTGCCCGGACAAGGTCCGGAGCAGCAAGCAGGGCAGAGAGGAGCCCTCCTGCTACAGATCTTACCCTTCACTTTGAGACTGGAAAGGGCTTTGAAGTTTTTCCAGAAAGGGAACTTGGCTGTTAATATCCCTGCAGAAAATGCAGGAGGAGTATTGAATTTTTTTGATACACATTTAGCTCCTTCACCCTCTTGTTCTGTTTTCTTGCCTTTATTAAATAGTGTGCTACCAAGCAAGACACACACCGGGTGGATTTGTGGTTTATCTGCTTTCTGCGTGTAAAAGCTTTTGCTGTAGTGCCAGATCTGTGCTGCTAATAAACGTTCCAGCCAAGTCTCACCGGTGTCATCTGTTAAGGAGGGATTGGTCTGAGCCAGGGGCAGCCACCCCGCAGTTCCAGGCTCCCAGCTCCCAGGGAGACGGGCCGTGTATTGTCTGTGCAGGGTGGGAAAGGCTGCACCAGTGCGAGAGCCGCTGGGTAGAGAAAGCAAAGGACAGGAGAGAGCGGCCAAATGCTTCTGTAACTCGAGAGCAGCCCCGGAGTGCTTCGAGCTCGGTCGGGGGCGGAGGAAACCACTGACAAAATTCCCTAAGAGTCACTGGGCATTGCCGGAAGCCCATCGGGAAGGGAAGGCTGTGTCCCACAAGCGCGCTGTCCCCGCGGGCCCCGCCACTCCGTGCCTTTTTCAGGCGCGTTTTGGGGATGTGGCCGTGTTTAAAGCACGGTGCTTACACTGCCCTTCACACAGGGCACAGGACACAGGAGAAAGCCCTGCCCGTTTGGATTCCCACCTGGGGCAGGGAGTTTTTACGAGCGCGACCCAATCGTCGGCCAGCTGCCTGGACTCTCGGGCTGGCGTGAGGAGGGCGGCAGCCAAGCGGGCCGGGACAGGAGCGGGGCACCCTGTGCTGGGCTCTCCCGGAGTATCCGGCAGGGGCTGTCATGCGGCCACTGTCCCTGCGTACTCGGCTGGGGGCTGTGCACTGGGCTGTCCCCGGGCACCTGCGCGCTGCTGCAGGGCCTCTCCCGGTACGCCTAGCGGGCTGTTGCAGAGACTCTCCCCCGTACCGGCTGGCGGCTGTGCCTGGCCCTGTGCTGCTGCTGCTCCCCCGCAGTACCGGCGGGCGTTGTGCAGAGCTCTCCCCGGTACCGGCGGGGTTGGCAGGAGCTCTCCACGGTACCGGCGGGGGCTGTGATGGGCGTCCCCGGTACCGGCGGGCTGTGCTGGGCTCGGGGCTGCCCGGGCGGGCTGCACGTGGGCCGGGGCAGCGCACAGCGCTCCGACATACATACACGACCGAAGGGGGTCGCCCGGTACCGGGGAACAGGTATAAAACACTGTGAAGAACTGCGGGCGGATGATTTGAGCTGAGCCTGTCAGGAAGATCCAGGGTGAGACTTTTGTTCAATGTTTTGGAGAAGAAAACTTTGAGAACTCCGAGTTTCTGCAAGCCAAAATAAGGGCGGAGGGGCTGCGGGCAGGAATCATCTCAGGCCTTTCAGGATTTGTCCCCCTCTTCTGTTTTCCGTTAACGCGCAGCTCGCTGGCGGTGAGAAAGACTCCCGCCGGGCAGGGCGACGGAAGCGCCCCGGCAGCGCAGAGGGGGTTCTGGAAGCGCCCGCCGCCTCCGGCGGTGCGGGGCCGCGGCCGGGGTCGGTTTGCCAGATCATCAGCCCGGGCTCTCCCGGAGGCGGAACGGCGGAGCGGGGGAGATCTGCACCCGAGGCCGGCGGGGACGCAAGGCCTGAGGCGGGGCGGGCGCAGGCGATCGGGGCCGGACATCGGATGGCGGCAGCGGCAGCGGCGCGCTGCCGGCGGTGCGGAGCGGAGCGAGCGGGCGGGGAGCGATGCGCTCTGTCGGGGCGGGTGCAGACCCCGCCGCCCCTGCTGCCGCCCCGCGCTGTGGGGCGAGCGGAGCGCGGTTCCGCCTGGCTCGGCGGCCGCCGTTGGATGCGCCTGCGGCGGCGCCCGGGGCCGACCGGGCAGATGGTCGGCTCGGGAAGAGAGAAGCGCGGGGGCTGGCGGGCGGCCGGGGCCGATGCTACGTTAGGGCAGGGTGCGGGGGCGGCGGCGGGGCCGTCGCGGCGGCGCCGCTAGCGGGGCAGGGCGCGGAGGGGCCGGCCGGAGACGGCGCCGGGGGCGGCGCGCCCTGATGCCCGCCGGGGACCCGGGGCTCCGGGGCGCTGAGCACAGTTGGCCCCGCCGCCTCGCCAGCATGAAAGTGTGCCGGCGGAAGGCGTGGGCGCACTGTGCCTGGGCTACGCGGCTGCTGCTGCTGCTCGCCGCGCCAACCTGATGGAGGTTTTTAAAAACAAGTGGCGGCGGGAGCCGCGGCGCTTGCGGGGAGGCCCCCGGCAGCACCCCCGCCACCCCACCCCGCACGCCGCCGCCACCGGCCGGGAGCCGCGGCCCGTCGGGCGCCCGGCGGCAGTAGGGTCTATGTCTTCACCACTTGCGCTCGGGCTCGACTTTTCGGGGAGCTCTTCAACAAGAACCCCGAGGTCTTTTCCTCTACGAGCCGGTGTGGCACGCCTGGCAAGAAGCTGTACCCCGGTGAGCAGTATCGCTGCAAGGGGCGGCCGCGACATGCTGAGGCTCCCTTACAGATGCGACCTCTCCGTCTTCCAGCTCTACGCCACGGGCGGGCGCCGGCAATAACCTCACCACTCTGGGCATCTTCGGGGCGGCCAACCAACAAGGTCATATGCCCTCCGCCCCTCTGCCCGGCCTATCGCAAAGGACGGTGGTGGGAATGGTGGACGACCGGGTTTGTGCAAGAAGTGTCCACCGCAGCGACTCAGCCGCGTTCCCAGGAGGAATTTGCCACAAGTACAACACGCTGGTCATCAAGGGCGTGCGGGGGCTTTGACTGGCGTCCTCGCCCCGCTAATGGAGGGACCGACCCTGGACATCCAAGTATTCAAATTGGTGCGGGACCCCCGGGGCCTAGCCAGCTCCGCATCAAGTCCGGCACGGCCTCATCGGGAGAGCTGCAGGTAGTGGAGGAGACCTGGGCTCCCCCACATCACCGCCTGACCTTCACTTGAGCGGCCACAAGATGGGCGGGAAGAAGGAGGGGGGCCGGCTCGGACTATCATGCCCTGGGTGCACCATGGAAGGTCATCTGCACAGGATGGCAAGACCCTGCAGACCTGCTCTGCACCCCCCTACTGGCTCCAGGGCAATTACATGGCCGTGCGCTACGAGGGACTGGTGGTGGAGCCCATCAAGGACCCCTGCGGCAGGGTACGGCTTCGTGAACCCTGGCAAGCAGCCCAGGAAGATGGAAGAAGTTCGCTTTCTCAACCGACCAGTGGCCGGTTACTACTCCCAAAGCCGTCGTGGTTTGTCGGCCAGGAACGCCACCCAGGCGCGGGTGCCTGGAGGACTGCGCTCAGCTACCAGAAGAAAAGCAGGTCGAGGGTACTGCCAACAGACCATGGCACTGCTGGTCTACGAGAGGGTCGGCAGCCCGAGGTAGGTGAAGGACTCAGCAGAACGTTGCTTCAGGAAGCCGCGGCTGTGACGGGGCAGCGGCGCGCCGGGCGGACGAGGGTGGGCGGAGCGCTCCGGCTGCTTGAGTGAGGGGGGGGAGCGGGAAAAGCAAAACTGGTATCGATTCCTCAAGTGCTGAAGGGTAACATCCAGTTAATGTGGATGTCGTCTTCCGTGTGTTTTTTTTTTTTTTTTTTTTTAAATACTGCACCCTTTGCATTGGGTTAGATGCGATTTAAAAAAAAAGAAAAAAAATCAAGTGAAATGGAAAATATGTGTAAAGCCCATTCTTCCTCTTTCTTTAAAATGCCCAGGCAGTTTATTCTGTACAATAATCGTGTTCATGAAGTCGTGTGGGTTTGGCAGATGGTAACAAAAAATGCGTGCACAATTCCTAAAAAATCTTTATCTCCCTTGGTGCGGAGGGGATGCCCTGGAAAAACATAATGAACTGTGTAAAATCAGGATGTATGAAAGCAAATGTTCAGAACATTATAGTAATTAAAAGAAAAGAATGACTGTATCATTTTTTATAATTACCTCAATTGTTTTGGGACATTACAGTGTTGTATATGTACAGCTGAGGATGCTTGCTTAAATAACATGGACTTTATTAAAGGGTATGGGTTGGAGGAGGGCTGGAGTGCAAACTTCATGGTGTTCAAAGATCAGGAGCTGCTCTTGCAGAAAAATCAGATCTTGCAATGTGTAGTGCAGGTTTTTAGCTGTGTCAAAGCAGGTTTTATTGAACTATTGTCTTTTCTGTTGTATTAAAAAGTCTTTCAAGTGCCCACTGTATTAGTGTCCTAAGAGTTTTAAAAACATTTGCCATCGCAGCAGTATTTATTTTTTGTTTGGACATGTAGTCCAGGAGTCACTGTCAAATAGAAGTGGATTACAGCGTGGGCCAGAAATGCCGGATTTAGAAAAGGAATTTACCATACTGTGAAACATTAGTCATGTGTGAAAAAACAAAAATAAAATTATATATATTATATATATCTATAACGCTAACAACACATAGTAAGATATTTCTTGACATTGATGGTAACAGCCATAGAAGGGGAAGCATAGAAAAATGCATAAAATGATTTATTTGTTCCCTTTGGTCTGTGTTCTGAGGTATATTTATGTACGAAGCGGGAGGAAATGTACAGATGTGTGTTCATGGCTGTATATAGAGCTTTTATGGAGCCAGACACCAGCGTTTGATTCAGAGCGCTGGTTGGAGGAATCTTTGCCTGTGAATGTAATTTGCGTCTCTGATGGAGCAGGATGGTGGTCGGCTCTGTCTGGGAGCTCGCTAGCCTCTGTTCCCATCGTTAAAACTTGCGATTTAAAAAAAAAAAAAACAAAAACAAAGGAATAAACCAGCGATTTTACTAACTTCGTTTTGTAATTTCTTGGAAAAGTCCGATTTATATTAACGGTTAAGTGGTGTGTTGCCATATGAAAAGTGCAGACACCCTAAGTAGTTTTTAACTTGGTGTTCTCTGCTGCCCTTTGAAGGCTAATTTTGGAACTTGAGTTTTCTAAACAAACCGTAGTTGCCAAACTGTTTCTCTGGGAGGACTCCAGACTCTTATACAGAAGTACATTTTACATTGCCTATTTGGTGTTGTGCCTTCAGAAAATGTGAAGAGTATGAGTAGGAAAAAAGGAGATGATTTGGAAAATAAATAATATAACAAACAGGATGCTGAATTAAAGTGTGTGTGTATGTTGGGCGTGTATGTGTGAAAATTTTATGTGATGTCTACATATGTCTTATTTCTTGTACACTCAAACAGCTTGATAAATGGCTACAAGGATTTTTGAGTTACCTGATGAAATTTTGGCATTTAGATTGTTGGAATTATTCTGAAAAGGAAAAACATTTAATAAACTAGTTAAAGATTATTGCATAGATTGCTCTTACACTTGCTGAAATGACTTCATTTACATGGTCGGTTCCTCAGCCTTTTCACCATCAGTGAAATAAATAAAATATTGCAAGGGGAGATTTTTAATTGGCCTTGTTAGGATGTTATTCCCAGATTCTGACAGCTAGTGCTAGAAATGGGGGTGATTAGTTAATTTGGTTTTAAAATACAGATTTAAAGTAGTTGTGTCTTGTGGAATTACTGTTGTTTTGGTACACTGTGCATATTCAGTGCCGTGTGGAGGATTTGGGTGTTTGGCTTGGGGCTGTACCCAGTGGGGTTTGTATTTCTTCGGTGTTGTGTCTGGGGGCAGTGCTTGTAAATCTGACGTGCTTGTAGAGCTGGTGCTGGTTTTTTCTCATGTCTGTTTTCTGCAGCTGGCCGGCTCCCCCCTTGCCCTGCCAGGTCTGTGCTCCATGCCAGCACTGCTGTGGGCAGGGAAGGTGGTGAAGGCTGGGAGCCCCTCTGGGCCTGCCCATGAAACCAAGCCCAGCCTGGGACCCTGCCATGGCCTCAGCTCCTGAGGCATCTGTGTTGGAATTGCTTGGGTGTCTAGATGGGGCCTTTCATGGCAGCATGTTACAGCAAAAGCCTCTTTGATTTTGGGAGTGAAGCACATTGGAAGTCATTTCGTGTGCAGAATTCATTGGTTTTTTTTTTTTGGAAAAGTTTTCAGGATGATGTAAAGTGAACAGGAATCGATTGCTTCGGGGAGCGTGAAACAGATGAGCCCAAATTGAACTTAACTTCCAAAAGGTTTCTTTGGTCATAATTAGGTCCCTAAAAGCTCACCCTGTCATGCTGAAGGCCGCACTGCGCTCTTCTAATGTGGTTGCACTGCACACGCACATCTGCTTTACTTTTCTGATTCAAACATCGCCATAGAGTTACAGACATCTGAATCTGGTCCATAATTTGAGCTCCACTACTACACTGCAGCAAGGAATCACCCAACATACTGGCAATTGTTACCCTGGGGGGCTTGGTGCACAGAAGAAATAATGCAATGTTCATTTTGTGAAAAATAAAGGGACTGCATGTTGTTCAGGTTAACCGCTTCAGGAGCACTGAATGGGGATTCCGTTGTGTAAACTGCTGGTGGTAGCCTATGTTTAATGCATTCTCTATTAATATGTATGTTGAAAAACTGGCAATAAAAGGGGATTTAGCCACTTTTTTCTATTCAGGAAATAGCAATTAGAGGAACTTCAACAAGATAAACCGGTTGAAAAAAAGTTTTAAATTGGAAAATTAACAGTGGAAAAAATAGGCTATCTGAAAGATGAAGGACATAGTTACAAAAGAAGTTTCCTTGGTAAGGAGGGGGACAACTAGTGTGTTCAGAACTAAACATTAAATTTTAAGCTTTAAAATAGTTCCTGGGTTTTGCGTCTGTATGATTAATAATTACAGGTGCTTTCAGCTGAAGCTAATGGTGTGAAGGTGAGGAGCAATATACATAAAACAGGTACAGGTGCACTCAGTTGATTGGGAAGGAAGATGGTTCTGAAAGTGGCATGTTGGTTGAGAAGAGAAAGGCCAATGGGCAGCTACGTGTTTTCATTTCTGCCGTGAACCAAGCCAGAACATAAACAGGTGTGGTAATGCAGATCATTCAGGCACCCGGAAAAACAGGAAAACTCGTCTTCCACTGAATTGTCTAAAACCACAGGATGTATAAAAGTGTGGCAAATTGCTGCTGCTATATCTCAGAACTGACCAATGAAAAAGGTTAGATCAAGTACTGTCATCTTTCTTAACTAAAGGGGAAGTCCCTTATTTTTCTAATCACTTGTAATTTGTCAGACATTAAAATCATGCAGTGAACTGGGAGAGGAACATATTTAACCCAAAAAACCTGTATTTCCCTTATGATTAGAAAGTGGGGGTCTTTAGAGTTGAATACTGATGGTTAGAAGAAATCCTGAAACAACGTTTCTCATCCTTGTAAGCATTGAGAAGGAGTACATGTAGCTTATTCCCCCTCATTTCTAATTGCTAGTGTGTGTTGAAAAAATGGGGAGGAATTTAATGCTACACACAGCATGGGAGGTCGAAGAGTTGATGTTCCAGCTTTGCTCTGGCATCCCATAAACTGCAGGCATGAGTCCCTTTGGAGTGCAAATGCCAGCTTTGTGCCCAGGTGTGTGGGGCTGTTTACGTGCGCAGACTGAACATGGGGCAAATGCTGCCTGTGTTATTTACGTCATTGACTCGATCAAAAAAAGTTCTATTCTCGCCATTTCATTAAGCGTTGTATAAATATTATTTGACTGGAATTATGCATAGGAATAAAGGTAAGCAGATTTAATTGGAGGCTATAAGTGAATGGAGCTGCTTGCCATTGGATGTATCTGACTTTCAGTGTCCGTAACTTTCGCGTAATTATCATTGCAGTC
>CM031865.1:14392561-14533019 GCA_018697195.1 Certhia americana | reverse complement strand
ACCAGTGCCCTTCACACAGGCACAGGACAAAGGGATGGAAAGCCCTGCCCGTTTGGATATCTCCCACCTGGGGAGGGAGTTCGGGGTGGCCCATCGTCGGCCAGTGCCGGCTCGGCTGTGGCGTGGGAGGGCTGCACCCACACCCACACAAGGCAGCCACGGGGCAGGGACAGGAGCGGGCGTTGGCGGCTCTCCACGGTACCGGCGGGGATGTGATGGGCTTGTCCCATGGACCGGCGGGGCTGTCAGGGCTCTCCCCGGTACCGGCTGGGTGGCAGAGCTCTCCCCGGTACCGGCGGGGCTGTGGGGCTGTCCCCTGGTACCGGCGGGGCATGTGCGGCTCTCCCGGTACACGGCGGGGGCGGTGCTGGGCTGTGCTGTGCTGTCCCGGTACCGGCGGGGTGTTGCAGGCTCTCACGGCTACCGGCTGGGGTTTGTGCATGAGATCTCCCGGTACCGGCGTGGCGGTGCTGGGCTGGTCACCGGTACCGGCCCCGGGGCTGTGATGTGCTCGGGGCTGCCGGGCTGGGGCAAGTGGGCAGGGGCAGCGCCGCGCTCCGACCATCACGACGAAGGGTTGTTGCCCGGCGTGACGGTGAACCGGTATACAAAACCACTGTGACGAATGCGGGCGGATGATTTTGTGCTGCGCTCTGTCAGGAAGATCCAGCGTGTTGAGAATTTTTTTCAATGTTTTGGAGAAACCTTTGAGAATTCGAGTTCTCTGCAAGCCAAAAATAAGGCGGCGGGGCTGGGGCCGGAATAATCTCAGCCTTTCAGTGATTTTCCCCCTCTTCTGGGTTTTACCCGTTAACGGCGCAGCTACACGCTGTGCGGTGAGGGCATCCCGCAGGCAGGGCTGACGGAAGCGCCACGGCAGGCAGCGAGAGAGGGGTTCTGGCACGCCCGCCGCATCCGGCGGTGCGGCGGCCGCGGCCTGGGGTCGGTGCCGATCATCAAGACCGGGCTTCGGAGCGGCCGGGCGGAGTGGGGGAGCTCTGCACCCAGAGGCAGCGGCGGCGGGGCCGCCAATGGCGAGCGCGGGCGGGCGAGGCGATTCGGGGCCGGCCTCGGTGGGCGGCGCCGGCGCGGAGCTCATGCGGCGGGCGGAGCGGAGCCGAGCGGGGGGGGAGACGATGCGCTCTGTCGGGGCGGTGCAGGCCGTGTGCCACCCAAGCCCCCGACAGCCCATCGCTGCGCCCCGCGCTGTGGGGCGGAGCGGAGCGCGGTCGCCTTGGCTCGGCGGGCCGCGGAGATGCGCTGCGGCCGGCGACCGGGGCCGCTCGGTGTAAGGCGATGGCGCTCGGGAGAAGCGCGGAGGTGCGGGCGGGCGGCCGTGCCGCTGCTAGTAGGGCAGGGGCGGGGGCGGGCGGCGGGGCCGTCGCGGCGGCGCGCTATGCGGGCCGGGCGAGGGGGGCGGACGGGCGGACGCGCGGGGGGCGGAGCGCCCTGCTGACCGCCGCGGGCCGGGGTCTCTCGGGCGCGGAGCAACAGTTGGCCAGCCGCCGCCCCAGGCATGAAAGTGTGCCAGGAGGAAGGCGGGCGCTGTGCCTGGCTACGCCGCTGCTGCTGCTGTCGCCGCGCTCAATGCTGGAGTACAAGTGGGGCGGGACCGATGGCGCTGCGGGGAGCCCCCGGCAAGGCCCCACGCCACCACCCCGCCGCCGCCGCCGCACCGGCCGGGAGCCGCGGCCCGGAGGGCGCTCAGGCGGAGCTCGTCTATGTCTTAACCACCTGGGCGCGCGGGCTCGTACCTTTTTTCGGGGAGCCTTCAACCAGAAACCCGCGTCTTCTCCTATCACGAGCAGGTGTGGCCCGTCTGGCAGAAGAGAGCATGTACCCCGGTGATGCCGTCGCGCTGCAATGGGCGGCCCGCGCATGCTGAGCTCCCTGTACGTATGAGACCTCTCCGTCTTCCAGCTCTACAGCACGGCGGGCGACGGCAAGAACCTCACACTCTGGGCAATCTTCGGGGCAGGCCACAACAAGTCACTTGATCCTGCCCCCTGCACCGGACTATCGCAAGGAGGTGGTGGGCATGGTGACGACCGAGGTGTGCAAGAAAGTGTCACCCGCAGCGCATCAGCGACTTCCAGGAGGAGCCACAAGTACACCCGCTGGGCATCAAGGGCGTTCGGGTCTTTTGACTGGCCGTCCTCGCCCCGTCATGAGGACCCGACCACTGGACCTCACGCATCCATTGGTGCGGGACCCCCGGGCCGTCGCCACGCCTCCCGCATCAAGTCCCCGGCACGGCGAATCGGGGGAGAGCTGCAGGTAGTGAGGCAGGCAGGGACCCCCACATCCACCGCATTGCCCTTACCTTGATTGGCCGGTCACAGTTGGCGGCGAAAGAAGGAGGCGGGGGGCGGCTCGGACTATCATGCCTGGGTGCCATGGAGGTCCATCTGACAGCAGCGATGGCCACGACCCTGCAGACCGGCTCTGGCACCACCCTGACTGGCTCCAGGGCAATAAATGGCCCGTGACCCCTACGGGCCCTGGTGGTGGAGCCATAAGACCCTGCGGCAGGTGTACGGCTTCGTGAACCTGGGCAGTCAAGCCCGGAGATGGTAGACAGAAGTTCGCTCTCAACATGACCAGTGCCCGGTACTCCTCCAAGCCGTTCGTGGGTCTGGGCCAGGAAACGCAACCAGGCGCTGAGTGCCTGGAGGGATGCGCCTCAGCTACCAGCAGATCAAAGCTGGTCGAGGAGTACTGCCACCAGACCATGGCACTGCTGGGCTACGAGCGGTCAGCAGCCCCGAGGAGTGAAGGACTCAGCAGAACGTTGCTCAGGAAAGGCCTGACGCTGTGAGGGGGCGGCAGGCGGCGACCGTCCGGGCGCCCGAGGGTGGCGGAGCCGCTCCGGCTGCTTGAGTGAGGGAGGGGAGCGGGAAAAGCAACCTGGTCTCCGTATTCTCCACAGACTGCTGAAGGGTAACATCAGTAATGTGATGCTGTCGTTCTCCGTGTTTTTTGTTTTTTTTTGTTTTTAACATTACCTGCCTTTGCATTGGGTTCGAGCGATTTAAAAAAAGAAAAAAAATCAAGTGAAACTGGAAATATGTGTCAGCTCTTCCATTTTTTAAAAGCCAGGCGGCTATTCTGTACCAATTCGTGTTCATGAAGTTCTTGTGGGTTTGAAGATGGTAACAAAAAGCTTGCACAATTCCTAACACATCTTTATCTCCCTTGGTGCGGAGGGGATGCCCTTGGAAAACATAATGCTGAAAATCAGACTCTTGTATGAAAGCAAATGTTCAGACATTATAGTAATAAAAGAAAATAATGAATGATATTCATTTTTATAATTACCTCAATTGTTTGGGAAATACAGTGTTGTTTATGTACAGCTGGAGGATGCTTGCTTAAATAACATGGACTTCTTAAAGGGTATGGGTGGAGGAGGGCTGGAGTGCAACATTTCATGTGTTCAAAGATCAGGAGCTGCTCTTGCAGAAACAAATACAGATCTTGCAAGTGTAGTGCAGGTTTTATAGCTGTGTCAAAGCAGGTTTTTGTTTAACTATTGTCTTTTCTGTTGTATTTAAAAAGTCTTTCAAGTGCCACTGTATTAGTGTCCTAAGAGTTTTAAAACATTTGCCATCGCAGCAGTATTTATTTTTGTTTTGACATGTACGTCCAGGAGTCACTGTCAAATAGAAGTGGATCTACAGCGTGGCCAGAAATGCAGGATTTAGAAAGACATTTACCATACTGGAAACATTAGCATGTGTGAAAACAAAAATAAAATTATATATATTATATATATTCTATAGCGCTAACAAAACATATGTAAGATATTTCTTGACATTGATTGGTAACAGGCATAGCAGGGAAGCATAGAAAAATGCATAAAATGATTTATTTTTTCCCTTTGTCTGTGTCTGAGGGTATATTTATGTACGAAGAGGGAGGAAATGTACAGCTGTGTGTTCATGGCTGTAATAGAGCTTTTATGGAGCCAGCCCAGCGTTTGATTTCAGAGCGCTGGTTGGAGACTCATTGCCTGTGAATTGTCATTGCTCTCTGATGGAGCCAGATGGTGGTCTGGCTCTTTCTGGGAGCTCTGCCTAGACTCTGTCCCATCGTTAAAACTTGATGATTAAAAAAAAAAAAAGAAAAAAAAAGAAAACCAGAGATTTTACTACTTCTGCTTTTGTAATTTCTTGGAAAAAGTCCTGATTTATTAAAGGTTAAGTGGTGTGTTGCATATGAAAAGTGCAGACACCCTAAGTAGTTTTTAATCTTGGTGTTCTCTGCTGCCCTTTGAAGGCTCATTTTGGAACTTGAGTTTTTAAACAAACGTAGTTTTGCCAAACTGTTCTCTTGGGAGACTACAGACTTTTCTACAGGAAGTACATTTTACATTGCCTATTTGGGTGTTGTGCCTTCAGAAAATGTGAAGAGTATGAGTAGGAAAAAGGAGATTGATTTGTGAAAATAAATTAATATAAACAGGATGCTGATAAGTGTGTGTGTATGTGTGGGTGTATGTGTGAAAATTTTAGTGATGTCTAATATGTCTATTTCTTGTAACTCAAACAGCTGATAACTGGCTACCAAGATTTTTGAGTTCCTGATGAAATTTTGGCATTAGATGTTGAATTTATTCTGAAAAGGAAAAACATTTAATAAACTAGTTAAAAGATTATTGCATAAGATTGCCTATACACTTGCTGAATGACTGCATTACATGTTGGTTCCCTCAGCTCATTTTCACCATCAGTGAAATAACATAAAATCTAGCAAGGGGAGATCTTTTAATTGGCCTGTTAGGATGTATTCCCAGATTCCTGACAGCAGTGCTAGAAATGGGAGGGATAGTTAATTTGGTATTTAAAATACAGATTAAAGTACTTGTGTTCTTGTGGAATACTGTGTTTTGTGTTACCACTGTGCATATTCAGTGCAGTGCTGAGAGGATTTTGGGTGTTTGGCTTTGGGCTGTACCCAGTGGGGTTTTTTATTTTCTTTGGATGTTGTGTCTGGGGGCAGTGCTTGTAAATCTGACGTGCTTGTAGAGCCTGGTGCTTGGTTTTTCTCCATGTCTGTTTTCTGCAGCTGCCTGCTCCCCCCTGCCCTGCCCTGTCTGTGCTCCAGCAGCACTGCTGTGGGCAGGGCAGGTGGCTGAAGCTGGGAGCCCCTCTGGAGCTGCCCATGGAAAACCAGCCCAGCCCTGGGACACTGCCATGGCCTCAGCTCCTGCTGCCATCTGTGTGGAACTTTGCTTGGGTCTCTAGATGGGGCCTTTTCATGGCAGCATGTTACAGCAAAAGCTCTTCTGATTTTGGGAGTTGAAGCACATTGAAGTCATTTCTGTGTGCAGAATTCCTTGGTCTTTTTTTGGAAAGTTTTCAGGATGAGTAAAGTGAACAGGAATCGATTGCTTCTGGGAGCGTGAAACAGATGAGCCCAATTGACTTAACTTCCAAAAATGTTCTTTGGTTCCTAATTATGTCTAAAAGCTCACCCTGTCATGCTGAGAGAGCACTTGCTGCTCTTCTAATAGTGGTGCACTGCAAGCATCTGCTTTACTTTTCTGATTCAAACATGGCCAGTAGAGTTACAGCATCTGAATCTGGTCCATAATTTGAGCTCCACCTACTACACTGCAGCAAGGAATCACCCAACATACTGTACAATTGTACCCTGGTGTGCTTTGGTGAACAGAAGAAATAATGCAATGTTCATTTTGTGAAAATAAAGGACTGCATGTTTGTTCAGGTAAAGCTTCAGGAGAACTGAATGGGATCCTGCTTGTGTAAAATGCTGGTGGGCTAAGCCCTATGTTTAATGCTGCTCTATTAAATATGTATGTGAAAAACTGGCAACTAAAAGGTGATTTTTAGCCCTTTTTTATATTCAGGAAATAGAATTAGAGGAACTTCAACAAGATAAACAGAGTTGAAAAAAAGTTTTAAATGTGGAAAATTACAGGAAAAAATAGGCTATCTGAAAGATGAAGGACATAGTTACAAAAGAAGTTTTCCTTGGTAAGGAGGGACAACTAGCTGTGGTCAGAATAAACTTAAATTTTAAGCTTTAAAATAGTCCTGGGTTTGCTTTCTGTCTGATTTAATAATTACAGCGTGCTTCTTCAGCTGAAGCTAATGCTTGTATTGGTGAAGGATCAATAACATAAACAAGGTACAGGGTGCACTCAGTTGCTTGGGAAGGAGATGGTTCTGAAGATTTGGCATGTTGGTTTGATGGAAGAGAAAGGCCAATGGGCAGCTACGTGTTCATTTCTGCCGTGAACAAAGCCAGAACATCAAACAGGTGTGGTAAATTGCAGTGATCATTCAGTGCACGAAAACAGGAAAACCCTCTGTCTTCCACTGAATTGTCTAAACCACAGGATGTATAAAAGTGTGCAAATTGCTGCTGCTAATCTCAGAACTGACAATGAAAAAAGTGTTAGATCAAGTATCTTTCATTCTTTCTTAACTAAAGGAGGAAGTCCCTTATTTTTCTAATCACTTTGTAATTTGTCAGACATTAAACTTCATGCAGTGACTGGGAAGAGGAACATAATTTAAACCCACAAACCTTGTATTTCCGTTATGATTAGAAATTGGGTCTTTAGAGTTGAAATACTGATGGTTATAAGCAATCCTGAAACAAATGTTTTTCATCCTGTAAGCCATGAGAAGAGTAATGAGATTATTTCCCCCTTCATTTCTAATTGCTAGTGGTGTGTTGAAAATGGGAGGCATTTAATGCTACACACAGCATGGGAGGTCTAAGAGTTGATGTTCCAGCTTTGCTGCTGTGCATCCCATAACTGCAGGCATGAGTCCCTTTGGAGTGGCAAATGCCAGCTGTGCCCAGGTGTGTGGGGCTGCTTTACGTGAGCAGACTGAACATGGGGCAAATGCTGCCTGTGTTATGTTACTTCATTGAATAGATCAAAAATGTTCTTATTCTACTGCCATTTCAGTTAAGGCTGTTGTATAAATATTATTCTGCTGGAATTATGCATATGAATAAGGTAAGCAGATTTAATTTGGAGGCTCTAAGTGAATGTGAGACTGCTTGCCATTGATGTATCTGACTTCAGCTGTCAGTACTTTCTGCTAATTATCCTTGCAGTCAGTACATAAGGTTTGCATGTTGTATCAGAGATCCTGAGCAAGATCTTACAAAAATGTGCTTTTTTTTATAATTTAAGAATACATAGAATAACATTTTAGCAATAGTCATTACATTGCACACATTTAAAGTAAAAAAATAAGGTTTATATGGTTTATTTGGAGTCCCTGGCAACAAATGAGTCCTGTTAATGTGTCTAAATAACAGCTCTTTGTTGTTGTGACATCCATGGATCTTCAGGTAAGTTATCATTTCTGCAAAGAAAATGCACAGAATTGGTACAACACAGACAGTTTTATATTTGCAAGCTGGAAAATTTCCTTGTATTTACTTTAATTTGCACCCTGGGGCTCCCTGCATCATGAGATTATGAAAGGAACACAAGAATGGGCCTGAATTATTGACTGTGCAGAGTCTGGATCAATGCAAATTCAGTGAGAACTGGTGCAAAATGTAAGGTGTCCCATCTTCCCTTGATCCACGAAGAGCTGGCATTCCTCACACAGATCAAAACTATGAAAGCTATGAAAAAAAATCATAATATAATGGTCTTGAAAATGGGAGAACTGTGATTAAAGAATCATCTGCTTCTGCAGTGATACACAAAGCTTTAAAATGTGTGTAAAAATATATGGCATATTCACAGAAGAAAATTCTGTGTGTGAGGGACCCATTTGCACCAGCTGATATGGGTGAGCTCTCTCCTGTCCACTGCAGTTCTGAGACCGGAATATGCTTGTTGTAAACAGGGTGATGGGAAGGGATTTGAGGTTGAGTGGTGAGTTCCCATCTCTTTGTTCCTCTCAGAAAAGTTGGTGAGTAGCCAGCACAGCCTGCAGGCCTTTTAGTATGAGGTACTGCAAACTTCTGTCTGGATATAATGTCATTATTCTGATGGGATTTGAATGGAAATAGGACCTTCTTGCTGAAAAACAAGATGAAAATGTGGTTGCAGGAACTCCCCAAATTAAATATTAGCAAAGCAGCCTAAGCGAGGAAGGATCTGCTGAGCCACCTTTGTTACAGCATCAGTTGAAGTGGAAGCTGCTAACTGGAAGGAGCTCTACAGATAAAGTATTAAGAAATCTAAAGATTCTTGTAAGCTTTAAGTGTGATTTTCAAGAACATCTGCATGAGCCATTTTCACTGGAATTGGGATGTTATGCAGGAGTCAGTAGGAATTATATTTCAGGGTGCCTCTGGAAATGATGGCTTCCCTCATAAATTTTTATTGGAGGGGGCCTGTGTGGGTTTAAGGACCAAACTATTGCTTGAAGCAGGGTCAGCTTGTGAGATCAAACTGGTTTCTCCAGGTTTTATCTTAGTGAGTCTTGTAAACCTGCAGAGACAGAGACTGTGTAATCTCCCTGGGCAACCTCAGTCCGGTGATCATGGATCAACTGTGCTGATCCATGATGCTTCAGCAAAACCAGCCCCAAAATCACTAAATATGTTACATAAATTTATTAATACTGTGTTTTGCCTGTGACTACTGACATGGGTGATGTCCTCAATTCCCTTTAACTTCAAGAGATGTTGGCTGCAGCTCAGCTGTTGCAAAGGGTCAGCAGCAAAGTGGCTAATGAGTAGTGATCTCAGTGGAAAAATGTGGATTCACAATTAGAATGCCGCATCCAGCAATATCCCTTGTTCTACCCAGGAGGGATAAAGAGGAGAGCAGAAGTGAAAGAAATTCACTTAGAAGAAAGGAAAGGAATTCAAAGCGGGGCTTATCAGAAGTTGCTCTTTCTCTTTTATAGGAAGAAAGAAATACTGTTAAGGAAAATTGAAAGAAACAAATGATACCATGCAGCAAGGTCAGGAGAGGATGAATAAAGGCATTTGCATGTTAAAAGCAATGAGGATAGAAACCTGAAGGACAGAAGATGAAATGTGATGCTATGTGTTGTAACCATTTGTGATTAATCATGGTATGCAGAAAGAATTCCTCACTTCTAAGTTCACAGTTTTAGATTCACTGATTTTCCTCACGGTTTCAAGATGAATTTCAAACAGGAATAATTTTCATAATTATTTGGATAGTTTTGATGTTCCAATTTGTTTTGTGCATAGATAGAAACAGAGATGCTGAACTTTTGTCTAAATATTCCTCTCTGCAGACCTCTATGCATAAATTCGCAGGCCCCCTAGTCTGCTAAATTCTTGGCACCTTCTTGTTTTCCGTCTGCCATATGGTTCCTTCTCCCACCAGTCAGGGTTATCAACAATTATCTGTTGCAAGCCATGTGCATGTCTCATAACAGTTTACCATGGCAGGCATAAAATGGGAAAGTGACATATTAAGTGTTTATGTAACTTTGAGATTAACTCTTGGCAGTTTTCATTACTTGCTTATTTGCCACTGGTGGTTCCTATGTATATTTGCTGTACTGGTCTGGGATCAGCCCTTCAAATTTCAAATATTCAGTGAATTTGCTAGTCAGACACCTTGCACACTCAGTCAGCTGGTGTTTTTAGGTGTATTAACTTAGTTGGTCAAGTGGTGACTTGTTTCGTTCTTCAGAACACTCTTATATCTGCTTGATCTCTCTTTTCCCAAGTAACAAGTGATAGGGAATGAGGAAACGGACTCAACTTGCATCAATGAAGGTTTACTTTGGATATTTTGAAAAACTTCATTGCTTTGAAAAGCTTGCCAAGCAATGGAACAGGCTGCTCAGGGAAGTGGTCTAGTCCCAACTCTGGAGGTATTGAAAAGATACGTGGATGTGGTGCTTAGAGACATGGCTTAGAGCTGGGTTAATGGTTGGACTTGATATCATAAAGGTCTTTAGAACCTAAGTGGTTCTCTGTTGTGATGCTACGTCAGACCCTGGCAGTGCCATGTGGGGGTGGCTGGAGGCACTGGGGGCCCTTCAGCTCATGAAGCAGTGAGGAAGGTCTGACTGCCAGAGCAGAGTTTGGGGGTGAAGTCTGACCTCCTTGGGCTCACATGCTTTTCACCTGCTTCACTGGCTGCAGTTCCACCACAAACTGCCAGAGCTGTCAATGGTGGAGGACATCTGGTTCAAAGAGGTACAGTGGTAGCAGGTCAGCGGTGGAAAATAGTACTTTGTGCTTCTCTGCTCTTCTACAGGAACGAGCACACAGCAGCCTGTGCTGACCATAACACTTTGGTTTTGTGAGATTTTAACATCTGGTCCCTCATTAATGTTCTTTTGTGCTGAGCAGAGGTAAAAAAACACAGTGTAAAAGTGAAGTGTTGTGTCTACTGCCCAGAGAAAACCTGCTGGTTTTTACCCAGGAACCCTCATCCCAGGACTCAATTTACACACGAGCCCCCCACCTTTAACTTTGCTTTAAACAGGAAAACTATCTTGCTGCCTTTCGGGAGGTGCTGCCCCACAGGTGTTAATGAGGAATGGTGATGAGCTTGATATACAAAAAGGGACACCTGGAAGTTGTTAGGGGGTGTGCTGCTCAATCTTTTCCCCTGACAGACAGATAACTGTTTCTTGGCAAAATTAGATGGAAGCCGAGGTCTGCTCTGTGCCTTTTTATTTCTGCCTGTGCCCTCAGCCTCACAGGGCCAGCTGGCTGAGGTGAGAGCTCTCCTGGGAGACTGTGGGCTCCAGGGAAGATAAATGCAGGAGGGGAACTGCTCTTGGAGATGGTGGAGCTTTGCCAGAAGTATCTTTGATAGGAAGGGCTGCTGCAGGCTCTGAGTGTCTGTGGTTCCCCTAGGAGTCTGCTGGAAGGTGCCAAAGCTAAAGACCTTTTCAGCACTGAGGCCTTGCTGTGCCTGAGTTGTGGAGATGTTGCCAAAATGGCAGGAAAATCGGTATATTTTCAGCAGGGAGAGGTGGTGGAGCTGCTGTTCTCAGGCACATTTCAATGTAAAGAGTCGATGAAACACATGAAAGAGCACCAGCTGGGACTAAGGAGGTTCTCGAGAGTGATGGAGCAAGGAACACCTTTCAGGAGTGGTACAGGTGGCTGTGCACTGTGCAGGAGACACCTCGGAGCTGCTGGAGGTGAGCCATGGCAGGGTGCTGTGCTGTGGGGGTGTGCTGGGACACCCCTTCAGCCAGGCTTGGCTGGGAGGGTGGAGCTGATTTGGGAGCACTATCTGCTGAGCTGTGCTGGGGATGAGCACCAGCAGCCTTTTGTTGGTGGCAGCAGGGCTCTGGGAGTGTTATTGTGGGGTAGTAGCGAGAGAGGCTGAGGCTTGCAGAACACTCATCTGGGGATGAGTGCTCTGAGGGTGCTCTGCTGCTGTAAGGGCATTTGGCTCTTGCCTGTGCTGTAGAGTGTGGGCACACCACCGTGGGCTGTGTGTACTGCTGTATCCCCACTGGCACCATCTCCTGCTGTGCTCTGGGACCTGGGCACACCTGCCTGTGTCCACCTCTTCAGGGACATGCAAAGCTCAGGCAGATCCCCTACACGAAAAGGGAAGCTTCAGAGTTGATGGTATCTTGCACACATGTACTGACAGAAAATTTTATGTGTTTTCTTTCCATTTTTATATCTTGTTAGATTTCAGTGTGGAGTCATTTAGTGTGTCTATTTGTCCTGTCCCATGCCTGCAATCACAGATGAATTACAGAATGTGTCTGTTTCTGTCTTTTTTCTGAAATGGACATGGCTCTCCTGACCTCTCATCCCTCCTGCACAGGTAAGCTTTTGTCTCAGTCCTGTCCCACTCAGGATGGTGATCAGGCTTCCTGTTGCTTAATTAGTCCTTTCATAATGAATAATTTGGGTAAGTGTTTTTCTCTGCATGGTAGTCAGCCATTTATATTTGTCATGTCTATCTGAATGAAGAATTATTTGGAAGTTTAACATTTCACAATTGCTGGCTTTGACTGTGGTGTGGCCTGTGAACTATACTTAGACTCCTTAAATCATATCAAGAAATCAATGGACTTTTCCTCACTGCAGGCTTCAGGTCTTGGTACAGCAACTCATAATGGCTCCTCATTTTCACGTATCAGTCTCTGTATAGGAGATGCTGAGAAAATGTGTTTGTGTGGGCTTACAGCTGGAGTCCTGTTGACTGCTCTGAGCACCATGAATGTGTGTCCCTATATGCTGTAACCCCTGGTTAAAACAATAGACATAAATTGTTCTCACATGTAAGCCTTGGATTTTCTTGCCTTAGGTATACAGGCGTCATGTAGCAGCCTTTTGGGTAGCTGCTGAGTTTATCCCTGTGGGAAGGCGAAATGGACGAAATGAAAAATCTAAACGTAATTTTGGAGAAGGGGTAGCTGAATGCACAGGCAGATGATGCATTTAAAATGGTTCGTGTTTTAAAAAAATCCCTCATAACTATCTAGTTAGTGCTTCTGTTCTATAATTAAGACAGTTATCTCAAGTGTTCCTAGAAGTTCTGCATTAGGTTACTGAAGCTAAATCAAGATGCCCACTCTTATTTCTTTGACTTCTGTAAAGGGCTCACTTTGCAGGCTGCTGGTGATGGGCATTCTGCTTCCCTGTTAAATGGGTGGCCTTGGAGGGAGAAGAGGGGTATCCCATGATATCCAGATGGTGAATAAACCTCCTGTACCCACACTGGCCATTAGAGAATGTACTAGCATCCTTTGGTACAAGGCTGTGCTGGGTACTCCAGGGATTGATGAACAAGTGTGGCAGTGAGATGATAACATGTTTGGAACAGGAGACCATGTTATTGTCTAAAAAGTTTGTTTGGCATATGGTTATTCTAACACAAATAGTAAATACCTCATTATACAAAGCTATTACTGTTTCTAACTTGGCTTTCTGGTACTTCAGTGAAAGCAACATATGTCTGGCATTTACTGGATTATAGTAATGACAAAAATACAGCACACTGGCATCATTATGTATGTACAGAACTCTATTTTTTCAGGCCACTGGATACATCACAGATGCAGATCTATTCCCCTTCATTGTTCATGTACTAAAAATCTGAACTCTTCTAGTGGCAGTGTGGTCTGGGAGAGGCAGCTCAGAACTTGTATGCGACATTTCTTTCTAAGTGAAACTTCTCTGCAGAGAGAGGTTGTGGTGAGGATGGGTGGAACAGGTCATGTTGCTCCTGAACAGTTTTAAGAGTTTCTAACAATGCCAGATTGGGGAAATTCAGATTTAAAACAGCCATGAGCAGCCTACAGGGCTCTATGCCTGGTAGAGAGCCTGTGTCCAAGAGCTCTTGGGTTCTCTCCTGATCCCCTGAGAATAACTAAGATTTTTGAGCCAATGGCTGTGAGAAAAAGCTGTAAAAACACAGTGAATCACTTAAGAATGTGTTTTCAGAAGGTTTTTAAATGGTCCAGCAATGCTGCTGACTGTGCATATATTTGCATTCCAACTATCCAGCTTGGCCTGTGTGACAAACACATTCAGGGGCAAAGCCAGTGGAACAAGAGGTTGCTCATAGGCTGGAGGATCAGGACATGGTTAGACACAGGGGTAAATTTAGTTCATTGATGTAACGTTCTTAATTTAAAAGCCTACGCTCAGTAAAAAGTATTATTGCATTAGGATTAGAATATGGTCTTAACTCATAGACATCTAATTTTCACATAAACCCCTTTTAAATAAAAAAAAGGAACTAAGATAATTTAGAGGGAGCATTTCTATGATAATATGAAGCACTTAGGGAACAAGTGGTGCACGAACAGGCCACTGAAGACATGGTATCTGAAGAATGAGAATAGAGATAAATTTGATTTTTACACCTAATGGCAAGAGCTTATCAGGCAGGAGACTCAAAATGAATTTCTGAAAGCTAGTACTGGGAGCTGAGGTATGGTATGAGAGAGTTTGGATTTACAGGACAGGCTAGGTGCAAATATACTTTTTGTAAATTTGTTTTTCTATTACGTATTATCTTGTTTTATTAAAACACATTGCATTGTAACAACCCTTCTTTCCCTTGTTAGGCTGTGAGCAGTGCTTGAAGTGTATCCTCCCCCACCCCAAAATAGAATTGAAATACCTAGTAATTGCTTCCAGGTGTGTTGAATTTTGCTTTAGCCTTGCCTTGTTCCTGGGGTTTGGCTTGCTTCAGTCGCTGACGCTTCATCTTGCCCTGGATGCCCCTGTAAGTTGCAGGCTTTGCTCTGCAGCCAAGTACAGAGCAGTACGTGCCCCAGAACTTGCAACAGGCTGGAGCTCTGCCACATCCTAGCAACGTTTCTGGCAGGCAATTGTTTCACAGTTGTTCTCACATACAGTTTTACAGCAATCTGTGCCCTGGCAGCAAGGGTAGTGTTTACAAATTTCCTGCTTTGGAGCTTTTAGGGTCACAGGCACATTTCTGGTCCTAGCAGGAATTTAGTATGACCTCACACACTGAAGCTAGGGTCCTTCACATAAAAGGAAAGCAGGATTTGGCCCTGCATTTTCAAAACCAATTTTTTGTTTTTTATAAGAACAGTTGGCTTCCTGAAAACTCTTATTATTTCTAAGGTGGTGTGGGAATTGGTGTTGCTGATCTGGCACTCTTGCTGTCTTATCTGCTGTTTCATCATTATTTCACTGTAGTGACATTTGTTGTCAGAAAATCAATACAGTGAGTTTGGGAAGAGCTGCAGCTGCTTGGGGAGTGGAAGCAACAAGCTAAACAGCTGATCTATCAAGTTCACTTGCAATATTTGTTCCAATAATGGATCACAGCCTTATCCAGTTAGGTGATAGCCTTGATAGACACCTCAGTACTAGCTCAGACTGGCTCTGGTGATAGACACATCTGTTCGTACAACAGAATCAATACTCCTTCTGGAGTCCCTGAAGGAAAACTAGGAAGTCAACCTCAGACAGGGCTGATGCAGCCCAGCCCTTGTTCCATCCATACCCCTTTTTTCTCTGCACGTACATGTGAACAGAGAGGCTTGGATTTTGGTATTGGAGTGTGCTTTCTGAAGTGCTACCTTGAGGGGCTATAACTCTTCACTGTGTTTTTTCACTGTTAAAATCTTGAAAAGATTCTTTAATATGCAGATTGATTGAATGAAATGACTAAAAAGGATGCTCTCATTATTGCCAGGATTGAGATTTGATTGTGCATTATATTCTTAAATATATTCAGCACAAAAAACCTTGCATTTCAGCGTGTAAAATGGTAGGCAGGGCATCAGCTGAAATGGGCTGTGCACTGACTCATTAGACAATGTGTCTGATTTTTACTGAGTACCTCTATTTCAATGGCAAGTTTAGCTCTTCTAATGGAAGCAGAAATGTTCAGTAGGTAATATGACAAAATCAACTGGTTATTTGATGGGGCTGAAAAATGAATGGCCTTTTCAGTTCCGTGAAGGATGAATATTTCTGAATGAAACTCATCAGATTCATAACCATGCCAAATCTGAGACTAGCTAGCTGGAAATCCTTCTCTGAAAAGCATTACCCTTATTTTACAGGAAAATCCCAGTATGCTGGCTGTGACCCTAAGATGTGGTTCCTTGTTTTAGTACAAAAGTGAGGATCAAAGGTGTTACTGAAGTGCATTTTAAAAGTACTGTATTAAACAGCAAATTTAAAAAGCCCTTGGGATTAGCCAATTTCTATAGAAAAAGCTCTGTTCTCTAGAATCTATTTCAGAGATACTGTCCTGAAGTTTTTCAATACAAGGTTCTTGAAGTTTCAACTTTAGAATAGTGAATGCTTAAGAGCATGATACCTATCAATAGACTATATTCATGTGTCTTAATTGGTTTCCTCTCCTTTTAGAACTCATGTAACTGGATTCTGCTCATGTCTTATGCTTCATGTTCAAGTCTTTAAATCAAGAATTTTCCTGTGAATCATCAAGTTGAAATATTGCTGAATAATTTCCCTTCTTAGAGGAGGACTAAGTTATGGATTCTGCGGATAACTTGCAGTCTTATAATTACTAAATTCTTATGGATTCTTCTGGATTTCTGGCATTAATATTTTCCAGAAAGGGCAGTACTTCTTCCAAATTGCTTTGAGTCTGCATGACTCACAGTAGCCATGTGCTAGCTCTGCACTCCCCAGATCCAATGTTATATATAGGTAAGGTTGTTAAGGAAGAGAATAAGGAGAAGTGAGATTATGGAACCAAACTGTGGAATAAAGCTGTTGCTAGCTAACTTTGAGGCACTAAATGCCTATGGCAGCCTAATGAACAATGCAAGACCAAATTTCTGTGAAATGAAGTGATCTTTAATGCACATTTGATCCAGGAACACACAGCATTTTCCAGGGACTGGCGATACCACGCTCGGGTCCGGCCGAGGGCACACAGGGACGGGGCCAGACAAGTGACACAGAGGGACATGCAGATGGGTCTCGAGAGAGGGAGGCCTGTGTGCCAGTGCTTTGCAAACAGCTGTGTCTGCACATAATGTACTCTCATTTACCTGTGGGGCGTGTGCGTGGGTCTGGGTGATGAACCAGAAGTGCAGTTGTGTGTCCATCTTTTTAAATCTCTTGTGTGTGTCCACCTCTTTAAATCTTCCAGGATTATAACTCTCATTCTAATCACTCATTGGGGTAAGTGAGAGGGAGTGTGTAATGAACTTGTGTAATTTGTTTTCTACTTATTGTCAAGCTCTCCCACTTGTAAATAATACGAATTAAACCACATCAGTAGTGCAGTCAATGTGCACATGTAAGATTTACTATGTGTTCATAGTAAATCTTACATGTGTTTCTGAACTGGGCTGCAGATCAAATTGGAATGCATTTTTTAGATTGTTTCTCATGTTTTTCAGTAGCAAAAGAATCACAATGTTCAGTATGTGTGCTATAAACTATGTTAAGTTCATTATATAATTCTCATAGAATGGTTTGTGTTGTAAGAGACCTTAGAGATAATTTAGTTCCAATCCCCCTGCCATGGGCAGGAAATTTTAAATTTTATGTTTTTCTTTACTAAATCTAGTATTTAGTATAGCAGTATTTCACATAATCCAATATTCAGTTTTTGTCCCTGGATTTATTCTTTTTTCTATGTACCTGCTTTGAGATTGATTCTCCTGCTTTTTTGTACCACAGTGTTTTCCTGTGAAGTCATTTGAACTTCATTTTTAAAGCCTTATGAAGTATGTTTTTTGTACTCTTCTTGGGATCATTGAAGAAGAGTCTGTACATATCTTTTAAATATTGTTGCTTTTATTCATGACATATATAATTGTAGATGAAAAGCAATGTGAATAATTATCATTGAAATACCTTTCATTCCAAGAATATTGGAAACTACCAAGATAATTCAGTGGGGCAACACCAGGGTTATTTTTGCAGAACTTATCAATAATTGCTTTAACTAGGAGATTGTTTTTTCAACACAAATATCTGGATAAATATCTGGTGTACTAATTAGGAAAATTAATTTCCAGGGAAATGTTTCATTGATATTTGACTTACAATGGACTAGGTACTCTGTCAACTACTGTCTCAATTCTTTCATATGGGCCCACGAAATGCTTGAAATCTGTTCAGAGCAGATATATAAGGAAGTCTTTTATGCTGGAATACTCTTAAATCTGCAGAAGGAAAAGAATTTCTGGGTTGAACTCATGTCTCCAGAAGTTCTAAGTATTTTTAGCTATTGAAATCATATAGTCATCTACATTTTGATTGGGACAGAACAATATATACGTTGGTATTTGCATAGGACTTATGCTACTGAATTCTGCTCTAGAAGTTAGAGTACTGACTACATAGCTGGTTTGACTTTTGACAATACCTTTTGCAACAGTTAATCCCGCAAAAATACTGTGCAATGTATGAACTTATGCATTATATAGCAGTAGCTTATTAAGTTCTCTTTTTAATTTTTGTGTACCTTGCCAAGTCTCTCCTTTGGCTACAATTTCAAAAAAGAGGTCAGATGTCAATAAATATGAGCTTTCTGACTTCAGGCATTTGAAAATCTGAAAGTTAAAAGAATTTAAATTTTTAGGAGGGAAAAGCAAATGAGTATGTTAGACTAGAGCTGGGGCAGAAAGCTTTCACAGTGCCTGACACTGGTGCAATGGAGAGGTGGTTCTCACACCTTTCTTATAGGGAGTGCCTCATCTGCAATATCCCCCAGAACAGTCCTTTGGCACTTTTGTGACAGACCTTATGCAGAGTTTAGTTTCTTATTGCACAGAGCTACTTGGAAGGAGGGGAGGAGGAAGGGCCTGAGTTTCTGGTGCCATCACTGTAATAAGAAATAAATAAGATGCAAAGAGCATTTTTATTTGGCCTTATGATTTGATGCTGTCATGCTGTGTTGTGACTAAGGCTTTTTCCCACTTTATTGTTGCTGAAATCAATGATAAAACTCCATTTATGTTAAGAGCATATGACAAGATCCAGAATAAGTGAAAGAAGCAGATGACTAACAGTAATGGATATAATTGGGAAAAAACAGTCCTATCAAAGGGTGTATTCAGGGCTGATTTAGAGCACTAAGTAAAGATCATTCATATCAGACTCAAAACAAGATCAAGGCAACAGCTATTAAAGGCACATCCACTGTGCACAGAGGGACAGAGGGAGAGGGTCTTTTAATTCATTTTAACTGGGGAGGGGAGTAGATGCAGATGATAGTTATTTAAATGATCTTTTAATTGGTAAACATGAATAGTTCTCTTTGCCCATATTTATTTTTTGAGATTAAACTTTTGCGTATTCAAGCAGTGTCCTAAGGCTGGTACACAGCAATGGGCATCTGTGCTTTTTCAGATCATTAGCACTAGATTAGAAATTTTGGCTGACATTCTGAGTATTGAGTACTAGCTTGCAGCACCTGGTGTCAGTTGACCCACATTAGGGTTGGGTACTATCCCTTCTCTGGCCTGTTATCTACCATTTTTGAACTTTTCTTTCACTGAAGCAGTATTGCTTTTCCTGGGAAAGCTCTGCTGGGTGTGCTGCCTTCTGGACCCCTTTGTCCTTGGCAAGGGGCTGCCTGAGAGCTGCAGAGCAGCAGAGCTACCTGTGCTCCTGGCTCATGTGCTGTGCAGAGGGATTGCCTCATAGGTTAGGGATGAGCTGTTTAAGAAGTTGATCTGAACTTGGCCTCACTTAATGTGATCTCATTCCTTTTCAAAAATTGTGTGCATGGACAAGTGCTTGTTGTAGCCATGAACTTGGACTGCAAGTCTGGAAGAGAATGAAGCTGGGATGTGAGCAGGTTAGCTATCTGCCATCAGCTTTTGTTGTGGCTCATTTGGGATCTAAGTCACATAGTTCAAGCCACTTTCTTCCTTGGTGTGGTGCTACTGTGTTCAAGGAGTATAGGAAGATGCTGTTAAGTGTGGGACTGTTGGGAAACCTGATTAGTGTCTTTAAACAGCAGGGAGATTCATGTTGGTTTAGAGTGATGAATGGTCAGAATCCAAACTGCTCTTCTGTGACAGTGTTGTGCAGGGGAGCTCAAATTCTTTGAATCATTGCTTTTGGCTTTGTCAAATGTATCAAATGGCTAAATTACAAGTGATGCCAGGAGCCCTGATGTGAGCCCCAGTATTTTTGTCTATCCAGTTTGTGAGCTGCATGGACACTGCACTCTGCAGCCCTGAATCAAGTAAGTTAGGTTAAGAACTCTGTGAAGAAATGAAACTGTAGTGTGAACAGTAAAGAGAAAAACTATTCAAACATTTAAGCAGTAGAGAGATTGGCATTAGAAAGCTAGAGATGTCAGCAGATAAGGAAAATCTGCAATCCAGATTATTGCTAGCACAGATCATGGGCATTTTTACTTAAAAACAGTGGGTTTAAACCCTGTCTCTCTGTGGATCCCAAACCATATTTTGGTGGAGAAACGGACCTGTGACCAGTAAATTTATTGTTCCTGACTAAATCTAAAAATTCATGACCTTAGTTTCTTCCATTAGAGTCCTCAGAAGCAATTTCTGGACCTTGAGGATTCATGGCTTTGAATTAATGGATTACTTTAACTCGGGAGAATTGCTGACTTGCAAAAGAACTCGGTAGAAACCGGCAGAGATATGTAAATTTAATTTCCGGTTGCTGGTTAATTAGAAGAAAATGTCCTGTATCTTGGGGACAAAGAGGACAGGACGTGCACTTGGCCACCTCTGAAGCCACAGTTCTTGGCCTCTGCAGTAACCTTGTTTCCTGCAACTCCAGCTTGTTGTTCTCTGCTTGTGCCTAGCTGTGGCTACCTGCCCCTCCAACAGAGTTGGTACAACTGTTGTAATATTGTGCTATAAATTAGATCAGTCAGTGCAGGGCTGAGTTAAAAATAATCTGCTTTGAACCTGGATTATCTCATCAATCTTGTGAGCACTGGTCACATGGCTGGCAGGCAGGGGCGTGCACCTCAGATGTGTGAGTGGAGGGAGGCAGGGACTGGGTGCCTGGGACACAGAGGCAGGGCTGGCAACCTGTCATGCAAGCTTGACATTGAAACTATGTACTGTAGAATGATATGTTAGGGTGCTGCACCCTCAAATGTGGACTGCTACAGTGCTGTGTTTGGGTCCCTGGCATCAGGTGTGTGGTGTGGGTGGTGTAGAGCTGAAGATGAGGGTGGGTGGCCCGGGAATGCAGGTTGTATGTGGAAGTATCCAACTGCTCCACTGTGGGCACAAAGGGCAAGACACAGGGTGCTCCAGCAGACTGAACAGGGAGGTGCCACTGCTAACCTCTGGAAATGGTAGGGCAGAGTTGTGCCTTGCCTACCTGCCTTTCCTGGGGGTGACATTGAGGTGAACGTTGTGCAGCTCCAATTTCTACTCACAGGGATGCTGAGCAATGTTCCCAGGCCATACTTGGTAAGATGGCCAAGTTGTTGGAGTGTCCCTGGAGGAGATGCAGGTTGATTCCTTTCTTGGCTGTAGATATTCCTTGCTGTCAGTGCAAGTGGGCTTTGGAGGGGTAAAGTCATGGTCTAGCTCTAGCTCTTACTGCTGGGATGAGGCTCAGAAAAGGGTGAACAAGAAAGACCTTGGCTCTATAACTTCCTAATCAGAGCATTCAGATTGAAGTGGTCATCAGCTCCTGCTTAAAGGACTGTGTTAGGCACTCAGTAAAATATAATCATCCCCCTGGGAGTGAAGCAGCCACGTCTTCCAGGCTGCACTTCCTGAAGGTGTTCTTGTCCCAGCATCTGTAACATCTTTCTGAGTTTGTCAGGGCTCTGCTCTTGTTAGTGGTTAACAGGCCATGGGGAGAGTGACAAGGCAGGCTAGTAAAATGTTTTGTCTGTGTTAATGGTTGAAATTTGGAAGTGAACCTCAACAGGGCTTCAGATTGAGTCAAAGGTGAGAACCAGTAAGGTGCCAATTCTTTATTTGGAGCACTTAGTCCTGAGATTTGGGAGCACAATCAAAATAATTTGACAAAGATGTGGACGAAACTGATGGCTTGTATAGCTCTGCAGTGTCATAGGATGAAGCAGTTATAAATAATTTCTGTAAGAACCACATTTAAAAGACAGAATAATTAATATTTGGCAAATCATGTGTGGTAGTAATCTTACGATGTAGCAGCATTATTGAAAACTGCTGAGAAAATCTACAAATGCTGTGTTTTAAATGTTTTAAATGGAGTTTCTTAAATTGTGCTTTAATGCTGGAGAAATTAGTAGGTTTTCAGTCTTCCTGGCTTTTGACTTCTTGTGAGTTACTTGGCTGATTTTCTATATTCAGATTTTAAAAATATGATGTTAAAGTCAAATACAAAAGTTCAGCTCTGTTCAGAAACATGTAAGAGCAGTAATGGCTCCAGAAGCATTTAGTATGTGCCTGCCCAGTGCAGTGCCTGGCGAGGTGTGTCCCAGAGGCAGCAGAACTGCATTACACCGTGCTCTGCCTCTGCAAGCCTGCCCTCCTCCTCGGCACAGCTCATTAGCCTAAAGAGGAGGCTGCAGTCATGTGTTTATACTCTTTCCAGAGGTCTGATTTCTCTTTAAAATGAGTTTTACTATCTCTAGTGTCTCATGCTTTCTTTTACTGAAATCTTCCTCTCATTCTCCACTACACAAATTTTAACACAAGCTGAAGAGGATGTTTGTGGGTTATGTCAGTAGGAGCAATGCTGGTCTTGCAAGTTTCTCTGTAATGTTTGAGCTACTGGAATAAATTATTGCATTGTGTATCAATGCCTTTTTTTTTTTTCCTTAAGGGCACTTTATCTATGTGATTACTCAGCCTTGCTTCTGTACCTTGAGAGTTTCTGTACTTAAAATAACCATACTTGAGATTAGTTTTGCATAGTTGTTCTGTGGTTAGGTTTCAAGATGCTGCAGTTGAGATTTTTTGGTTTTTAATGTTTCTGAGGACACTGGCATGATATTACACCTCAGTCCTACCATAGCTGGTTTCTTGTATAGAAGAAAACTGTACAAGTGTTTTAGAAGAGGATGAGATATTTCCTTTTTGTTAAATAATTTGCTAGAATCTGGAGACTAATTAAGGAATATTATTTATACATTAATTTATATTGTAAATAATATAAAGATATTGTATAAAGATTATTATATTGTAGATAATAATATAAACATACAGTTAATTTTTATAAGTAATGTATATTATCACCCATATTATTTGTGACTCGTTTTTCTTGTGCTGCCTGTAACTAGGATTGCTCACCTGGAAAATCATTTGTCTTTACCACACAAACTATTGCCACTTACCCAGGTTTTGTATTTTAAGGAAGTGATTAATGCTCCCTGTCAAGACTGGTCTGTTGCTGTTGGCTTTTTATGGAAGCTTGTTTCATTTGTGCATCTATTTCTGTGTATTAAGTTTGTCTTCCTTGGCTTATTTCTCTTCAGGAGCAGATCCTCTAACACAGCTTGGTTGCAGTTGTCACACCTGTGCTCAGAAAAAGACAGTGTTGAAGGGAGGGTTTTGCTTTGGGTTGTACTGTGAACAGCATGATCCTTTCTTGCTAAATCTACCAAAAGATACAAAAACTGAGGGGCTGCCGTGGGGCTCTGCTGACACGTTGTATCCCAGAGCAGTTTGTGGAGTGACATCTCCAGTCTGTTGCCAAGTTGGAGGTGTGATATTGTGATAATTTTGGTTCATCTTAGGTTTGTGTTTATTGAAAGTAACTACAGGCTCAGGCTATTTGCTGACCTCTTTTAGGAGACAGGCTGATGACTGCAGATACTGACTCTAGCAAGAATCCAGCCTTAGAACTGATGCCCTTGTTTTCAGCATTAAAAAGAAATCATGCAGCAGTGTCTGTAAAGGTTGCTCCATTTTAATATTCCCTGTTTCATAATTTTGAAACACTTAAGTATTCAGGGCTATGAACCTTTCACTTCTGGAGTCCTAAATTAACTATAAAAGTATATAAATCTCCCAGCTGTTGAAATTTAACAGAGACTATTGGTAGTGGGGACTGATCTAACTGTCCATGTTTCATTGTCCTTGCTTTCCTAACTTATGCCTTCTTACTGAAAACACAGCAGTGGCTTTCCTTGGTAATCTTCAGTTGCTTATTCTGGTTTCATGCATATTGACTAGATTATTTTAAATTTATTTTTATTTCCTGTTCCTGCCTCTGAAGAGTTAGGATTACTTAGGTAGGATGCATTACTGCTTCTGTTGTGACTGGATTTTGGACAACACTTGACTAAATTGATCTATACCTGTATTATATCTGCCTGGCTTTTGGTTGTCCCTCTAATCTGCAGACTTGGCTGACAAGTTGCTTCCTGATAAGACAGAGTTGTTAGTGATGGTCAGCTGCTACTAGGGGTCTGTTATCTTTGCTGGCTATTTTCCACTGACAACAATTTCCTTCCTTGCTTCCAAAACTCATTATCTTTTACTCTGAATGTTCTTGTGAGGCTAATATTTATTTGTTTTAATCTTTGAATTTATGCAGAACTCTGCTGGCTTTTGTTAACAGGCATCCATCTGTGCTCTCAGAGCCCTGGTGGTAATTAAAATTAAGCATCTCTACATTGTCCAAAGCAATATATAGAACCAAATTTTTCAAAACATTTCTGGAAATGTCTGTGTGTAGAGGTTTCCCCTGATGGCTTACCTTAGTTTGTGGTGTTGTAGAGCAATCACTGGTGTGAATTAAGCATGTATTGTAACAGTTTTGCCTCCTGCTTCTCTTCAAAGCCTAGCAGGTTTTTTTTTACACACACTTCTTACACAAAGGAGTGGCATTTCCAAGGCACCCAGTGCCTGCAGCACAAATTCACTCCTGGTGGGGCAGGAATAGGCATGCCAGAATGATCCCAGCAGGGCCCCAGCAGTTCTGCTCCTGCAGCTTTCTGATCTGGACCAGTCATGGTTTGGGGTAGGGCTAGTGTTATGGTGAGGGTCAGGCTTAGTGTTAGCATTAAGAGAGTCAAATATCCTACAGTTCCAAAAACACTGGGGCAAGAAAGGGCATGCCAAGGTGATTCTGGCAGGGCATCAGCATTGCTGCTCCAGTGTCCTTCTGATCTGAACTAGCCATGATATTGGCTTTGGGTTTGGGTTTAGTGTTATGGTATAGTGTGGGGTTAGGGTTAATGGATTCAAAGAACCTGCAGGTCCAAGAACACTGGTGCAGGAACAGGCATGCCAAGGTGATTCTCCCATGGTCATTCTTTGTGTGGGTTTTTTACCATCTTGAATTCAAGGCTTCATGGGTATTTTACAATAAAACTTCACATTATATACTGGAGTTCACACCCTCTGCCCAAGAGGGAGAAGCCCACAAGCTCCTATGAAACAGCAAGGTGTTGGGAAAGCAAAATATGTGATAACATAAATGCAAAAGTTTTGTTCCAGTTCATCCCATGAGCTGTGCTGTTGAAGATTGTGCTGATAGCTTGCAGGAGGCCTGTCAAAGGAAGCTGTTTCTGGAGCTTGTGGGTTCCAACCTGCAGCACCACGTTCCTGCCCCAGTGCTCCCTGACCTGTAGGATACTGAACTCTCTAAACACTAACTCTCATGTCAACCTTCTTGCTGAACCTAGACCTACACCAAACCCAATACTATGGCTAGTCCAGATCAGAAATATGTAGGAGCAGAAATGTTGATTCCCTGCTGGGATCATTCTGGCATGCTTTTTCTAGACCTGATGTTCTTGGAGGAATAGTATGTTTGACTCTCTCAACCCTAACAGTAATCCTAACCCTCACCTTAAACCTAGTAAGGCGCAAAACAATCAAAACAATTGTCTTCCCCCATTCAGTGTCTCGAGTTCTAATGGCCTTCTTCTGGTCATGAAAAGGAATTGCTTTTCATTAGTTTATTCTGTCTCTTCATTCTCATTCCAAAAGCTGCAGAGTGGAAACTATTTTTAGATATCAGGAACTATATTTTTTTTTCTATTTAGCCAACTTGCTCTGTCAGTATTAGTTCATTTGAACCTTCTTACCACTGTACTGAGAGGCCTTATGGCAATGAAGGAGTGGGAAGATAATGGGTTTATTGCACCATACACTGTACTAACAACCTCATGTGCAGTCCCTGCTGCCTGTGTCTTGAGCCATGTATTTAGGTAAAGGCAGTCTCCAGTGAAAGTGTAGTCCTCTTTAATCTGGTAGAGCACAGGTTGCAGGTCAGAAGGTTGGAGGGGTAATTTCAGGACTCTGGTAACTTGCAGGTACAACTGTTGCCTCAGCCTTGATGCTGGTTCAGTTCACAGGGGAGCTGTATAAGTAACTTGTGTTTTGACATTGCAGGTACCAAAAATAAGCAGTGTGTTTAATAGTGCTTAATGGGGAATTTTTATCTTTAAGGTCCCTGTACTAGTGAATTACTGATAAGGATAGTGGGAGTTATGATGACAAGCAGATCCCAAGGACTGTGCTTTTTTGTACCATAGGCTGTTCAGATCTATTTTGAGATTTGCAGCTATTGGTTTTTCCCTGTCTTTAACACACGTTACCAGACAGAGTATGTTATAACCCAGGTGCCCTCAACATTATTTACACCAGAGTTTTCTTCTTGCGCTTGAAACAGGGTGCCTGCTACTTCTTGCATCCATTTGCATTTCTACTTTAGGAGGGACAGATCTGGGGAGTGACAAAAGAGGAGATTGAGGGTAAAAACCCCCCTGTTAAATAGAAGAGATATGAATGGGAGCACAGGTTTTTAAAAAACTGTACCTCATAATTTGTTAAGGCCAAATATTTTCAAATTGCTGCTTTGCTAGAAATGTGTCAAAAGGCTGGTAACACAATCTTAGAAGCTATTTTTTTTCTCCACTTACTATTTAAAATCATTATGCTTATGACTTGCAGATTTTGCATCCTTAGTGTATTGATTTTCGTATTTAAAAGTATAGATTGGGTGATCCTTACACTGATAGGTCTGGCAGCCTGCACTTATTTAGGCATAAAAGACAAAATTTATAGGTTGAAATGATGTATTTTATTAGGACATCTGATCCAGCTGGGAGAAAATTGGAAAGCATTTGGGCACAAGGTCTCCACATTAAGCTTTACAAAATTAGTGCAGACTTCAAGTTAAGGACATTAGTTGAAGTAAAATTGTGCTTGCTGTAACCTCCCTGTATTAATCAGCTGGATAATTTCAAGGAAATGTACAGGCAATCGTAGGTGTGTAAAAGTGCTGTTTTTCTGGAAGACATTTCATGTGTCTGCTTTGAAGGGCTGAATGTACTTTAGAAGCAGGTATAATTGCTGGAAAACCCCCTTCAGAAAAAAGGATTTTCAGCTCATTTTTTTAGGACCGTAGACTGCTTCTGGAATAAGACTTTGGAATAATTCAACAAAAAAAATTTGTTAGCCAAAAGTAGAATTGAATGAAATAGTCCATGTTTTATTTGTCATAGCTCACAGGACCCTTCAAGAGCCCTCTAATATTTGGACCTTCTGGGAAAATTTCTTTTCAGCCAAATCTGAGCCTGTGAATAACAGCAGAATAAGTACTGCAAGTTGTAATCCCACATTAAATTGTCAGTCACAGCCAATGTTACTTTCTTCTATTTTTCTTTTTCCGATTAACTGCACTGTGGAGTTGTTGGAACATGGAGCTGATTCCAAAGGGGGAAGCATTTAGTTCTAAAATGGATATATGGTGAATGTAGGACTTGGGGTCTGAGCTGTTAATCCCACTCACAAGAGGAGAATTTGGAGACAGAAATCACTTGTTTCAGCACGTGCTTGGAGGACCTACTCATTACTGTGGGCTTTCACGTTTGTAGTTATTTCACCACCACTGAAGGGAAAAATGTTTAGGTAAATGCAGTCTAACATGGAGGCTGGTAGCATTAGAGCTAGGAGTAAATTAAAAAAAAAATCTCACTCTTGTGTGTGTATTTATGCAAGCAAATAGTGAAGTCAGAACAGTACCTGGCTCAGTTTCCTTTGAGTCCATGCAAAAGCATAAATACTCAAGTAATTAAACAATTATCATTGTTGTATCATGTATATTGTCATCTATACATTATTTTCAAACTTTAGAGTACTGTTCCCAGAATAAAAAATAACAACAATAAGACTCAACAGCCTGACACCAGTTAGAGTGATAATTATTAATGCAGACAACTGATTCATGCTAGCTGTGATAGATAGGATGTTTTCAGAAGAATACTCTTTGGTCCAACCCTAACCCTATGGGATCTTTCTGTGCATGGAACTGATTTTCTCCTCACACAGTTTTCTAGCCTGTGTACGTTGTGTAAATTGCTCAGCTGACTGAAGGTAGTTCTGTGCTATAAGCAATCAGCAGAGAAGTCCCTCTGAGAAATTTCAGGAGGCTGATGCCTTCTGGAGGCTGACCTGGAACACAGACTAGACAGAGCAAAAGGATAAAGCAGGTATTTATTAAAAGGCCTCAATGGGTACACCTGGGTTGCATGAGTCCAGCTGGATCACACCCAAGATGCACCCAAAATGGTCACAAAATGGACAACCTGTCATGAGGTCTCACATTTTTATAATTTCTGGTCCATGAGCATATTAGAATCAATTGTCCAACCATAGCTTCAGGTTATGAAGCTCCATCCTCCTTGTTATTCTTCTCACTTCACCGTTGTTTTTGTTCTTGGGTCTGAAGGTTGTCCTTGGTATCAAACTAGAAAAGGATTTGTTTTGTCTATCTACTCTGTGAAGAGAGCTTCGTAGCAGTTAATATGAAACCTAAAACTACTCAGCAAAACAGCACAGAGTCTAAAAAATGTAATAGCTGAAACTTAAGGCAACAATGCAGCCTCTGCAGTGACCATGTGGGACAATTCCCTTTGGTAGCTGTGTCAGACATTGCAGATTCTTATGTGTAGGATTGTCTGTTCCAGCAGCCCTGTGACTGGAAACTCCTGGGAATGTGAACCTGACAGGCAATACATCTAATCTGGGATCTAGACTCAGTCACTCAAACCCATAAAATTATCAAGAAGTTACTCACCAGTGTGAAGTGTCTTGGGGGAATCTCTGTATTTGAACTGTTTAGCATCTGTGTGTTTTACTTGGTGGAAATATGTAAAAAGAGAGGCAGCCTGGAAGAACATGTGGAGAAAAGATGAGTAAGGGGAATGAAACTGGAAGCAAAGGGAAGAGGCTGAGAGCTGCAGTATTGCTGGAAGGGAATTTGTTGTTGTTGATTGACCATAAAGTCTTGTGATCAAGTACACACTGCATGTACATTGTTGTAGTTTGCAGTGCATCCATATCCTCTCTCTTCCCCCCTTTTCTCCAATGAATACTGTTTATGACCTTGCTGAGGTTTGGTTGTTTGCTTTGTGGCTCATTCTGGATCTCTTTAAGGTCCTGTATAGAAGTAGGTATTGTGCTGCTGGGCTGAACAGATGAACTTGCATTATTCTGAATGAATTTGTATGTCTAACTTTACTATTTTTGAGAATGCAAGTCTATATTTTTCCCTTTCAGTATTCAATAATATTCAATAAAGATGTTCAGATAAGGATAATGTGATTTACTATGCCAATAAATTATTGATGAGAGGCAACTAAAGAAATAATGTGAGGTTTTCTCTGCCAGTTGGGGCCTGAAAAGCCAAAGTTGCAAATACTATTTCTTTATGATTATCATTGTTGTATCATGTATATTGTCATGCACCAAAAGGCATAGTTCTTCTGGGTTTGTTAGAACAAAGACTATGGATGTGAAATACTCCCTTCCTTTTGGGTTGCTAAGAGACTCTTGGTGTTATGCTCCAGTGTGGGATCTGTATCAGTTCCTCCAATCTCCCTGCCGTTCTACAGCAACTCTTCTGTGCCTCAAAGCAGACCTGGCCTCCTGGTCACTGTTGAAAATACCGGGATTAAGGCAGCAGCGGGGAGGGGGTAAAGCTTTCCACAAGGCATGTCTAAGTACTTAATGCCATAACTCAGCATCACGTGTTTCTCACCTTCATTCTTCATTCAAGTCACTTTAAACAAGATCAAGGGCATGATTCTTTGCTTTGTCTAATTGAATTAAGTCGTTAGATTGAAATTAGCATACAGTAAATTGGCAAAGCAGCAATTGCCTACAATAACAGAGCCTGGGCACTAAGCACAGCTCAACGTCTTCTCCTGAAAAGAAAAGCCACCCTTAAAGCAGAGAAAGTGAGCTGAATTTGCAAAAATGTTACCTTTTATTCCTTGCTGGATCCTCTGAGATTGCTCCCAAATCAACGCTCTGCAGAACAATGGAGCCATTGTCTGTGGGCTGGCAGCAGCATTTGCACAGCTTGCCTCAATGAATATTTTGTCAGAACGGTTTCTGCATTGCCAAACTATGCTAACTCCCACCCCCCAAGTTGGAGCTAATTAGTAATGCATAACAGAGGAAGTGGCTTTGTTTCTTGTCCTCTCCCTGAAAGAATAATTTGACGGGTTAACAGATAACTTCTGGGACTTTGGGAAGAACAGGCCACAAAAATGTTTTTTTTTTTATAGTAAAGATACAGCAGGAGGAATTGACTGTTTTGTGGAGGCTGTCTTGGGATTGTTTGCTTGCCAAACATCAAATGTACCATGGAAAACTGACTTTGTTTCTCAGAATTTGCCTTTTTGTCCCCTCTGGTTTTTTTACAAAACTGGATATACTTCTTATAGTTCGACTGCAAAACAAGTAGTTCACAAGCTCATGCTCTGTAACACCCACCATTTGTTAGTTTATCATCAAAAGTTCGTCTGATTTGTTTTCTTTTTCTCCACCCACACCACAACATCCTTGTGAATTCTTTTGAGGAGGCCACAGCTTTGTGAGCCCTTTAGATGAGCTCTGAGAAAAGCATTATGAGCAATGCAGTGGCCTCCTCCAGGCTGTGTCTCTTCTGAAGATGGCAAAATGTAAATAAGCTGTTTGTGCAATCCCAGATTCATTCCTGTTTTATAGCCAAGAATGGCTCAAGTAAAAATCTAATTTACAACATGGTCTGAGGGAAATGCTTAATTATGAACCAGGAAGAAGAAAATGGTTAAGGGGGAAATG
Organism: Certhia americana; assembly: GCA_018697195.1. Classification (NCBI taxonomy): domain Eukaryota; kingdom Metazoa; phylum Chordata; class Aves; order Passeriformes; family Certhiidae; genus Certhia; species Certhia americana. The sequence continues at coordinate 14,502,621 of CM031865.1, read as the reverse complement.
ACAACAAGCCCCCAAAACATCAAAACTAATGTATGCTGTGAAAATCCACAAGAACTGACACAGACAACATAATTTATAAAAAACTATATAGATTCTCTCTTTCCTTGAAGGAAGAGAGATACTCTGCAATAATGTTGACCTGAACAAAGCCCTTTTATCTTCTAGGGCTGATTTTATATTCAGTGATATTAAAATAATTCCAACTCAAATTAAAATTACTTCTTGTCTTGAAATCACCTAAAGATATGTTTGGCTCTAATTTCTGATAACTTATTCTTCGCATACTGCTTTTAATCTCTGGGCATTGTGCTCTGTTGTAAGTTGTATCCTTTTATTTGTGGGAGGTCTGGCCACCATCTCGGGCCAGAATAATTCAATAAGGTAGCTATCTGGTTTGCCAGCAAAAGTGAGAAGTCTCATTTTCTTCCCTTATTGAAGGTTCCATCTTTTGGTGTTACTGAGGATAATGGAATGGTTATAGCAGTAACCCTGAGTAAACTCCTGCAGTTCTTGTTGAACTTCTCATAACTGGCCCCTGACTGTGTTCATGGATCTCTGGAATTTTATTATTTGTGAAATATGTTGTTTAAATAGATAAATGAATTCTGTATCCCATAGAAGACATCATCAAATTGGGTAAAACTGAACATGTTGAGTTATAAGTGTTTTCTTGTTGGTTGTGTTCTTTAGTATTTTTAATTGGAGTGTTGATGGACAAGATTTCTGTTACTGTTCGGGTCTTAGCATAAAGTTGTCACATGCACAGTTCTCATCTTCTCTTTCCATGATTTCAAGGCTTTTATTAATTTAGCTATAATTTCAATTTAGCATGATTTCCTGAGAGCTTTTGTAAGATACTTATGAAACAAAATTTTACTGAAATAGCTGTTTGAACTCAACTAAAGATGATGATGAAGCTACTCTATAAAATACTTCCCTGAAAGCAGTTTTGGGTTTGCTTTTGCAAATAAATCTTTCTTCAGCACAGCTCAAAGGCAGTGTCAAAATGTTGACTGTTTCAAGTTTTTGATCATGATAGAAGAATTTTTGGAAACAGGAGGTTGAAATAATCACGGAATTAAGGGGCAAACAGTGAGAGTGACTGAGAGTGTGACATTTCTATCACTGGTAGAAACTAATAATGAAATGAGAGATTTGCTGCTAAAGAATTATATAAGGTGCATATTGCTTTGATGGCATTCTTTAAAATCATAACCTTTTCTAGATGAAACTTGTTCTATGTTGTCTGAGAAGGTTCAATGTAAATTGGTGCATGCTCTGAAAAGCTGGGACATTTTAGGGGTCATGTTTAAATGATTAGATTTGAATCTTAGTCCTGATGTCAGGGCCTGGGAAACAGGAGCAGTAGATGGTTGCCTCTGGTCTGTGCAGTGATGCTACTGTCTCAGTAAGGCAGTGCATAGGATCCTGGAATTATGATCTGATGAAAAGCCTGTTGATCATACACCAAATAGCTTGTCTATCCTGTAGATGGTCTCCCTCCTGGATAATATGGCAAAAAATTTATTTTCCATCTATTACACGGATTCCCTTGAATAAAATGTGTCTCACAATAGTTCTGTATGTTAATTCTGTCTGCTTGTAAATGTATTTTGTGATAATTTCACAGAGATAGAAATTACTTAAGGTTGTCTCAGAAAAAGTAGTTAGACACGAGTCAATACTCTTGTTTTCTTTGCTTTTTAATTGTAAAGTCTGGCTTTCAATTATGCATACTATTCAAGAATTTCTCCCCAGTGAGTAGCCAGGGAGGTTCTTCAGTAGCTTTATCCCTAATACCAGCATGTATGGGAGCTTTTTGAGCAGTTCTGCAGGAATGTACATCATCTTGCTAGACCATATGTTCATAAGAAACAGGAACATAGAACTTTTCCAAAACTCTTCAGAGGCATAATTATTAAACTGTTCCCTTTTTTTTTTCAGTCCAAGTAATCAACTGTGGCATTAGCATTATGTGGGATGTTGTGATAACGTGTTCAGGGTCAGTTTCTCTGAGGAAAAGCATGATGCAGACTTTAAGGAATTAATAGGAGCATACCTTTACTCAGTCCAAGGTAGAACTGATCCTTGTGAGGACTCAGGGACAGCAGTTGTGATAAAGCTCCACTCTGAAAGCAGTCATGTTTTTGAAGCATGGTCTGAGCTATTGAGAGCAAACTTGGGATCCTGAAGGGGCTTGTGCAGGCCCTGGTGGATCCCAGGGATCTGCAGTCTTACTGACATGGATAAGAGCCTTCTAGCCCAAAAGTAGTTTGAGTGTTTTCTTATGTACTGCAGATACAATTCTTGACTGCATTGCAGATAAACTGTGTATATAACTTGATTTATGTATGTACATATTTATTCACCCTGAAACAGTGAAATACAAAGACTGTGTGCAGCATTATCCTTGCTGTGCAGAGTCTTCCAATGGCAATAAGCTGATTTCTAGGGAAAAGCTGTGCCTTATTTGTCTCAAACCCATAATGTTTTCTAACTGCTTAGTAGGGAATCTTATAGTTTTGACATCCACTTGCATCATCTTAAAGATGGGTACATGCTGATGCACAGCAAAAATAGTTGAGGAAGCTGTCTGTGACTTGCCCTTCTGTGTGTCTTGTGATACCAATGTAGTGTGTGTGATACTCACAGTGGTGACATTTGGTGAACTGTAGTCACCTCAGGTAACACAGGAAAACTGGAGAGCATGGTGTATTTATTCCCAAACTGTCATTGAGTCCAAGATTTTAAAAAAGGATTCCTTTATTATGGTCTTCTTTAACTCTTTGAGGATATGACTGCAATTTCCTATTTATTTTAAATGAAGTACTCAAGGATGTGAAAGTAGTGATATGTGAAGTGCCACAGCAAATATGGTAATCTGTAGCAAAAAGAACTAAGTGCACTCCCAGCAACCACTGGGAGGGGAGGGGGGGAGGACAGCAATTTAGCCAAAGGTTCAGAGAGAATAATTTTATGCCTTTACCTGCCTTTTTGAAGTTTCTGAGAGCATATTACAGAGCCAGACTTAAAGTTCAACACTGCTATAATTAGTGATGGAGGGAAGAAGGTGTATTTGTGTGTCAGTTGGAAGAATGTGCCTTCAAGAACTTGGCTTTGTTGATCTTGGGTCCGATTTCAAATTGGCTGACTTGCAAAACAGACCTTTTAACTTAGATAATGCTTCAGACTGACTGTCAAAACAGTAGAAAACCCAAAAGAGTCCTATATATCTAACTCTGTAGTGTATGTGAAAAGCAGCTGTAGGAGCAGCATGACTGACTATTGTAAGTGATGTGCCATTGGCATCCAGCTGTGTAGATGTAAGGCTTCTTCCTCTGGAAACACATGTGCATCCCTTTGTGTTTGCTGAGGCATTATCCAAACTCAAATATACAATATTTTCTTGGGAATGGAACTGCATTTTTAAATGCTCTAGTGGCCTCATCAAACAGTCTCAAAGAAATACAGTTGACTGCTGCATACATTTGAAGACAATTGCACTTTTTCCAAATAGGGTTACATGGAATAGAGATTGGAGAGGTAATGCTTGTCCACAGGAAATGGTGAGATTTTTATGTAGCCTCCCAAGGTGTCCTATGCAACTTTGTCACACTGTTCCAGCAGTGAGTCTAGTTTTTTCTGATGCATCTGTACATTTATGGGACAATTCAAGCATGAAGAGGTTTAATCTGCTGTTCTTTTGGGTGCAGGTTTTGCACAAATATATTTACCTGCCTAGGAATTCTATGGTTATTGAAGAGTTTGTAGGATTCAAAGAGAGTAGAGTAGCTTATAGACTGATGCTAGAAAAAGATTCTCAAAAGCTCAAGTTTGTTTAAACAGTTTTGGGTTTGTCTTTCAATTCAGTTTTTATGCTCAAACTTTGTATATGTACTTTTCAAAAAAATAAGGAAAAAAGGTAAAACTTATTTAGGTTTCAATTGATTCTTTTTTTTTTTCCCCTAGAAACAAACTAATATTTTGGATTATTTCATCACCATAATCCCTGTTATCTGAAAATATTCTTAGAAATATAAAACTTCAATCTAGTTGAACATTCATTTTGAACATATCTTGGTATTTTTCAAGTGAACCTCATCTGACAATTATGTATTTAAACATCTTCAAGAATCCTCATCTGCACTTTTAAAAAATGTGTGCTGAATTTGACATGGGGCTGTGAATGTCTTTGTTCTCTTGGAACTCCATTTCTTTGAGTCTGGAAAAGGATGGAGAGAAAATGCTCTGTCATGACTTGCTATTTGCGGGGAGGCAGATGATGCTCTCCATGGGCCCAGTGTTTGTGAGGGGACATTGTACAGACCTGTGTGTTCTGCTATTTCATGTTACAAGGCAAAACCAAAACAGACCTTGTTGATGAGGTCTGTGGGACTTCCTGGAGCTGCTTGTGGTGTTTGGAAGAACCAGCGCTGGAGAAGCAGCCTGGCTGATGCAGAAAACAGAACTGTTATTCAGAGCACTTCTGCATCTATAAGTTATAAACTGCAAATTGCTATTGCCAAGCCTGGTCTTCTCCAAGTATGTACACATGTGTCAACAAATTAGAGCAGGAGAACAAGTGGCCTGGCACTCCTGGCTTGGTTTACTCCCCAAAAAAATCCACCTTCACAGTCCAAATTTCTCCTGACTGCAGAGAAGCAGGACATGAGTTTCATATTCTGGATAATAAACAGGATACTGGATTAAAGCAAGTATAATACACCAGACAGGGAATTGTTTGTGCTGCTCTGCTTGTCTCTTTGGGCTTTTTGCCTAGCTGGCCAACACCCAGGGAGCTTGAACTGCTGTGGTTTGCTCCAGGAGAGCAGCAACTGAGGGAAACTGGTTGGGAATTAAGTCCCACTTCCCATTCCTGATGATGAGAGGCGCTTACTGAGTGCAGCAAAGGATTTGATGGTTTTTCTAAGGAAAGCAGCTTGCCAGTACTCCAGAGGGAATGGCAGCTGCTCTGGGAAGAGGAGAAAAGCACTGGGTGCAGTGGTGCATAAGGCCAAACCTACAGCTGTAACAGAAAATGTAATTTTAGAAATTCTGAGCTGATTCAAATAACAGCCTGGCTGAACAATTTCAGCATGTAACACTGCCACGATGAAGGCACTGTGAGAGACCTGCCTGAAGCACCAGGGCAGCTGGAGGAACTAAGGAAGCAAAATGGAGCAGCCTGGGGAGAGGTTTCAAGCTTAATCAGAGACCACATGGGACTGTGGCTACATTGGGTGCCCACCTGGATGCAGAGAGAAACTGTGAAAGCAAAGGCAGAGGAGCTGCCCTGGGGGGCTGTGCAGACAGGGCAGCAGTCTCTGTGCTGCATGTGAGGTTGTCACAGGCACTCTGGATGTGTGTAATGGAATATGTAAGCAAAAAAAGGGAGAAAAGTTGGGAAGGGTGCTAATGGTCCACTATGATGTACTCTAAACTGAAAAGGGAGGAGTGGAGCATGGAGATGGAAATAGGGAAACTGAACTATTGAAACATAGTGGGCAAGAGAGATTTGGAGCCTGAAAATGTCTTGGAACCAAAAAGTTCACTTCTCGGAGCTGCTTCTACTACAAATGATTCTGTTCCTCTGTGCCATAAGTTTCTGCCCTCTGTAAAACAGGGACACTAACAATTGTCAATCTAATGTTGTGGGTATGTGCCCATCATTTGTGTGTGGGAAGGCCCAGAGACCCCAGTAAGGGGCTGAATCTTGTTACACCAAGTATTGTAAACACCAGAAATGCCCAGACAGCTTTTAAAATAATTCATGTGCAATTTAAGTCTACTTATGTACCACTGTAAGGAAGCTGTTAGGAGAGTCCCAGCAGTATGCTACAGCTTAAAAAAAGAGGACATAGGTTGGAGGTGAAGAATAACTGAAATGGCAAAAATCAAATAAATGAAGCTCACAGAATTTTAGTTCTTAGTTATAGACAGGAAATAAAGACATATAGGCAGAACTGAGAATGATCTTTCAGCACAGATTAAGATTAAAACTAAGTGAGACTTGGGATACTTAGGAGAAAGGGGCACAGAATTACAATGGATGTAGTGGTTTTGGTTTGCCGATTTGAGATTTCCTTGCCAACACACCAAAAATATGGTGGGTCTGTTTTCTGTTGTGAGATAGGATTAGGAGTAAAACAAAGCAGGCTCAAACTTTAAAGGGTATAAAGAAAAACTTTATTAACAGGACTAAAAGAATAATAAGAATCAGAATAAAACCTTCAGCACAGTTCTCCTCCCTCCCCCCCCCCCCTTTTCTTTCCCACTGACAGCATACAGAAACAACACCTAGGATTCTTAGTCAGTTTTTCACCTCTAGAATAGACTTTGTTCAGTTCACTTAGGGAGAGGAGTATCTCTTGCCATGCCATGGAGACTTCTCCACAAGAAATAGTTCTCTTGAGGCTTCAACTTTGGTGAATAGCAGTCACCTGGGAATCTGCATTTGTGAGTTCCCTCCCATCTTTCACAGCCTTTCCACAGCTGTGTTTATGGGCCATGTCATCTTATGGGGTAGTATTTTAAGGATAAACTGTTCAAAAGCAAAGATTATCTTCATCTGTCTTTAAGATCATCATCATCTCTGGGAACAGAGGTTCTCTTCACCTTCCCTCAGGGCAAATGGAATTCATCACTCTTACTTCTCTCTGTTCAAGCTTCTCATGGGATCACAGCTACTTCAACATTTGCTTACTCAGCATGGATGCCTTTGCTCACGTCTACAAGTTGAACATTCCACCCCCATAATTTTTCCATGCTTTTTTTTTTTAAAGGGGATATTCAAGTATATCGTAGTCCATCACCATGGCTTACAAGAGAATTTCAGATGAAAAATAAGGCGTCTCCTCATGTTCCTTCCATCTGGGATTTGACTCTTTCTTACTGACTTTGGTGTCTCCATGTTGTCCTCTACGTGTCTTCACTCTGTCCTTTCCTCTCAGTCGGGAGAGGATCGAAGGTCTGCAGGTCTCCCCTGAGTTAAATAGAGTTAATATCTCACCCAGAGCCTGCAGAGGGCTATGCGGTGCCTCCCGGGCAGTGGCTGGAGCAGTCACGGTGATGGATTTCAGGCTGATGTCCTTCCTTCCCCTGCCTGGGAGCCGGGGCACAGCGGGCCTGGCCCGTCCTGCAGCTGCTCCTGGGACCCGGCGGAGCCCAGCCCTGCCCGGTCAGTGCAGCCGGCAGGATGTGGGCACAGGGGGCCTGGGACAGCCTTGGCCAGAGCCCACAGCCACCCCTGCCCGGTCGGTGCAGCCAGCAGGATGTGGGCACAGGGGGCCCAGGACAGCCTTGGCTGGAGCCCATGCCCAGCCCAGCCCAGCCCTGCCGGGGGGAAGCCTGGCTGGGCCCAGCCTTGTTACCTGTGCTCAGACTGGAAAAGAAAGAGAGCGACCCCCAGGGTTCTTGTCCCAAAATGTGTGTTCACAAAGGTGTATCTATTCATTGGTTTAATCATGCGTCAACACTAAAAATTAGATTATTTTTCTGCCAAGTCTACAGGAAGCTGACAAGGTCCTAACAGGGAATTAATTCCATAACTGGTTCCATTCCTTCTATACCAAAATATAAATTAACGCAAAACCACGACATTGGATTATACTGCTCCTACTGTGAGAATAAAGATGATCATAAGTTCTTGGTCTGTAACTTCTGTGGCTTAATAAGGTGCATATTGTTAGTTATATGATTTGGAATCATGAAAGGGTCATTTGTTGTTCTATATGCATTATCTGGCCCAAATGTGGTGTCTGTTTCTGTGATGTGGTTGTTTTGTTCTTTGTTTCTTTTTCCAAGTGATTAGTGTCGGCAGAGTGCATTCAATCCCAATCTGGTAAGCGGGAGGGTTGTTAAATGGGAAGTGGTTTATTGATTAATATTTTTGCAAGCTGTGATAGCCTACCTTTATCATTTTAAGAGATTCTTGTTTTGCCCTTTCACTTAGTGCAAGGTCATAGAACAATTGATTTGGCATTTGGTACAATTTGCAGTTAAAGGGATGAAAACCATGGGTGAGGAAATAAAATGGTTGCAGTGTTTGTTTTACTTCTTCCTCCTGCTCTTCTCTCCTCCCCCAAATGATTACTTGCTGCATTTTCAAAGAAGATTAATAATCAGATTGTCAATCTATCTACAGATTTCATATTGGTCAAATGCTCAGCTGGATCCAATAGTTTTCTCCAGCAGGTGTTGAAAACAGAATAGGATTCTTCTGGTCTTATCCACACCCTCCCTTTCCCCTCACTAAGAGAGCAGCAAAGTCATATTATGTGCGGTTATCAAAAAGTGCAATTCAACATTTGGGGTGTCTGCATGCTTGTTCTTTATAATTTTTTATTTTTAATCCTTTATGAGGCTCTTGTTTAACATTATAGGTTTTAAATAATTAAAAAGTGTGATTTGACTGTTGTCTGAAGATACAATTTTGAATTTATTTTAAAAAACTGCAGCACACCATAAACTAGCATTCAACAAACTATCCATGGCAAAGATGCTCTATTGTGATGTTAGACATTGATTTGCCATAATCTCCCTCATACTGCAGCACCTCTTTCTCCATAGGGGATAGAGAGGTCCTGCTGCAGTTTGAGGGTTGCCAAAACTGGTGGGGATTTTTATGCAGTGTGGATGGGCGGAGGTTTGGCTTTTGGGTTGGAACAAAAGCAACAGCAGCTGGGTGCCAGCAGCTGTGTTTGACACTCCTGCCATGAAAAGTTCCCCAACAACACAGCTGGGGCAGTGTGCTGCTGGGCTGGCCCCCCTCCAGCACTGCTCTCTGCACAGCTGGGGCTGGGCAGAAATGGCCCCATTCCAGCCTGCACTGGGCACCTGAACAACTGCATGGCAGCTGTCCTGTCAGCAGGCACACTGCAGAACTACTGCTGCCTGTGCCTAGGATTCACAGCGCTCTAGGATGGAATACATGGTGGCACATATTAGCTAGTGTTTATGATGGCTTATGTCCAGAATATATCATATTGGCTTATAGATTCCTATAGGAGACTCTGTTCTGAGAGCAAAAATGAAATATATACCACAGATATACCACAGTCTTTCCTTTTTCTTTATGAAGAGGAGTTTGTGATTGGAATAATCTGTTATAGAGCAGATGCAAAAAGACTAACTTCTGCATTCTGATATCTAAGAACATTTTAACTTTAGTGAAAACTGTAAGGCAAATTGTCCTTAACCCTATTTTCATAAGGAAAACAGATAAGTCTAATTAAAACAGAGAAATCAAATAAGCTTTTGTCATTAGTGATGATCAGACACTTAAGGCAGTCAGTAGCCCAGCTCTTTCTGTGCAACCTCTCTAGATTTGCAGATTGCTTCTTCTGCTTTCTTAAAGAACGTTTTCTGTTGACAAGCCCTATTCAGAATGTGCAAAGAGTTAATTATATCCAGTGCTTAATGACTTCTTAGCTTCCGAGAATTTCTCTGGCAGAGGCTGAGAATGGTTGACATATTTCATAGGCAAACAATTTGCTGTTATCTCTGCTTGGTGAAAGACTGAAATTGCTTTGCCTTTGTAGGTGCTGTGCAGGTAGTAGAGCAGAGAGGTGGATAATAGGAATGGGAATTCCCTGAGAAAACCACTATAAAAATCGTGCTGTGTAAATTCCATGAGAAGTTTCTTAATTTTTGTAGCCTTGCTCTTTCAAGCCACCCAGCTTCAGGAAAAATGGTTGCGTACAATGAGGTACCTGTGCCATGGAGCCATTTACAGAGGAAATGTGGGGATAAGGTGGCAAATCCTCTCAGTCTGGAAATACAATGAAGATGCATGATTATTCCTGTACTTCATAATGAAACTGGACTTTTTGTTTTTAATAAGAGATAAGCTTATTAGGACTGCAGCTAATTCATCTTGTAAACTGCACTTGAAGATGTAGGGAAGGCTTGGGCTGTCTGTCATGCCTACCTGATTTTATCTCTAACAAGATTCTGTACTTGAGAGATATTGACTTTCATGCCTTAGAGCTGGAGATGCCCATCACTGGACAGAAGGGAACATTTTGGTTGTTTTTTGCTGATGTAAGTCAGGAGTAAAAATCCACAGATGTGCTGACATGGTTATGGTGAAAGAGAGAAGAATGGACCCCGAAGTTGGTTGTGGTTTTCTTTCTTTTTCTCTTTTTTTTTTTTTTTTTTTTTTGTTTTGTTTGTTTGTTTGTTTTTGTTTTTTTTGTGGGGATGCTGGCTACTGCAGTGGAAGTCTGCATGTGTGAATGATAATGACAAATGAATCAGGAAATGAATGGAGAGAACATGTCAGGAAATGGCAGTTAATATCAACTGAAAATAAAATGAGCTGTGTACAGCACTTAACACAGCCAGGAATGAAAAGGACAGGAGCAATATAGTTAATATGGCTCCTTTCATCATATTTAATTTTTTTTATGGGCCTGAAAGCCTGAAAATAAGCTGGAGGCAGCAGACTTTGTCTAATCCCCAAGCACCTTCCCCTTTTCCAGTGTAACTAGGGGAACCTGGCATTAGTCATCACTGCAGGTGATTGGGGAGCAGGAGGGATTTATGGCTGCAAAATGAAGGGTTTAGAAGTCAGTCACAATTCATCTAATCACAGCCACTGAACTGACTTTAATTAGAGAGCATTTGGTGTGTTGTTGGCAAGCTTTCCATCTATCATAAACAAAGACACCAAACTAACAAAAATACTTGCCAGCCCCCTTACCTCCTACACAAAAACATTAAAAAGGCAAGTGGCAAAGAAATATCTGATAAAGAATTATTACTGGCAGAGATGGGAGAGCATCTATTGATCTGCTTCATGTAGGCATGTCTATAACTCAGATGGCTGTGTTAAGATGAAATAGTAGATCGAGAGACGAGGTTTAGTATTGGGAAAGAAGGAATCTGCCTGTAATAATTATACACATGGGCAGAGAAGCTTTTAAAGCAAATCAAAGTGAAGCTTGGTCCAAATTCAACTCTACTATACTCTACTGAGGGCAGTAGTGTTACACCAAGGATGGATTTGTCTTTTAGGCCTTCACAAAGGGGATGTTATTGAGCTGGTTAAAAGAATTGACAATATAGTGGGTCTCAGGAGGGGGTATTCAGAGCAGTAAAAGCCCTGGCCTTTTTTTGCCAGGCAAGTACTTCAGACTGTGCAAAGGGCTCTGTGTTCCCCTCAGTGCCACAGGGAGGGATCTTTCTTCTTGGGAAAGGGAAAGGTAGTGATGAGAGAGAGATGGCAGCCTACCTGGCTATAGGAGTAATCATTAACATGAGAGGAAATAATCAGCGCTTTGTCTGGAGAGGTGGAAACAACCAGCAGCCTTGCTGAACAAATGAATATGTTCAGGTTATGCACTTCTCTGCTGGGGCAGGAAAAGGAAGTGGTTGCAAAGCAAATGCAAAGCTCATATGGTAGTGCTATTCTGTTTTATTTACGGTTCATGGTGCTTTCAACTCTAGCTTCTTTGTCAGCATCTAAAGCAAAGCATTGCTAGATGTCCCCAGACAAATAGCCTTCCAAAAAATGACTGTAAAATAATTCTGTTGATTCAGAGAGTTTTTTCTGACTCAGTCCTACAGCACTGGGAGGCCAGGGGACACTGCTATCTGTTATTTAGCTCAACACTAATAATGAGCTCTTGGTAACTTCTGACAGAGAAGGTGCCTGTCCATCTTTCTGAGAAAATGTAAGAGAGGTATTCATGTAGAGAATCATGCTTCAGACAGAAAAATTAGGTTGATCTAAATGAAAGTTTTCTCCATAGCTTTACACAAGCCTGTAAAGGTGTAAGGACTTGAAAGTACGACTTCTCTGCTTGAATTTTTGCTCTAAAATGTGGAAGTGAAGAGAAAGGCTTTCCTTGGCTCGTGTGCCAGTCGCTTTCCCAGCTGAGATGAACTTGGCTTTGGCCATTTAAAAAAGCAGAAAAAGTAACTCATTTTCTGGGAGAACATTAAAATCTCCAAGTTTCTGAAGGGTGTAAATGCCAAGAAGAAGCAGGCTTCATTTCCATAATGATGAGCAACATGCTGGGAGCAACAGATTGAAATTAAGGGAAGAAAAATTTAAGTTTCATATCATGAAATATTGTCTTTCAATGGAGCCTATGTGCCACTGGCACATTCTGAGGAAGAGACAGACCATGCCAGCAACTGGCTCTTTTAGAAGGGGGAAAGCTGAAACCCTGATCCCTGGTCCTGGCAGTATCTGGGGATGGTAAGATGGTATGAGACCATCATGTTCAGTAAGACTGAGGTTATCATTTTGTTTGTGCCTCGTGCTGAGTGCTGGCATGTGTGTCAGAGATTTGGGTCATTGCCATGCTCCCCAGCAGGAGCGATGCAGTGCTTTCCAAGCTATGGGCATGCGTAGGCATCTATGGCTTCAGATCTAAGAAACAGCCTGAAAAGCCAGTTGTGAAATAATTTATTTTCAATATAGTATATATTTAATATATAAGTATATATTAAATATATTTTATGTTCCCTCTTGGCACTGGAAAACTGAAGTACCTAGAGGAGATCAGGAAACTTGCACTGGTGACCATGTGCACAGGCTTGCAGCAGAAAAAAGGTGACAGAGATGAAGGAAAGAGTCAAAACCAGATTTGCAATAGGAGACTCAAACTGTAATTTCCAGCCTTTTCAGACTTGAGGTAGAGATCCTTTAGGCCTCGGTTTCTGGCTAGGGTCTGTCCACTCCCAGAACTGGTAGCACAAAGCTTGTTCCTCTCAAAGTGTGACTGTTGTCTAGTGGTAGAGTTTTTGCAAGAGAAATAAGAAGCAATCTGTTCCCACCAGATGGGTCAGTTTTCATTTGTAGTGTTCAGCCTCGACTCTCTGCTGCTCTGAATGTAAACCCACCATAATTCTATCCATCTGAACACACATTCCCCAGCCCATCTGCAGCTTGTCATACAACAGGGGCAAAGCAACAGATTTTTGCTGGAGTAAATGAGACCCCCTTAGTTATCTAACAGTTGCTGATTTGCACAGAATTGCTCCCAGCAAATACAATTTGTTTCTTTTTTGAGTAAGACTAGGTGAATTCAAGTTGCCAATTTCCTCATTAATATTTTGAGTGGGATGGGAATGGGAATAAATTAAAAAAGCCCCACAAAACCACAAACTACCACTCCTCCCTCTGAAGGCCAGGAAACAGAGTAGGAATGCATTATATGATGTGTCCTCTGTAAATAATGGTTCAGTCAGCAAGGAACCATCAGTGAATAAACCCAGTCTCAGAAATGTTCTCCTTTAACTGCACTTACTAACATCCCAGCTGCGTAAGAGCAGTGCCTAAGTCCCCTGCCCTCCTACTCCTTGGAGCACTGACCTTGAGTTCATCTTCTGCTTCAGCAGAAAAAGGATTCCAAAGGCTCTTGTAGCTTCGCCTCCCTGTACGGCAGCATGTCTGAGTTCAGCTGAGGGCAGGCACTGCCTTCCCCGTGGCTGGGTTGCTTGGCAGCACTGGCAAAGGAGGCCAGACACATGCACAGTGACATGTGGCTGGCATGCCTGTCCTGGTAAACTTTTTAAGCTAAATTCCCCAAAATACCGTGAAGAGGAGGCTCCATTTATGCATCTGGATTAATCCAGGTGCAAAGGAAGGTAGTGTTATAGGGTGAAAGGTAGACAGGATATATTTGGTGTTATCCCCTTTAAACTTAAGGTTCAGTTCAAAGATCAGTGAAATTATTTGATGTTTTCTTTCTGAGTTTTTAAATTTCTGAAGTCAAAATAGTCCACTTCCTTCAAAAAAACTCCTGTAAAATATAAAAATGCAAACCAGGTTCCTAGTCAGAAGGATATATTCTCTTAGAAAAAACAATTGGCAGTGCATTAGAGAAATTGCCTTCACAGTTCAGATGTATGCACTGTTTCATTCTTCAGATTGCTGTAAAACCTACTTTAGGTATTTGCATTCAAGCCACTGATGCAAGAGAGAAGAAAGCAGCACCACAGAAAGGGAAACATTTACAGGGCAATGGCCACTGTGCATGGCAGGCCCTTTCTCAACACAAGAATAATGCCTGCTCAGGGTTAAGTTTTTTACATATAGTGATGAACCTGAAGCTGGACTAATGCACAAATTAAGATTTCAGCAGGCAGATCTGAAATTAAGATCACACTGGGTCCCCATAACCTTGTCCTCTCTTTAAGGTGAACCACACCTGTTTTTCTAACATCTGAGAATCAGGATGATTGCAACTATCTCAGGGCTGTTGAGAAAGTTGCCAGCAGCATCTGTGTCATCAGCACTGGAAATACAGGTGGGAGGCATGTGAGAGCTGCTTGGGTGTCCCAGCTCTGGTGGCTGGGAGGGTTTGCAGGCAGGGCTGCAGTCTGCTCCTGCTGCTGCTTCTTGTCCAGCACCCAGCACTGATGGGAGCCCTGTGCCTGCTCTTCTTTGAGCATTGGGATTGTCAGTGTGACCTCCTCTAGGCTCCCTCAAACTGAACAGCACTTCAGGTTTTAAAATGTGCTAATTGCATTAAATCATTAAAGAAGATGGGGAGAAGAAAAAGCAAGGTAAAAAATGGGAAACTGATGCTTCTCAGTTACTTTTATGCACTCAGCTTTCTTTTGAGCAATAACAAATTAGATTTTGTGGAGGAAAATACAGGCACTTTTCTGCTGTTTGGTTTGAAAAATATTTTGTTTTTTTAGTTTGTCCAAGAAAAACTTTGAAGAAAATGAGTGTTTTCTTGTAAACATAGAAAACCTGATTTTATACTTGCAGAATTGATTTTACTTTGTCTCTTCAAAAAAGTTTGTTTTTTTTTTTTTGTAAACTTTATTAGATACATTCTTTTTTTCCCCAAATCTTTTCTTAAACAAAACACCAAACCAAAGTAGCTCTTAAACCTCAACTTTGAAAACTTAGGACATGTGCCAAGTTCTTCCAAATATATGATCCCGCTTGTATAGTTTCCTTTTGACATAAAGATATGTGACACTTGAAAATATCGTTTTTCCCCTATAAGAGGATAAAACAAATTTTTGTCAAATGGACAGCTTATATAAATGACTTATCATTTTATTTTTTAATAGAAATCTGTCAGCTATGTGCAGCTGGGTATTTAATTCATAGTGAATAATTTATGCAAGAAATTTCTCTTTTATGTATTCATAAACTGGAGTTGAGACTGAAATTAAGATTATGTTAAAAAAGAATTTGACAGATGCTTTTGCTTGTGATCGTATTAATAGACAGTTGTCCTTCCTTTAACTAGTGTGAGTTTCCTGGCTTTGTCGTCATGTTCCCATTTAAACCTCTGGGGGTTTTGAGGGCTTGTCATGGAAAAAGATTGTTGCTGTGGGACGGAGCTTAGCTGGGTGGAGCTGTTGGGGAGCCAGGAAAGAGAGGAAGTGAGCTGGTTTGAAAGTGCTGGAGTTCATATGATAAATGACATTAGTTACTATCCTGTCACTGGCTGGAGCAGAGAGATACTTCTTCTTTCTTATCTGGGAGGCCCTGTGCATGTCCTGCATCCCCAGAGGGGCTGTGGGCTGTAGTAGTCGGGCTGGAAGCAGCCTAAAAGCACTGTTAGCTAAGGTTCAAAGAGACATGTTGGTGTTTTTCTGATGGCTAATCCTAGGGGGGACAGAAATTTCTTCTCTCTGAAATATTTCTTCCCCGTCTGTACTAGAATAAAAGCCTGAAATTTCTTACAAGGTCATTAACCATTATTGTTTCATAACTGAATTATTTTAAGAATTGCTTGTGGATTTGGGTATAGAATATTGGCAAATAGCATCACTCTGTTAATTTTTAATGCATAAAATTAATAATAAATGGGCAAAATTCTAACCAAAACATTCAAAATTATTAATGTTAGACTTCTGTCCCATTGAACCTTAAATGAAATCAGCACAGTACTGTACAGACTTTGATTTTGATGGAAAGGTGCTTTTGTGTTGCAAAATATCTGAGTGGTATTTTTGGCCAGTACTTCAGTAAGTGCCCTGCAAAAACAAGAGAGAATTTAACTATGCTTGAGTCACTCTGAATTCCATAACCTATGGAGAGCACTGTGGTGGAACAGCAAAGGTATGATTGTCCAAGAAGAAATAAAAGTATAGAAAATGAACCGTCAATGAATGCCAAGACCAGGGTTCTCTGACTTTGTCCTGTCAACTCTTGCACTCACTGGGTTTTCTGCACTGTTGAGACAAGAAAAAGTATTCTGTCTGTGGAGGGGGACAAAAAAGGACATGACTGATTCTGAGGGCAGGAGGGTTTATGGCTGCCTTCAAAGGGATGTTGCTTGCTGACCCTCCCCTTTGTACACATGCTGCATTTTTCATGGGTGTTGAGGCAGATCTGGCCCTTCTGAAGAGGACAGGCAGGACAAACAGGCCTGTGAAGGAGGGCAGTTTGCCATCTTCAGGGAAGCAACAGCTTAACACTGTGACAGCAGACACTGAGGATAAGCTCTGGGAGTGAGGCATTTGTTTCTCCAGCCTTCAGGGATGGTGCCACCTTGTCAGGCCAGTTTACCTGGGAGTAAAGTGTGGGAATACGAGTCCTTGCAGGAGGAGAGAGGGAAGGGTGTATTTCTTGTCTGCCTGGAATGGCTGCTGTCCCCACAGGTGTGGGCAGGCTCCTGCTTCCTTGGGAGCTTGTGGAGCTGGTCTTCCTTTGAGAGCTCCTTCATAGAAGTTGCTTAGGGAATGCCTTGTCCCCAGCAGTTAGGCAACTGATACCTATAATGTCTGGAAAATTTGGGCAGAGTTTGCTGAGGAATCATTTGTCAAGTAGGTGGAAATGGGTTGAGAGGTCAGGGATAAGAGCTGGAAGCTGTACTTTAAGGAAAGTAGATGTTCATGGATTTTCTTCTTTGGGCTGAGGTTTGAAGGTGTTTGAAAATTTTGTAGCTGTACCTTAGCTTGCTAATTATTCAGAGATTTTAATTTCTAGGTAATAAAAAAAAATCTGTAAGAACTGTGTGATGACAGGTGATGTATTAGTGAACTTGACCAGTTTAATCAGAAAATGTTTTAAGTCATTTTAGTTTCAAAGAATTTGGGTCTCTACTTCATAGCATGAGGATGTATGATGATGAATTCATGTAAACCAGAGAATTCTTTCACTGTGACAAAAAGTGAAAGCATCAGAGCTTTAATTCTCAGTGCCTGAAGGAGAAACATCAGAGATATTTTGAATTATTTTCTCTGTATGCAGTATATTCCAGTGTAAACTGCAGAGCTCATCTGTGTTTGTAGCTGCTTGTGAAGCGTATTTTCTTCATGTTTTCAGGATTTGGAAGAACAGATGGTAAAAGCTCTTCTAAATAAACTGAGCGCTCTCTACATGCATAAATCCTGGCTGTTAAAACCACAAAGAATTCAGGAACTTCAGGCACTGGTTAATGCTAATAACCTCTTCTCTAGTCTTGCACTATTGTGTCCCGAAGTGATACCTTTTTGTTTAGAAGTTTCAGAAAAAATCCTCATGAACTAAAGCTGTTCTGAGCATGAGGCCAAATCATACAGAAGGCATATGCTGGAGAAGCCAAGGGAAAATAGGCTGCAACACACTGGGCTTTCACACAAATTGTGGCTCCACTGAGAATTCACACAGTGTTCCACACCACCTTGGCTGGAAGGTTGAACAAAAGATGAAGTCATCACTCCTCAGGCTTAGCCTGGTCCACCCCAGGTAGCCTTCAAAAAAGAAAAAGGAAATTAACAAAACCCCAAACCAAATCCAGCACCAATGGCCTGAAGGGGGTCAGTCCTGTTTTAGTTGCTAATTTATTCCTTACACAGAAGCTGAGTCACCCTGTGATAAAATCAGTTTCATTCCTGGAATAGGGAGCTTACAGTGCCAATCAAAATAATGCATGTTTTATGTTGTATTTTTTGTCTTGAAGGCTCTGCTGGGAGCAGTGTGTGTTTTGGCACTTCTATGGGCTAATTTCAGTGAGAGTTTAGGGCTGTAATAGGTTTCAGCGTGAGTTCTTGAGTATTCATCACTTGCAAAAATTAGTTTATTTAATAAGAAGCTCATGAATTTTAGGAGCTTAAGTTTAGACTCTTTCAAAAATCGAGTCTCATTTTAACATGAAGCAAATCTTTGGACAGCCTTGGGCTTGTAAAAAATGGATTTAGTAGTGAAGATGGATGGGGGGTTATTATATGCTTCTACAGCCTTTCCTCGATCAGGTTTTTGTACGAAATGAAGGGAGAAGTGGCAAAGGGGAGGCTGTACTCTGTAAACAGCATCTGTATCTTCCCTGCCCCAGTCGTCAAGGCTGGATAAGTGTGATTTCATGGACTGTTTGCTAACTCAGGTCACTCAGCACAGTGGTTAGTTAGGCAGATTCAGGATACTGAAATAATTTTCTGAGTAATCAGAAGACACTGACTAGTCTAGAAATAATCTGGAAAACCCTAAAGGCAGATTTTTCTGTATTGGTTTTCCTTACTTTCATTGCATGCTGTGTTGAGCATTTTTTTAATCACAAAAGCGCTTAGTGAAAGTCTGAGGTGGTTCAGATAATACTCATGATAGAACCATTCCTAAATCTTTCAAGGAGCCACACAAAGTAAATGATGAGCTCTGGTTATTTTTAAGGGTACCAAAGTACCTGTTTTTCCCTAATAAACCTTATTAATCAGGCTCTAAATAGTTTCAACTCTCTGTGGAATAAACTAGATTTCCTCAGACCTGATTAAGTTGGAAGATAAACCAAGTTTATAAGTTTTTTTATTATTATTATTACTACTTCATGCAAATGTATTCAAACTTTGTTTTTGACTGTATATTTATAATACAGACTGTGTTACTACTTGTTCGTTGAGGGTTTTGCATAAGCAGAAAGGAATATTACAAATTACTTTCACAGTTGTATGTACAGAAGGTGGAGATTTCTGTAAAATAGCCTTAGGAGTTCTATTCCTTATGAAGTTCAGCTGAAATACCTGCCTTTGGTTACAAACATGTGCCAATAGTGCTCCTTAGGTGTATGTGGGTTTTTTTAGGTGAATGTTAATTTTTGGCAACTGTAGCTTGCAGTTACTCTCCCAGAGTACCTAAACTACAGTAAGAATTGGAATTTTGCATCCACATACCTGACTTTTTACTGAAATTCTCTTCCAGTGCTTGAAAAATTCAGTTCAGGGATAGACCATTGCAGTTTTCCTGTCACCTTGTGAAACCCTGTCAGATGATGGCATATGGGAGAGCTCATGCAGAGAGGGGGGAGGATGCTTGTTCTGAGCCAGATGTAGGGAGTTTGAGGGTTCCTAACATATCTCCATTATTGCTGTTTAGGCCTGCAAATATCAGAGGCCCAGTGGTTGCAGACAGATTCTTGCAGTAAACAAAACAGTGAAGAAATAGAACCACGTTTTTTTATTTTTTTGCACGGGCCTGATGGTTCATTCAGCAGAAACTGGAGTACTTGTCTCAAGTGTCCACTTCACATTAGCTTTCATCAGAAAAGGTGCTCCAGTCACTTCTCTAATCAGCAGTGGCAGCAGTGCTCTCTGAGTACCAGAGGGAAACGTGCCTAGACCACGAAAGAGCAAGAGAGCAGCCCCACATCCCCTGCTCTGCCAGCTAGAAACATCTGCTGGGTTTGCTGCAGTTCAACAAGAGCTCTCCCATGGCTGAGGGAGCCCTCTCTCCTGGAGCTGCCCAGGCTGTGGGAATATGTGCAAAGGGTGAAAAGAGGGTGTGTGTTGGTGCTCTTTTCTGCGTGCTGGCCCCTCCCTGGAGCACTGCAATCCTGTGTGCCCAAGCTTTTGAAGGCCCATCCTCACTGTGATATAAAACCCTGCAGACAGAGTTCTCATATGATGTTGCTGCCTGGCACTGAAAACGTAATGTCAGCATCACTGAGAATGGTTCTGCAGCTTTTCTTAAGGGTTTTTCCTCATCTTAGTTCCTGCAGTTAAACATACATGAGCATCTGTATTGGTAGAGAATGCTCTTAGCATCTGTAGTGGTAGAGAAGTGCCTAAAGGTTATTGCAACGTGTTTGACCCTCTGATTTTGAGCATGATCATCACTTGGGGAAGAAGTTACGTAGTGCACACAATCTTGCATCATATTACTTTCTTTTTGAAGAACTATTTAAAATTGTGCTGGATGTGGGTATTATGCAGAGGGAGAATAGCACTTCATAATTTTGTTAGCTCAATGGAGGGGAAAAGTAAAGTTTTCATCTTAAAGGTAAACCAGAGAAGGCGTAAGAGACAACTGGGTGAAGAAAATGAATAGCTGGTGAAGGAGGGAGAGATGCAATAAGAGGACCAAAGAACTTATATTTTCACTGATTTTTCCACCCTTCTGCAAACATAAGGCTTGTGTTGCTTTTCTTGCTTTCCAACAGTGCTGTTGGATGACTAGTCTCTCAGCTTTTGTCCTTTTTCTTAATTTTCTTTAAATTTGATCAATTTTCAGCTGGTAGCTGTTCCTGCCTTTAAGTCTATGGAATGCCTAGGGTTTGGAGTACAGTAGTGTCAGGGCTATCTGTGGCTCAGTAAAGTTTTTAGGAGTGTTCTTTGAGACAATCCTTAGTTTCTCACACTGCTTAATTTGGGTTTTAGCCTGTAGTTGCTATGAATATCTTTCTGATCTTTTTCAATTTGAATCTCCTTGGCACTGATTCTTTCCACCCTTGCTTCCCCTTTCCTTCCTTCCTTCATCATTCATTTATTCCTGTCATCTTCTCTTTTATATTTTCATTTCCAGTCAGGCATGCATTCTAAAGTTACTTTACCTCTGGAATAAGAAATCTCATTATGCTTATGGGATATTATCCTGTTTCAATTCACTTATAACTTGTCCTAGACTTGCATGATGTTTAATATCATGGCATAAGACTGTTTCAGTGTTTAGCTTGTTGTGTGTAAGGCTCCATCTAGTCTCAAGTCCTTATTCAAGAAGGTACCCATATTTTTTTATGTCCATCTGCTTTTGCTGTAGCACACCAGAAGCAGAGAGCTTTGTGGTAAACAATGATGTAGAACAGTATCTGGAAAACACTCCTGGATATTCTCTACTGCTTCCTGCACCAATATTTCAAGCTCTACTGGGTCCTGAGAAGGATGATGTTAATTTGACATGCTCAGATTTGGGAGCCTCTGAGGCCTGAAACAATATTTGTTCTTCTATACCTCAGATATGATTTTTGTAGGGTAATAATGTTGACCAGTAACACTGAATTAGTTGGGGAAAGTGTAGCTTCTGCTCTGACACTGGTGGGGAAAAAAAAGGTTTATTTGTAAGAAGAATCATTCCTGTTGCATGTTGAGCTTGTGCAGCCCTCACTGCCTCCCCTGGTGTGCGGAGGGAAGGCTGCCCAGAGCCAGGGTGGGCTGATGTGGGAAACCCGTGTGGTTGTTTACAGTGGGAAAGCAGGGAGGATTGGAATTCCAGTTTCCTAACTGGAAACTGAAGCCTGTGATTTTTTTTTCTGTGGAATTCCATGGAAGCATGAGACAGTCTCGGCTGGTGGCCTTTCTAGCACTGCAGTTGTAGTGGGCCCATGCTGGTGGTGCCAAGGAGCTGTTAGGAAGAGAGCCAAAGATGGAGATGGACACCTGGGGGGGTAACTACAGGAAAACCCCTTTTTCACAGAGGAAAGAAAAACCTGGACCATAGATGGGCACCATGGGGCTGACTGGTGTTTTGGTTTTTGAAGAATTAGTCTGCATTTTTAAACACATGCCAGGATTTTCAGTAGGCAGTTTTAAGTCTGGAAATATAACTTGCACCACAAGGTTGTTGAAGGGGATATTCAACTGGCTGATGCCCATCACTGCACTAGGCTGTCTTATTCTTTCAATCACCTGAAAGGTGTGAATAAAGACAGAAATAATTACTATATTGGCTAAGTTTTCTTTTGTACTTTTTAGAAACTTGTACTCTACTATGTGATCATGATGTAAAAAAATGTGTAGGTTACCAAGAGCAAAAACCCTCAAACCCCAATAAACCAGTATTCAAGGAAACATGTTTTCTCTAACTCTCAACAGTAATATCTACCACAAAAGCTAATTGCTGAGCCCAAGGAAGGATAGGGTTTCATGATCTGAAAACTGATGGGTATTGGGACCAAGGCTGTGGGATCAATTAATATTTCCTTAGAAAATTTGGGTCAACTGGAGAATTTTTAAGTTCTGAAAGATAGTTTCTAAAATAAAATTTTGACAAGTCCTTTACAGTTCACTAAGCAGAACTCATGTCTGTTGGGATTATATTACCAGAAATGAGCTTCCTTGTATTAAGTTATTTAAAATGCTCAGAACTGGTTTGCTTTAAGATGTCAATAAAAGCTATTTTCCACTTTGCTGGAAGGAAGTAGGGGAAAACCAATTTTTTCTTTAGAAGTATAGAATCACAAAATACGCCGAGTTGGAAGTAGTATTTTCCAGTCTCTGCAGTGGCTTTCAAGATGTTGTCTTGGTTCTCTGAAGTTTATTGTTAATATTTGTATCCTAAGAATTCTAAATTTCTGTGAAAACAATGAATTTCAAAAGTACACATGTAATGCTCATGTGCATCTAAAATACAGATCTGAAAATGCTGCATTTGTGTTGTACCCAAATGTACACAACACTCAGAGTGTTACAGGGCTCACATTTCTTGATGGCTGATAGCAAAATAGAGAGGAAGAAAGGAAAGAAACCAGCTCACCAAGGCACTTGAACAAGTTACTAGGTGGAAAGGCTGAACAGCTCTCAGGGCTTCAAGGCAATTGGTTTCCTGGATGAAGTTATACACAGCATTCATCAGTTTGGAGATAGGTCTAATATTGTTACTATTGAAAAGTTTAAGCTTTTAACACAGCAACATAAGTGCTTACTTCCAATGGCCCTTGTTTTCAGTGAGGTTAACAAATATTGCACTTCTCTGTGATAGCTGTCATAGTGATCTGATATTTTCAATAGTGTCTTTTTGGACTGGCTCTGCTGTTCAACCAGGATTTGTTCCACTGCTTTCAGACTTGGTAAAATGCTCTTCCATAGTTCTGTAAAAAATGTCAGTTATTAAAACTTTGAAAACCTGAAAGGTGTAGCAGTATTCCAGATTTCCCCCATGCCTCATATTTTGTCCTTCATTCTGAATATGTAGTCACTACATATGTAGTCACTATGTTTGACAATATATTATATATCATTTTCCAAGCAGTGTTTTATTAGAGTAAGTCAGATAGAAGGAATAGCTTCACATTTGTGGCCTTGGCCACAAATCCTTCCCTCCTTATCCATTCTCGATCCCTTCTTGCAAGCTGCTGCACGTTTTTCCCAACCCATTCAGCTAAACAAAGCAAAGCATGAAGCTGGAAATTCCATAGTTCTTCTAAGAACTTATCATGCCTGAATATTTTTTTAAACCACATGCAGATTAAGGCCCTTTAAAGATCCTTGGTTAGAGTTTAGGACAAAATAAAATGCCAATAAGCTTCTGATCTTTTGTAACAGCACATGCAACTCCATTGTGTTCAAATTTATGCTTAAAATGACTGTTCTAGATCTGATCTAGATCAATCTGTTCACATATAACCAGAAATTAATTACACTGGGAAAGAATGATTAAAATTTGATTATATTTGTATTTATGTTTTATTTGTGGTGAAATTGAGACCTATTCATCTTTAGGACTACTAATAGAGACAGCTTGATTTTTATCTTTATTTTTATTCTTCTTGATCACAAATTTCCTCTTGCTCATCATCTTTGTATACTAAAAAAATGATCTTCCTTAAAAACTCCTTTTGACTTTCTTAGTAGGAACATCATCATGCACAGTAAGTTGAAACTTCTGCTGTGAGGAAAGGCACATGCTCTAACAACAGAAGCTTAGCTCTAGCCCTGTTTTTGCACTGCTTAGCTCCTGTGTGCCAAAGCTGATCTACACAAATTTTTGCTAGTATATGGCAGCCAGCTGTATGTATGGCTGAGAAGTTGATTATCCGTTTACTGTGTTTATGCAGAACAATGAACACTTTGATTCTACTCTCTCGTTTTTTTTTTTTTTTTTTTCTTTTCCTTTTGTATCTAACCATCACACTCCTAATTTCTAGTTTAACATTGAGTGCCCAGCATAAGCAGAAAGACAGACAAATTTATCCTTGGAGCAGGCAGTCAGAAGATATAACTTTTTCAGAAATATTTGATTAGAAACAACACTTCTTAAGCACTAAAAAAAGGAAACCTTTGAGTTCTTAAATCAAAGCATATGTTTAGAATGATCTTTCAAAACAAGAAAACCTTTCCCACTATTTAATCTTTACATGTTGCCAAACTGTAATGACAATGTCTTGTGGAATAATTGCTGGTTTTAAATAGTGGTTTTGCCCATTCAGTGCTGCCATTAAGGGTGTTTGCCATTGAGGGTTTTTTTGCTGATTTCATACACCTCGATGTCTCCTACTATCAGGGTTCAGTTTGTGGCAGCATAGTGAAACCCTCTGTGGACCAGGCTATAAGGTGCATTTAGAAAACAATATTTGGCTGGAAGTCAGGAAAAGTCTGTACTGTAAGCAGTGAAAGAGCTTTATCTATCAAGACTGAGGTGCTGCAACACATGCTCTCAGATCACATACTCCTTGAACAAGGAATCTTCTGCTTCTTCCTTATAAATGTAATTGCTATTAAGTAGTTATATGTGGATCTTGTAAGGACCAGCTGTAGAAAAGAGCTGTCATCATGTGAGCATGAATGTTAGGAAGCTATTTATCTCCATTTCTACTTACTGAAGACTTTGTGATATTGTGTACATGTGAGGGGCGCAGTATAGTCAAGTGCTGAGACAAAACATTACTGTAATGGATTTACAATGGGCTGGTACTGCCCTATGCCTTTATACTAAAAACTGCTACAGTCAAAACCTGCATATGGTTGTAGATATACGGGTATGATAGCAAACTCCTTTCTTGGGAGGAGCAGGCATTTAGTTAGTTGCTGAAATCTTAAATTTTCCTTGATTTTTGTGCTTAGTACATTTTTTTCCTGATCTCTTGTTCACATAACAGGATCTTTTGTTTCTTTGTTTTAGTCTTCTTTCTTGTGATTAACATTACACTGCTCATGCTGACAAATTCTTCTGGGGTTGACCTGCAGTGTGTTGAAGCTGGAGCTTGTATCCTCCTAATCCTAGGTCTCCTTCCTGAAGATCTTCCTTGCCTGTAGCCTGGATGGAGCCTGTGCTCTCCTGTGCTGGCACTGATATGTGAGCAGACGATTCATAGTTTTCAGTCAATTCATCATTATTGATGATATAAACTGTGTCGTCATCCTTCAGGTGATCCTGTATTCAAAGAAAGAAAAAGATCTGTGGAAAAGAGACTCTTGAGAGAGACTTTTGTTAAAGCTAAAGTGACCAACAACTCTGATGCAATTTCACTTTCATTTTATTTCATTACTTGCTTATTTTCTTAGGTGTTCATTTGCTATGTTGTTAGTTAAAGCCAATAGTTGCTTACCATGTTTTGCTCTCAAGCAGTGTTGAGAAACATAACCTGCCCTTCAGACATTTTAGATAATTTCAGTGCTTAAATATTGCTGATATGCAACCAACACTTTCAGCATCTGGAGGACTTATTTAGAACATATCACTAACATTTGAAGCTCATAGTATTTAGTAGCCATTCATGAAAATGTACGTTGTTGTCTTCTTCACAAATGAAGAAATTGTGTAATTCTTAGCATTAAAAGTAAAAATTTTTAGAAAAGGGACTCTACTGAAGTATTCAATCTAAAGTGGCAGGTTTTGGCTAACACCTCAAACACAATTAACCAAGTTGGGTACTTACCCCATATGCACTGGGGCTGGTCAGAAGCCTGGCAACAGGGTTGCACCATTCAGGTAACGTTGATGTGAGAGGTGGCCCAGTGTGGGTTAAGAGAGGCTTTAGATATCTGCGAGGTTTGTTAAAGGATGTTTGCAAGAGAGAGAGTGGTGGCAACATGCTGCTCTATTACACTAAGAAATTTCATTTTAAAGCACAACAAAATCATCCAACTAAATGGAAATATAGAAGATATTATCTCTTTACCCTTCCTCCCTCCCCCCACCCCCCCCATTATTGCATGCATTCACCTGTCATCAGTCTTGTCTAATATTTTTCAGTAACAGGAAAAAAAAAACCCAACCTAAAAACTCTCCCAAAACCCAAACCATTTGATGCTTGAAACCTGTCTTGAAAGGATGCTAGAATGATTGAAGGGAACGTCATGGGATACATAATGTAGCAGGAGCTGCAACACAGGAAGTATATAATAGATTGTCTCCTGATCAAATTGTGTAAGAAATCACACTTGAAGCAAAATGTAGAAGAGTAAACAGGACAATTTAAGATGCCATTCTATCAGCTAATTTATATAAAAACAGTAGCAAATGTTTTCTTAAACACGTATGTTTAGCCTTTTGGAAAATCAATGCATCTCTTCAGCAGACAAAGTGTACTTCATCAAATATTAAATTCCTTTATCACTGGGAGTGTATGTAAGTTGTTCTCCGTGATGCTTTATCTTCAGCATTCAATGCATTTCTTTTCCACTTCATACATCAACTCTTCTTAATATAAAATTATGTAAGTTAGGAACAGGCTTTATGCTACTGCCTCCTACCTGCCTCTCCAATCTTTTCATCCAGAAGTGCTTTATTGCGATAAAAGAAAAACCTGCTCATCTTGAGTAATTACATCATCTGCATGTCTGTCAATAATAGCTCTCCTGTGAGTCCCTCAAGTTGACTTATCTACTTTGCCACTTTTACTTGCAAAGTAATTTTCAGTGTGTTTTGGGGAGCAGATCTGTCAGCTATTTTTGCTGCTAGGGAAAATTTACTTTATTGATTTGTCATTTCACTTTCTCTCCTCTGCTCCTTTCTCTTGCTTTCTTCCTTGTGCCATCTTCCCCAATCTTTCTTCCTGTCTTCTTAAACATGAAAGGAACAACTGTATCAGTAGTGATTCCAGTTTTGCAGCAATATTGTAGAAATACTGAGGAAGGAACAGTGAGTCTTGGGCCTATCCACACCAGTGACTCCTTTTCTTTCATTGTTGGCAGTTTATGGTATCACTGCTTTACACATAAAGCACAAATTCTTTGTCCTGAAGAAATGTAAAATATGCTTCCAATCTCAGTTAAAAATTGAAAGGCTAAATAACTTGCTGTGTCCTATACTCTACAGACATGGAGATTGTTCTATAGTGGTGTGTTTGTATGTGCACATTTTGTACTTATTTTTAAAAGTTAAGCTGCATCTGTCAGAAGAGTGGGTCATTTCTTCATCCAAGGTCATATACTGAGTTTGTGTGAAAAATTAATTGAGTCTACTTCAGAAAAGGTGGTGAGATCTTAATATAAATTCTTATCAGAACCATGATCAAGGTGAGAATCTCATGAGATCTAATTATGTAGGGAAAATTTAGATTTGTCTCATTTCTGTTAGAGTAAAACCAAGCCAAACAATCTTTTCTGATCCCGATTTTGTCTGAAACCTCCAAACTGCCAGGCTGTTAAGAGCTATTATTAAAAAGCAGAGTATGAAAGCCATTAATTAGAGTCACTCTGTTTTCAGCACTTCAGAAAAACCTAATTAAAAGGCCAAAAATGGAAATACAAGCCTAATTCTAGGTTTTTAATCTTTGGAAATATTTGCTTTGTTATTACAAACAACTTGAATTGTTTGAACTGAGTTGTCAGACTGAGAGTGAAAAATACAGGCTTGTAAGGGAAGTTGCATTTGATTATACTGAGTTTTGTCTGCTCTGTTCTTTCATTCTCTTCCAGAATAAGTAGTTGAAAATGAGTATTACTCTACCTTTCTTAATCCGATGATGTCTGAGCTAGGCCTTGCTTTTAAGCAGTCTTAGAATTTCCTAATGAGTTCCTATCCCACTCTGTAAAAATGAGTTCTGTTTTTTCCCATGCTAGCACAGAGCCTTGATCACAGAGTAGTAGGGGCTGTGTGCTGAAGCAGACAATCTACCCAGTCACCACAATAATCTTCAGTCCCTTGAGCCACTACAACTTTTAGCATTAACTTTTGTCTGGTGTATTTAACTGGCTGGTGTTTATGTATGTGGATATTCTCAAGCTGAGTGATTGCTCCATTTTGCAACAGGTTCTCTAAATCCCCTTCATTTTGCATTTGCTCTCACACATTCATTGGGTGTTGTCCATGCTTCTGCTCTGAAGCCTCTTGAGATGCATTTAAAGTGAATGCAATTTTCTTGTGCTTGTTGTGTTGATTCTGTAATAAATTATTTATCTTGTTCCTTATTTAACTAGTTATTATTCAGCCCACTCAAGGAACTTAAATTGCACTGGCCTATTTTTCATTGTTTTAATAACCTATGCCATAAATGTTTCCTCTTTATAGTTGACACAGTTGTTTTATAGTATTACAAATATAATCACATCGTTTAGGGCAGCACAAAAGAGGAAGAAAAAATCCATGTACAGTGCTGGCATTTCAAAAGCATATCAGATGTGGGTCCTACAGCATTTTAAGGCTGGCAAGAAGCCTTATCACACTCCAGCTGCTCTGGTTGCATCTCCAGGGTGATGTGATTTAAATAGTGTAATAGAAAAAGGTAGCTGTTGCACTAAGGCTGCTTTAAAAATTGGAAGAAACTAAGTGCAAACCCCTTGGCATAACTTGAAAATTACAGTTGGACCAAATTCATGCCTGCCTAATTCAGGGATAGGGAGAAGGTAGCAGGGCAGCACTGCTTTGCACTTCAGCCTTCTCTGGGCAGCACAGCCCACCTGCACCTCTGTGCCCTACAACAGCCTTTGTTAAGGAATGTTATTAATATTGGAAAGGTGGCAACTTTGGAATTGTGAAAACGGATGAAGAATGGCAGTATAGGCACATGCATAGAATTTTACTCCATATATAATGCAGGAATGTTACCAAGCCCTGCTTTTTTAATCAAATACCCATTTTCCCATTGATCTCCTGGCTTCTGCTCTCAGTCACATACCCAGAAATGTTTATCCTGGTTTGCCTCATTGCTGTTTGACCATCCCTTTCCCCAGGCAGTTTCATTCTTGCCAGGCGCAGTTCCTCTCCCTTTCTGTCTCACTGAAACTAGGCTTAATATATAAATCTGTTTCCTTGGTCCTGGTTCAGCTTCTGTCTGTTGTGAGTTTGACTGATCTGAAGCCCTCTTTGCTCTAAGTGCAAATATTTAATATATTTAAAAATAATGTCATGAGGAATTATCAGGAATCAAACTGAGGAATTATAATTTAAAATTTTTTTAACATTGTCTGAAACGAACATCTATTAGGTAACTCTTCCTCCTGCATAACTCCTGGTTCACAAAGATACAGATAACCTGAAAGAGAAGTCAGGTAAAGACTGAAGTCTCAGGTAAATCTGAGGAGAAACACTACTGCCATTAGCGATACTGCAGAATGTTTAGGTTTTTCATCATACAGAAAAATTGAAGATGTAAAAAAAGTTTTGACTTAATATTAGGGCAAAAAATCAGAACCTGAAAATTTCTGTGACCACGCTTTGTTTAATTGACATGTTCTGTTGAATTTTGAGGATGTTGGCAAAAATCACTATTTTTTTGATAAAATAGCATTAGCATGTTCAAATAGGGAAATTCTGTTCTGAGAACAATCTGGCAGAAATGTTGTGGTTGTTTAGACCTGGACTTCAGAGTTCACTTTTCTTTTGTCAGAGGACCAGAATCCTAGCCCAACTGTGGATTTCATAGTTTCTGCTATGAAAAATATAGTAAGAGAGAAATAACTTGAGAAATAACTTGCTGGGCGGGGGAACACCCCCCCCCCCCCCCCCACTAAATCAACCACAACAACAAAAAATAAAAACCCAAACACCCCATTCACCCTCTCAACAAAGCAGCAGATGTGGTCTTAGGTGGAAAAACATGTGGCAGCTCTGTATAGCCTGCATTTGGCCCCAAAAGTGGTTTGCCTTTTGCCTCATCACATAATGGGGGTTCTGTAACTGAAGTCAATCCCATCCTCCCCAAAAGAAAATATACTTACACTACATTGACTATTAAAAAAACCCAAAGTATAGAAATTGTTGTGATACTAACCAGAATTACATAAAACAATTTTTTCAGATGATGTTTTCTTATATCAGACTACTATATGTGCACATTTGTTGCCTGTGTTGTTTGATATTCTGCTGCTAGGTGCTATATTTCTCCTGCAGGCATGAATCTCTAGAAGTTAATGTCACCACTCCCCAAATCCATCCTTTGTGCAATGTTTTTTGAGATTTCTTGAGCTTTGCAGCCTTTTGTTTTAGTATCCTTTTTGTGAATCTTTGGGAGTCTCAATTTGTAGATTACTTAGGAGTTTTTCATGCTACTTTTTGTTGTGTTTATGAAGAAATATAATTAAGAAAAGTATGATGTAGGGCTGACAATTCTGTGTCTCTGAAACTTCATAGCTGAAGGCCTGTCAAGATCTCTTCTTTCCAAGGGAAAGCTTCTCACTTTCCCAAGAGAAATTCTGTAAACAAACTCTCCAAACAATATTCTTTCTCAAAACAAGTAGTGTTTTTCATCTCTGTTTTTCATAACATAGAATACATTGTTTCTCTTAATTAGCCAATAGTAATAAAAAAGGTTGGGTTCCTATTCACTAATCACTTTTTACTTAGCAAAGTACCTCATATAAAGTGTTCCATTTGTTAATAAAAAAAATATTTTTTTTAGCCTTCTGATAAACTGCAATTGAAGTCTGTGTGTGTCTGTTCATAAGCAACAGTGACAGTATGAAAGTAAAGACATCTATTCTATTTTTCAATCTGGTTTCTGTAATAAGGAGAACTCATTTTGCTCTTTGTTAGAGTTCAGTTTGTGTGAGCTATTTTTCTAAAGGATGCTTTGGTATAAGTTACGTGTTAGCCTAAAGAGCAAACATTTCCATTTTGGTAGTGTTTGAGTGGGAGCAGGCAAACCATGAAACTTTTCTCCGTCTGAGTTGTGCACGTGGCTGAGTCCTGCTATCAACTGACTGAGATTATTGGGGTGCTGTAGAGCACAGCTTGTGTGCATGACTGAGCTGGGGAGGCACAGAGACATCACCAGCTCTGAAGTGTGTGTACAGCAGATTAAAATGCCAAAAGAAGGAGAGGTGTTTTAGAGGGAACTCTCCTCCTGGCTCTTGCAAGAGAGGATGCTGTACATGCTCTCCTGTACCATGGAATTTATAGAGGATGGGGAGTTATCAGTATAGACTGGTGGAAAAATTGGGCAATGGTTACGTTAAGATTTAATTGTTAGAATAACAGATGTGTGTTTGAAAAGCCTGTGTGATCTATGGTGGTCTAACATATAAAAATAAGTTAATCTGCACTGTGCAGAAAGCTGAGGAAGAATCACTAAATGTGTTATAAATTATCTTTTAATTTTAACTTATAGCTGTTACTAGCAAATTCTGTTCTAGTTCTTTGTGACTTTTTTTAATCTTTTCAAGGAGTGGTTTAAAAAAATTAAAAAGCTTGCTACTGTTGTGACTTAAAATACTAAGCAACTGAGGATAAAAGGAATAACACTAGCTCTGTAAAGTCAAATCATCAGGTCTCTTTTTAAAAAAGATTCATTCTCTTTCTCATGTCTGAAAGAAAGGAGAATAATGAAAATCAATATTAATAAAATTTGGTTCAATGTGTATTTACAAAAAAGTTTGTCTGACTTAAATTCCAGATCCAGATGTAATGTCTGACCCTAAGAATTATCTATGGCTTTTTTTGCATAATAGGGTGAAAAATTTGCTGCTTTCAACTTTGAAACTGGAAGCATTGCAGAGATGTGGGCAAAATGGAGGAAGTTAATGGAACTGATCTTAGTCACATCTTTTTCTATATAAGTAGCTGCAGACTGAGAAGTGGCTTGTTCTCTTATGTGTGCTGAGTAAAATGTCTGGGGTATTTGCAGACCAGTCTTAGTTTATAGTTCCCTGAGGCAGAACAGAAAATCGAGACATCTTACTCAAGTTATTTGAAGTCTATTATATCCTGAATATAACGCCTCCATGTAAGTAAAAATCAGAGACCTAAATGGAAGCCTGCTTATGTAACTGATGAGTGGTAGTGCAGCTACTCTTGAAAATAGAAGGATAGAGCATGCAAAGGATGGAAGAATACTCATATAAGATTAAAGAAGAATATATCAAGAGACAAATTAACATTAGAAAGAGGTTCGGAATGTGCAGACTATGTGAGGCAGATAAAGAGTAGAAGAAAATCCTTCGCTGCCATCAGTTGTATAGTAACAAGAAAATTACTTTTCATCTGACAAAAAAACAGCAACTGCCCCTCAAAATAGCCTCCCAACCCTCCCCCCCAAAAAAAACTACTACCCCCACCAGAATCAAAACCCTAAACAAATGAAAAATACAAAAAAACCTTACAACCTACTGAACAGCACCACCAGAGATGCATGAGAGTCAGCTACACACAGTGAATAACTAAGACTGTTGTGCTAATCACTTTGGTGTTCAGGACACGCATGGGACTTTTCTGAAAAATGTGTGTGATTTTAAGTTGACTTCACTGGTATCCCTTATTTTCAGACAGCTTACAGCAGGATCAGGCAGACAGCTAACCTGCCATTCTTACTTTTTCATCAGGAAAGAGAAATGGCCAAATCCAAGATGTGAACTCCAGAACTACAGGATAAGACTAATTGGAATTAATTGAAATTAGGATGAATTTCTATCCCTTTATTGACTGTAAAACAGTCTGAACAATTAAATTATACTTGGATGCCTAATAATAAAGTATCTAAAACTTGGTGGAATGAATCTCACTTCAGAACATGAGAATATAAAATTCCTAAGGTAAAATATAAGAAATCAAACACAATGTCCTCCATACCAAGGAAACTAGGAGTGTATTAAAGAACCATTTTTATAATTAGAAAATTCTACATTAAATATATCTAAAAGAAAAAGAAAGATAAAAAGTTTATAAATTTCTGTGTAATAAATATGGAACTAAACCCAGCAAAAAATTTCAAAAATGTTTAGCTAGTGAAAACCTGAGGGAACATGGGATTCATAAAAAGAAATTTGACCTCTGAAAACTTAAAAGGATTTCCTGGCATGTTTTAAGGCTTGGAAATTTCTCAGGACATTCCAAAACTGCTCTGCCTGTAGCTTGGCAATAGGGTTTCCTTTCCTGCAGAAAAAGAACTTTGCATATGGTACATTTAACATGATTACAGAAGTGGAGATATCATTGGTATGAGTAAGATAAATTATTGCATTAGAAAGGATGAACACTGTTGTGTCCTGGCTGTGCACAGACCCTTAAAGCCTCAGAAAGTCTCTGGTGCCAGCTGCCTCAGGTGAGATCACTTTGAAGATCTTCACTTGAACTGCAGCTTTTGTATAAAACATTTGAACCCTGGTGCTGGGAGAGGAAACTAATTTAGAAATGCAGGCAAGTTAGCAGGGGTTTCTGCACTCTGTTTGGAAGATTGTTGCATGAGATTGTCCTTGGCATCACCATCTGGCAGAGAAGTATTCCAGCAAGCAGATGTGTGAAGAATGAGGACTGGCAGCAGTTACAGCCCTTGCTAATGGCAGTTTAATACCAGTGGCACCACAAATCTAATCATTTGCAGGGTGCAAGGAGAACAAACCTTAAAAATTAAATGCAGTGCAGTGTAAGTACAAGCTGGTTTTGATCAAGTGAATTACTTCAGTATCAGAGGAGAACAGAGAAGGTCTGATTCAAATAAAGTGAAAGCTTTCATAAACTTTTCATCAATAAATTATGTCAGGTAAAATGAATCTGCACCAAGACAGCTCCTGAGGATAACAGTGGTTGTAGGGTCTCTACCCTGTAACAGGAGAACCTTGAGACCAGGAAGGATGGTGGAAGCAGAGAGTAACAAGAGAATAATGTGAGCAAGTGTTTCCAAACAATTGGGCATCATTCTGCCCATAGAATAGTGCAGTGAAAGCAAGGCAAGAAAATGGCTGGCAGAACTTTGTGAGCAACAGCTGGAGTAATAGTCTTGCTAAAGGCCTCTGGTGATCCAGATGGAGAGCTAAAGCAAATGCACCAAAATTATGTTCAAATAGAAAAATAATTATTTGGCATTTTTTCAGGAAGTCAGAAGAGATATTTAATCAAATACATGAGATATAGCAGCACAATAATAGTTAAAGTAGTTCACAGATGTTTGGGGAGGGTTTTTGAGAAATCTCCAGCTTCTGTATTGCCACAAGTCAGAAGATGCTCTCATAGTTTTAAAGGTACAACTTGAAAGAAAAATACAATCTCTTGTGATAAAATCCTGTGAAGAACATCTTTTCTTGCAGAATTTAGTGGAAGGATGAGCAACAAATGTGGAAGAAGGCTTGGAGGAACAACATCTCTTTTATTTTGATGCTTGCTTGTTTTTGTAAAGATTCTAAAAAAAATGGAAAGAGAAGTGATAATTCCCTATATATTATAGAAAAGAAAATCTTTATAAAGACAATAGAATCTCCCTTTATCAGAAGACTGTGATATAAAGAATAAAACAGGAGGTTGGTGTCACGTCAGAAGGGAACAGTAGCTCTAAGGAAAATGAAAACTCTGAAAAAGCTTTTTGAGACTGTTTGGTACAGTAATGAAGATCAACTGGAGTGCTACTCTCTTGGCACAGTATGAGTGTACAAACAGAACTTGTAATCAGGGATGTGTGCAAAAGCGGGATGCCAACATCATTTGTGCTGGGTGAAACCCTTGAGTGAGCTGGCAGCACCTGCATAGCATACAGTGTAGTCATGGAAATACAGCATTGTTTTTTTGTGTGATTATGAGAAACCATGCTCATTCCAGATATGGAAGTAGATTCAAGAGCTGTGGCAAGATGAGACATGGTGTAGCATTTTGCAGAAGTGTATTTTACTCAGTAGCATGTTTTACTTCTGGCCAGACTGGTAAAGATTATGAGGTGCTGAGACTGGCTTAAAATAAGAAGTCCTTACATTTCCCTGTGCTGCTGAGAGCAGGACAACCTTTGTAAAGTCTTGCTAATACAAAGTCTATTTAGCTTAATACATCCTCTGAAAATCTCTGCCTCTATGAGCAGATTGGTCCAAAGGTTGCATTCAGGTTCTCCAGCAGCTTTTTCCATGTGTAACCCATGTTATAGACACAATTAGCTAGCTTGATGAAATTGGGACTCTCTAATAGGTTTGTGAAGAAAGCACATTAAGAAGGGGAGGGCTCAGGGTTGCAAATGTGAAGATGTATTTGCCCAGGAACTGTCTCTCTCCAGTATCAATAAGACATAATTAAATTGGTTAAGAATTGGCTGGTTGATAGATTTTAAATACTATTTGCCAGTGAGCTGCCATAAATTGGTGAGTGTGTCAGTTGGTGAGTGAGCGCAGGTTTGAGAGTGGTCAATGGAAAATTGAATATTCAGTAATTTCAGCACTATGAAGTTGCTCATGAAAGAACATGTGGATGATGCAGACAAAATCCTGGCAAAGACAGAGCAGTCATGTCACCATATCTTGATTGCTTGGAAAGTTGTTCTCATACAAATATTTTCTGTAATTGAATTCTGAAAAAAAAAAAGCAACGAGGCTGAACTTCTCTGCAGTGGGAAGTCTTGTAGGATGAAGACTTTTCATGAGCTCGAAGGACAGCAATGCATGGAAACAGTGAGTAAGGAATAAAAGTAGTGTGCCAGTCTCCTGTGTTAGACAGCAGTGAGACCAGAGCTGGAATACTATGTCCAGTGGCTGGTCCATGTTTTAAACTGTTTTAAAGTAAAAGATTGGGGAAGTTTCTAAGAAAAAGCCCACTTAAAAGGAAAAAGGAAAATAGTGACTTAATGCACTCTTTAAGTACCTTTTCAAGAAAAATATGCAACATGATTCTGGAATGTATATTAAAAAAAAATAATGCAGGTAATGAACTAAATCTGTGATAAAAGATGCAAGATGTTTTAACTATTCAGTGGTAAATATTCCTAAGGGAAGTAATGATATCTTAATTGCTGATATTTTCTGATCAGGAATGGATGTCTTCCTGACATCTGGTATCTTTTAGCATGCACAAATTTCTGAATTCAATACAGGATGAAAATCAAATGTCTCTGATGGCCAGGAGTTCAGACCTGATAATGTAAAAGACCATATGCAGCCTAAAATTCAGGCTTTATTAATTTAATTAACACCTTTGGAAGGTATTTGTTGCTAGGAAAGCCATAGAAATACTTGTTCAAGTTAATTCCCTTGGCTATGTTAGTTGGCTTAATATCTGAGGAAATATTCAGTCTTCAAATAACACTTTTTCTTTGGTGTTCCTATTTGTCCTGGGTTGTATGTGTGACTACACTTGCTAAACCCTATCTAGTTACTTAGCTCTGCTTCATTTATCTTTGTAGCATTCTGTAGGAGCACATCATCTTAGCTCCTCTATGTTGTCCAGCAGTGGAATCAGTACTTAATTGTTTCTCTGTGTGAACCTGTAGTTCTTCAATGTGTTTTACAATCCTGTATTGGCTTTGTACTCAGTTACAATTATTAGCTTGAAGTTTGTCAACAAAGTAACACTTAACTCATTTAGTATCTTGAGAAAAATGCTTTTTGCAATGTATTTAGATCTGAAGTAGTTTTTTTTTTGTTCTTGTTAATCTCCTATCTCTAACATATAAGAATGCAGTTACAGTAATAGACTATTCTCTCTTATTCTGAAAAAAAATCTCCAAATTGCATTGTAGATCTTATTGAAATTGATACCAGTTCAAAGATTCCTCTATTTCTGCAGAACTGTTGTTAGCAAGGTGCAAAGGAAAGCACTATCTCAGCCAGAACATGAGTGATAAACAGCTTTCAGAGGCTCAAATGTTTATTTTACTGCAGGTGTTGAACAAAATAGGTACCCTGGCAATAGATACCTTAAGTATTGTCACAGAAGCTGAGTTCAAGCCCTGTTAAGTAGACCCAATCTCCATGAACATCATGATGATGAATGTCTCCTGGTGAACAGCAGTAAAATTACCAGGCAGTGGCAGCATCTACAGTAAGTAGTTTTCTGCGTGGTCATAGATCGCCCTGGATAGCTGGGCCCATCCCCTTTGTGTGCTGCGCCTTTCTTCACTCTTGAGCTCTCCAGTTCCTCTACTGGTGTTTTGTACAGTCTCTGCTTCTCCTAGACAAGGACTGCTTCTCCCTCCCTGCTGCCTGGCCAGTGGTGCCACTCCCTGCTCCCCAAGGAGCCAGACCAAACCTGTGTGTGCCCAGCTGTAGATGTCTGGACCTCGGAACACAGCAGTGAAGGGGGGAGCTGGGCTGGGACAGGGCACTCCCAGTGCCTCTGGCAGTTTCTCTCCCAGGGGCAGATGCTCATCTTCTGGGGAGTTAAGTGAACTCCAACACAGAGATACTGGTATGGTCTCCAGAAATCTGATCAGCTTTTTGTCCACAAGGATTAATAATGTGGCTGTAGCTGGTATCTGGTGTGTCAACAATCATTTGTGGGTGTCAAGGACATAAAAGATTTAAATAAGGTTGCTTCTTTTTAGTTATACTTCCTCATCCCACAGAAATAGCCTGAAGGGTCAATTTCCTTTCATTCATTTAGATCATGGACATTGTCATGATCTAGGTAAGAGTTTGACACCTTTACTAAAAATATGTATTTTTTACTCTGTAGCTAATTGTTTTCCATAGCATCACTGGAGCAGCTCCCTCTACTATTTCTAGATATTAGACAAGAGCTCTCTTGTCTACAGTCTAAAGGTGTATTTGCCAAATAATTTAAGAAGTCTGGCCCTTCCTAAATTATTATTTTATGTATCTGTGCATGATGGTGGGAGTTGTTCCAGACTCTTACATAGTAGTTCTTGATCCACCCTCAGGAAAGCTCTTTGATCAGTGAGGGATTTGAAGTAAATTTCTGTAAGACATTAAATTATAATTTATAATAGAAATACCTTGATTTCTCAGTAGGAAATAATACTGGGTTTAGATGCCTGACAATTCAATGAAAAGTCAGATTTTATTTAGTTGAAAGCTGATTTTTTAGTTGAAAAAACTTTGATCATCACATTTAATACAGCTTTGTCTGACTTATGATCATAGTCAAGGACAGAGATTTGTAAGTATTTTGGATTGAGGATGGCTATGTATGGCTGATCTCAGTACTAAACAAAGTCTTGGAACCACCTTTGAAGGAAAAGGGTAGGTCAAGGACATGGAGTTACATGGAAAATTGGATAAAATGCAATGTGTTTTTTTTTAACAAAAGCCAATTGTGTCAGATTAGACCTGTATCTGTCTTCGATAAGAACTGTTTGGCTAGACAAGGTTGAAGTAGCAAATCAAATCTCTATATGTAGTTTTAAGTAAGGCACGTAAGGTACGCTGCCTCATAGGACATTATTATTTGAGAGAGACAAAAGGGAATAGTATGCATTTGAAGACAGATAAGAAATTAATTTCCTGTTTAGCCAGCTTGGGTCATCTAAGAAAGGGCATTTAGAAAGGAAGAGAGAGTATATGGGGTGTGCCTCAGGACCAAGTCTTGGCAACAGAGAGTTTTGAATCTGGTCGTGTTGCATGGCAATCCTTTGCTGTGTTTGTGAATATCAGTTACCTCTCTGTATAAATCTCTCCTTGATGTTCTTATTTCTAGTTGTTTTTTCACAGTATCATGATGATTGTCACTTACAGTAAGGCACTCTGACATATGAGAAGTGCCTGAGACATGCATGTTTCCTCTTCTGTCACTCTAGGGCACTGAGGCATTATCCTGTGAACCTTCTCAGGTGAGCAAACTGAAAGGAGCCTGTGACATATGAACCGGAAGGAATTTAAGATGTAGGAAGGTTTAATAGCAGAGCACTCTTTTGACCTCACAGTTTTGACAAAGAAGCTCTTAAAACATCATATTGAGAGGCAAGCAGAAGACTATTTATCCTGAAAGAAAAGATGACAGCAGATTATCTTTTATGGCTGCAGTAACATTGTCTGAATGGTTAAATCAGGCTTCTGTGTTTGTGTAAAGATCAGATGAAACTTGGAACAGACCTATCATTGTTTTGAGATTCTGTGTGTCAGTTTGTTTTATTTGCCTGCATCTCAGTTCTGTCCCTGAGGAAACTGAGAGAACTCATTCAATCTTTGGTCATAACCTGCTGAGCTACGTCCATTTCTGAAGTTCTCTTCCTCACTTCAGCAATGTACAGAAAATACTCTGCAGTTTCCTTGAGGAATTGAGCCTGGCAGGTTCCAGCTCCCAGGTAGTATCTGTGCCTCTGTGGTATCAAGTCATTCTGGTTTACTCAATATTGCATGGTCTGTGTCTGCAGGGTTTGACTTCAGTTAAGGCACGGTTGAACCCTCTGTGTGTGTGTGATAATATTATGGGGTGGTCTAGCAAAGAGCAGAAAATTCAAGTACACAATGCCAGTACTAATATTAGTTTGATTTTCTTATTGGCAGTGTAATGCTACCTAAAAGCTATTTGAACTCATATAAACATTTCCATTTTGAATGTTTCTTTGGTAATCAAGGGATGATTGTTTTGGAATACATTTGTGATTCACTTTCTTCCCTCGTCCAGTTCTAGACTGACCCTAATAATCTTTGTCTTTTACATGCCAAGATAAACTATTGTACATGTGCATTTGTGCTTACACCACGAAAATTTGTGTGAACTTGGGGGGTTTGGGAGGTGGTAACAAGGGACAAGGAGCAGCATAATTGGATGAATTTTGCAACTGGAAGATTCTGACCCTCTGACAAGCAAGCTAGATGAACTGGTTGGGAGAGGAGGTTCCTCCACTTGTTATATTGTACTCACTCCTGATGTTTGGATGGAGAGTTGGTAGGTGAGCAAAGCCCTCAATGGTAAGGTGGGTAGAAAAAATAGTAGCATGTGCACTGATCACTCAAACATGAGCAAAATAATTTTTAAGGAAAAAAATAGGATATTTTGTGGATAGATGTTGGTTTGTACCATAGGGTACACTGCATGCTGAATGAAAATAGTAGAGGTATTTTCTAACTTTTGAAGCTCAAACACTGCAGCTTTAGAAGAAGAGCAAAGCCTTTTGGTATGCTGCTGTTACTAAGAGTGAGATCTTGCTAAGGTGTTGTTGACTTATCCCCCAGATATGAGACTTGGTGATGATTTGTCATTCTCAATCCCAGGGGGTTCATGTACACAATGTGCCTTCCCTTTTTTGTTTCTTCTTCCTTTTGACTCTTTCTTGTCTTTTTCCCTGGGTTTTCTGCTTGACATAATTTTCACAGGTAACCCCCACGCCATCATTCCTCTCTCACTCAGGATTAAGAATTGTCCTTCTACCTATGTTTGTCATCATCTTAGTACATGTTATCTACATGTTACATTTTCCAGACAGCTTTCTCTTTGTGCTGTCCCTCTCACTTCCATGAAGTTTTCTTAGATAAATACTTCAGAAAAGGTTTAAATAGTTTAAGTTCCTTAAGGTATTATAATATTAAAAAAAAATATTATGTGATAGAGTTATAGAAGGAAATTATCCCTATATCTGTATGGAATTTTGTCTTGCTGGTTGCTGTCCTGTAGGGTGTGGGAAAACTTTGGGTTTTGTGCAGTGTTGAGCACAGCAGAGCCTATATCAGTTTGTTACTGATTGTTCTGAGAACAAGGAGTGTAGACATAATAAAAAAATAAGCTGATGATTTTTATTAATATTGTGCAGGAGTTTTCTATCTTGATGTTTATATACACATTCTCCATCATACCTCACCCCAAATGTTAAGTATAAAAAGAGATTTACAATTAAAATGGTGCCTACTCATCATTAAAGATCAAAATTAAAACTAGAAAAGGTAAAAACCTGAACCCTAAGAAATAATTAACAATTTGGGTGTTTTTTTGTTTTCGTTCTGTTTTCTTTCAGTATCCTTTTACCTAGTGCAGGAGTGATTTCCTCAAAATGAGATTTTTGGTGTTTGGGCATGAATGTACCAACTTTCTTTCTTCTTCTGAATATTATCTGATCCTGAAGCTGGCTACAGTTGAA
Source organism: Certhia americana (assembly GCA_018697195.1). Lineage (NCBI taxonomy): Eukaryota > Metazoa > Chordata > Aves > Passeriformes > Certhiidae > Certhia > Certhia americana. The sequence goes on along the minus strand of CM031865.1, from coordinate 14,461,636 downwards.
TTAATGTTGCTGTCAATCACAGCTGCTATCTGAGTCTTATTGGGGCTGAAATTGGAAATTCCTTAATAGTGTGCTGTCAGAGCTTAGGTATTTTCTCACAAAGGCCACATTGTGTTCCCTCCCTCCTTGCCCCTCCTCATGCCCCATTCTGTGACCAACTGCAGTGGGTACAGCCTTGTGCCAAGTCTTGGGTCAAACCTGTGAATTTGATTTCACCTGTGAAATGGGAGGGATGCCATGGCAGGAAGGAGCTCTTAGATGAGATTAGGAGCCAGCCAAGTTCTTCAAGTTTTCTTTTGCACTGCAGCAACAGTGTTGGTGCAGCAGCTGCTGGAAGGGGAAGCTGGCCTATCACACATGAAGAAAGGGTCTGACCCAGTCTACCCAACACTTTTCCTAGGTTTTGCAGGATACTGCTTCCTTCCCCTCTGCTGCACAGCTCCCAGGAGATGTTAGAATAACATAATGTCCAGGTATCTGTCCTCAAAATAACAACTCATATTAGTAATTAATAATTTTGTTTGCTAGCAAGGGTTGTGTTTACCAGGACACTATAACTTTACATTGTGAGCAAAATTTGATGAAAATCATGCTGTGGAAAAAACAAAAGAAAGCATTTAAAGGGTTTTTATAAAATCATAGTGGGAAATAAAGCTGTAGAAAAGAAACTAAACCAACATGCAATTTTGAAGTATTGAGGAAGAACTCAACACACTAAACTCATCATTTTCCTTATAATCTGTATGATTGAGCTGCATAAAGGCAGATTAATTTTAATAGTTTTAAGATTTAATCTATGTTTATACATAGCATAATATTTAGTCTAATTTCTACCCAGCTAAAGCATTGATTCCTACTCCTTCAGAGAACTCATAAAACAAAGATAAAAGATCCTTTTTGCAACTTGTTTCATGCACCTTCTTTTATATTTGATATAACTAGGTTGTGCCACATACTCTAGGGAAAATTTTCTTAAAATTGATGAAGCATAGCATAAGATGAGGCAGTCATATGAATTCTAGCACAGCACAGTTTTGGTGTTTAGGAAGTCTTGGGAAGTTATAAAAAATACAAGATGCAAAAATTGGAACCGGGGGAAACAGTTTCTCTCAGACAGGTTTTCAGACTCCTTTCTCTGTTTGCATTTCTGAATAAATATCCTCAGATTTTGATTCTATGGAATTAATGTAACAATTCACATGAAACAGTTTGCAAAATAGATATAAGTTGTTTGGCTAGTTTCAGAAAAACTTTTGGATTCCCATGCACATTAGAGTTTTTGATGAAGACAAAGCATGCTGATGGGTTTTGGAGCACGCTGAATCCCATTAGCCCACTTGTATGTGTGCACAGATGAATCTATTCACACCAGGAGCCAGTGCAGAACAGATGTTACCTTTGAAAAATTGATTTGCTAGTAGAGTTTATTTATTCTGTTTATGCTATTAAACTTTGGCATCTCTCCAAAGAACTGCTAGAATGCTCAGACTTTTTGCTGTCTTTTGCTATTTAATTTGTTAGCTTTGGGCACATTTATATTCAGGGCTGTATCACTGAAACTTAAATCAGGTAATTCAATCATAAATTAGGTATATTGAGTGTCTAGTGCACTAAAGGTGTCCACTCAAGGTTTTTCCTGACTTTAAGTCGGTTTTAAAATATCTCTATGGAGCCAGCGTGACTTTGAATAAAGATTGGGTGTAAATTCTCCATCTGCCTAATGGGGTAATGCTGAGAACAGGGGAAGAGAGATTTTTCACAAGTAACATTACAGACCAGAAGTCACATAAACCAAACTGCCAGATGAAAATAGCAAGCTCATGCAACACAGTCCTGCAAAGATGGATTGCTTCCCTTTCCCCTTATCCTGTCTAGCCAGCGTGACTGGGCAGGACTTTGTTCTGATACAGGAATACCCTGTACCACTGCCTAGGCTGCAGACATCTCTTTTAAAAACAGAGAAGGAAGTAATTACTTTTTGTGATCAGCAGTGAGCCAAGTGTGGTAGTAGTTGCATAATAATGTAAAAATGTAATGAACACTTAGATACAGTTATGATAATATTTTGCTATAGTTGGTCAGGGGATGCAGTTCTATAGTCCTTGTTGATAAACAATTTTCTCAGCAAGCCTCTGACCTTCTAATTTGTGTAGGTACTACGTAGTGTGCACAGGAGTTATGGAACTCTATCTGCTGAGGTTCTATATAGTCTTTATGAAATATGTTTATGAAACTGATTCTTTGGGATATTTGGGTGTTGTAGCACTCAGCACTGCGTCACCTAACTGCCAGATCCCAAAATGCCTGTGGGACTTGTGAGCTTTGAGTTCTGTAATAACAAGGCTTAGTCATAAAGAGGCTTTAGAGTCCTGATGACTGAAAGTCCACTGAAGCTACATTGAAATGGGATGCTGAGAGAGGGTGGGAAGCAAAAAGTGCTATTTAGCTCTCTGCTCGGGAAGGCATTCACATCAGTCGATCTGCCTTGGGATCTTGAACTAGAATCTTGAGTTAGGTACTCTGTGGAAAGTGCTGCTGCCTCCCCTAACTCTAATACCTAATAGCCCAGGGGAACAGAGCACATTCCAAAGGTGGTTTCCCATTTACTCTGCCTCATCCAGAGTTGCAAGGTGAACCACAGTGAGGGTTACATGGAATTCTGTGATAGTCTCTGTGGGTCTCTGTGATAGTAGTACCAGTAGTACTATTTACCTATTAAGATGTAAGCCTCAATTTTCCTCGTATGAGGCAAAGACAGGCTTCAGTTTGTTCATCTCTCTGCCTCAGGGACTATTTAATCATTTAGACAAGGTGAAACTGTTTTATTTTGACAAATCAAGAGAACTCTGTACCTGAAGGGGTTTTCTAAAAATTGAAATTCATTTTCTGATGCAAACAGGTGGCTCTTTATACCTTAAGCAGCCAGTGAGCTCTGCTGGGATGGGAAAAAGCTACCTTCAAAGGGTCTTGTCTTCCTCTGAGCACACCTACAGAATAAGAGCTGAGTGGCAGCATAGGTAGGGATGCAAGTCTTCAGGCATGCTCCAGGATGGCAGTACTTAGAGCTGGATTGAAGGCTTTGCTGGCTGCTGGGAATCTGGAATTTACCACCACAGAATGTAGGTGCTTCTGGAAATAGCTCACAAATAATTAGTATCATGCCTGCCATTTAGATTGATAACCGCCAGCATATGCAAAGGCTTGGACACTTCTAACTTGTTTTGGACACTTTTTCCAGAAATTATAGAACTCTGGTATATTGCTTCTCATGCCCTTGTAATTTTAGTTGGGCACACTGAAAGTGTGTTCTTGAATCCAATGGTTGTGTTCCTTTGGGTTTATCCTATGAATCTTGCTATAGCTTTGTAAAACAAAATTACAGCCCTAAATATATCAGGAGCATAATGTATATACATTGTATTTTAGCTCAGCACTGCAACCATTTTACAAAATTATTTACACAGAGAAGAACAATAATATAAGAAATATGTCATGAGAGATGTCTGTGCAAATCAACTCAATATATACTAAAAAACAAGAAGTAATTGATGCCCTTGGGTGACAGAATAGAGAGGAAATAGAAAAGTGAGAAAATAGCATAGTAAATCTAAGTATTACTAGAATTAGGAAATCTGTTTAGGATACATGCCTCCAAAATGGAAGAATATTCTATGGAATTTCATTTACATTAGTTAGCCAAGAAGACTATTTACTGTGCAGAAATGACAGTTATTCTTTAACTTTGGGTTGGTCTTCTCTGCTTTCAAATGCAGCATGGTCCAGTGCTGAGTGCACTGATTTCTGCAGGCCTAGATACTAATCCAGAAGATTATTGTCAAGTCACGCTAAGGATTTCCTATACTGAGAAAGCCAGGTGTGTGGGGCATGGTGTTTTGTAATAAAGTAGGCCCTTTTCCAAGGTGTTAACTGCTTTCTTCTTTTTAGTATCTAGATAAGCTTATCCTTTGTGTGTTTGAAGCTGGATACTAAGAAAAGAGGCTGTTGGAGTCAGTAAGAAAAGTGTTAGCAAATACATACGGAAAAATGCCATAGTTAAATGATTATTGTGGGCAAAAAATAGTAGTCTAGCAACTCAAATTTGCCCAACAACTCAAAAATGAGGTAGTTCTGATGTAGGAATACTTTTTAGGCATATTAATATCACTTTAAAAGATTAGGCAAGTGGTGTAGTGCTCTAGTAATTAATCAAAAAATAGATGGACCTGTCCTCTCAATGTGTTCTGTCTTTACCAGTCTTCTCAGACCTTTCCTTTACCAACTAAAGGTCTGCCTGCTCCCCGGCAGCCAGGACTGTGGAAAGGCAGTAATCCTAAGCTAATGAGAAAAGCAGGAAAGCAGAGACAGCTTGGTAGTACTGGAGACTTTCAGTGGGAACACACAGAGAAGGGGGAGGACTGGCTAATTTCCTTCCCTGGTCCCTCTGGTCAGGTCAGCATTTTGGTCAGTCACAGATAAAACAAACATCCTGTATGTAGCTTTTCTCTGCTAGTTTTTTGCCTTTTTATTGCTTCTGTTCCAGGTCCATTTTCTCTTTCCCCATAATTCACTCATTAATGCACACATAATTATGTTTTGGGTTTTTTTTCCATTCACAATTGCATTCAAAATTTCTGCATTTAATGTACTACATTGTAACTGAGGAGTAGCAATAGTAATGTGTTTTACTGTTTTCGTTTTTTTTTTCATTTTTCTTTGTATCTAAACCCACAAATACTTTAAAAATATGTTTTGCCTTTGTGATTACTGAACCTGAAATTTGTTTGATGCTTTTACATTTTGTTTTTCTCTGTCAACTGAACCTTATTTATGATTGAATTAGGTTTGTGTGCTGCATTTCAGATGTCTTGTATTGTTTTGAATACATGTTGGCTTTGTGGATTAGCTATAACTAACTCTAGCTTTTAGAAACACAAGAACTGATGTCCCTGCTCGATGTCTGCCCAAAGAACACCATGAAACATTCAAGTTTCTACTCTTGAAGCAAAACATATTTTTTAGTTGTAACCTGAAATATGTTTACTAATCTCCTGCTAAGAAAGCATATTCTTAATTGAGAAAAAAAAAAATCCTTAGTGTTGTTTGACAGTTACTACAGTATGACTAAACACAAAGATCTCTTTTATTTTTCATTCTAGCTTGGATTTACTACCAGACATCAGATTTAATAGTACGGATTTAACAGCTTGCACATTAGGCAGTATAAAATTTTTATCTAGCATTATGCATTTATCATATAATTCAATGATATTCGAGACACATTCTGTTTCTCCTATGAGGAACTCTCAAGAGGATGTGGCACTTGATGCCATGGCTTAATTGAGGTGTAAGGGCATGGGTTGGACTTGATCTTGAAGGTCTCTTCCAACCTCATGATTCTGTGACTTTTACTCAGGACAGAAATTAAATACTACAATAGTTTTATATTTTAATTTAAAGAAGTCCTTAAAACTAAAAATAATTGCTTGAAACATCATAGGTGATGATACTACTTTTCTGTCCTCCATTCTGAAGTTCATGAGATACCTTTCACACCTATCACAGTAACAGCACCTAATTCTTCTTCATATGGCAGATATCACTGCAGTACGGACATCACACTGTGGTGTGAGGGCTCAGCGGCCTGAGAAACTTAAAAGAAAAAATGTCTAAAAGTCTGTCTTCAAGAAAGTCCTCTTTATCTAGTTGGTAAATGTTACTAGATCAACACTGATGATGGCAGTACAACTGAAATCACAGAATACTCTGTGTTGGAAGGGACCTATAAGGATCACTGAGTCCAACTCCTGGCCCTGCATAAGACACCCCAAGAATTGCATCCTGTGCCTGAGAACCTTGTCCAAACACTTCTTAAGCTCTGCCAGGCTGATGCTGTGACCACTTCCCTGGGGAGCCTGTTCCAGTGCCCAACCACCTTCTGGGGAAAGAACCTTTTCCTGATATCCAACCTAAAGCTCCCCTGGGACAATGTCAGTCCATTCCCTCAATCCTGTCACTGTCACAGAGCAGAGATCAGTGCCTGCCCCTCCTCTTTCCCTCAGGAGGAAGCTGTAACTGCAGTGAGGTCTCCTCTCAGTCTCCTCCAGGCTGAACATAAAAATGTGACCCCAGCTGCTCCTCATACAACTACATATGGCTGGTTTGTTTTAGATTGGCAGACAGTACTGGCTTCTTTACAGAAATATGACAAATGAAAGGGCAGATGAGGAGGACATTACTCTGGGATTCTCATCATTATATTAGATAAAATTCAGAGCTCCACCATGAACTTCAAGATAAGGGAAATAAATCTAGACTACAATAAAGATAATTGAAGGTCACATAAGTATGTCAACCTACTGTAAACATATAGCTTTTGAGATGAGACTCAAAGATAGCAAAACAGAGAAAATGTCATAAAATACAGATTAACAGGAGCAGAATTTAAGGCTGTGCCAAAATTTTTAGAATTTCTTCTAAATCTAGGGATGCTAGTTAAAAACCAGGGATTAGATCTATTCACTTAATCTATGAAGACTCTGTGGTGAGATGTATCAGATTCTCAAAGAACAGCCTTTGACATAAGCTTCACTGTCTTCAAAAAGTTGCCAGTTAGTAGTTAATATTTTATTTATCTGAATAGTGAAAGAAGGTGCATTTTACTCCATTTCTTACTACCTGTGGTACTTTAAAAGATTTTTCCTGAATTAGATTACTGCAAAGAAAAAAATAACCTGATGAGAGCTGAAGTGAAAGAAATGTACGGCACCTCTCAAGCAACCTCTACAAGTGCTCATCTAGCTTTTCCAAGACTGACCAAGGCTGACATTCCAGCTGCAAAACCAGTGAATTTTTCCCTTAGAAAACATATACATAACTTTTTCCTCCCTTACAGGGAAAAAAGGTTGAGAAGAAAAATTTACAGTAATACATGGAAAGGGGAAAAGTCTAACATGATTTTTCAAATAGAAAATGAAATAATATTAATTTTTGGGAAGCTGTATATTTTTAGTTATTGTAAATTTTGTAGAATATTAAAATGTATTTTGTGTTTGTGGTGAGCAGGAAAATAAGAATACACATCTTTTAATGTTAGCAAGTGTGTGCAGTTTGGAAAGGACAGCTGCTATTAAATTTTTTTCCCAGTAGGAAGTACTCTGAAGTCATCAGACTTCCACATAAAAGTAGGTCAAGAAATGCTTCTTCCAAAATTTTTACTTTTTAGCTGCAAACAGGAAACTATTCCTCATTTTCATGTCCAAAAGCCCATACTAAACCTGACCTCGAGCTTATGTACAGTTTTACTTGACCTTTATTTAGAATCCCTTCTGCTAGAAAATTGCTTTTTGTTGTCACTGAAAATATACTTCACTGTCAAGATGAGTCAGGATTCAAAGAGAAGAGCTTTCAATCCAGTATAGAGGTGCAGTGAAATCCTAACTTCAGTGATGTCAGAGATAATGTTTCCACCTATTCTGATAACACTAATATTTTGTTCCACCTACTTTATTACATCAATGGTTTTCCTTAAATTATTCCCTTCTGCTGTTTTCCTCTGGATTACAAAAAAGTCCCATTTTTTTCAATGGAGCAGCATTTGTTTTTGTATATATAGAGGCATTCAGTTCTGCATTTATGCTGTGGCAGTTACATTGTGTAACTGGCATTTTTCATCACTCCCATCTTTATGAAAGAAATGGTATTACTTTTGTTTCTCCAATTGCTTAACATGTGCACAAAAGCAGAATTCACAAACTTGCTTCTCATTCTGTTATTTCTTCTAAACAACTTTTTTTTTTTCTTCAGCAAGAACAGTGAACCCCACCTGCAGACAGCACCCTTGATAGCATAGGAAATGCTCACTGGCCAGTTTTGTGTCTTGCTTCTCTCATGACAAAAAATCTGATGAAAAAGTTTTGATAAGAGCTGGAACAATAGCAAAATAGAGATCTATGAAGTTAATGTTTTATTTCTTTCCACCAGTCTAAAACTTTCTAGTTTTTTTTTTTTTTTCCCCAGGCTCCCTTCCATACCATGAACAATTTTCCTTTCTATTGGCAAGTACTTTTATATCCACTACTTGTGGAAAGAAAAAAAATCCTTATAAGAAGTGTGAATCATCTTTGAAAACAAAGTTTCAGGTGCAATTTACTGTTACTGCATCTGTAGAAATGGATATCTGGTACTTAAGGGCTCTGGACTTCGGTTTATTCAGCTGCAAAAAGGGAGTAGAATATTTACATCATACCTGTTTTTGAAGTAATGATTGTTGTAGGGTAATTTGAGACCCATGCTGTCAAACTGTCCTTACACATGCATTAAAGACCTTTGGTTTGAAAGTTGGGCCCAAAGAGGCCCAAATCTCTGTGTATTAAGAGAGAAAGAGGGATAAAAATCTTCCCTCAACTTCACTGGTGCTGATTGTGGCCCATGCAACTTTGGCAAGTTGCACATTGAAACTGCTGAGATTCTGGGCACAGAAGTCAAAGGTCCTTTACCTTGCAAACCTCTGTCATATGCTAAAATTTGTAGTAAGTAGAAATTTCCTTAAGATTCTTCTCAAAAGTCTGGGGCATTTCTAATTCAGCAGTTCTCGAATATTTAGTGTATTTTGTGAAATTTGACTCCTAAAATTAGAGCCATTTTTAAAGGGGAGGAAAAAAAAATCATGGAAGTTGGGCAATAGTCTTGCTTTTTATGTCCAAGCAGTATTAACAAATTAAGACATATAGAAGCAGCATGAAAACAAACTTGCATACTGTTTTGACATGTGCATCTCATGGAAGGATTGCTAATTGGTGAAGATGCCAATCATTACAGAAAGTGATTCATGCTCAGGGGTGGATGATATCTACTGGTGCCACATGGCATAGAATCAATGCTGTGGGAACCAGTCCTGACCAATATTTGAAGTATTTGGGAGTGATTTCAACATTCAAAATAGGACTTCCATAGAAATAAAATGCACAGGAAAGGGAGAGTTGGTTTTTAGGGGAACATTGGTGTAAAGAAGAACAAGAAATTGCTGAAAGAAAAAAATAATCTATGTATCCATATTTTTAATTTTGTTAAAAAGGAAAAATTATGCCACTTGCCGACTCTAGGCTCACACAGTGGTGCTGAAGAATCACCACAGTCACCATGGGAGTGATGTGGTCTGAGTGGTGTAAGTGCCCAGCTGTTTGATGACAGCTGGAGTAGGTGGGGTTCCCTAAAGACCTGCCTGGGGAGAGGGATGGTGCTGCCTCTGGGCACATGCAGCCCCAGGCATGGCTGCTGGGATTCAGTGGCTGCCTGTGCTGTGCTGAGAGAGGGTGGAAAAGGGACTGGGTTGAGCCAGATGTCTACTCTTCCCCAAATGTTCCCTTGTGCCCTCAGCACTGAAAGATAATGCTGTGCATCTAATTAAAAAAAAATTAAATTATGTAGTCTTTTGCCCATCCTTGCCTCCCAAGACTGGAGACAAAGCTTCCCTCGATGTCTGAGGACCTGTCAGCTCTGTCAGCCAGGACATTGGTTTATGCTGTGCCAAAGTTCATTCTGATTTGTCACTGATGCTCTAGATCCAAGGATGTACTTGGTGCTGCTGTCAGAGGTGCCACTGCAGCTTCCCCAGCCTGCTCCTGCTGCTGTTGTGTTCCTGGTTTGGGCTCTGGCAGGGAGCAGTGGGAGCAGCACGGCTTAGTGGGGATCAGTTGAGGGGGAATTGACTCAGATGTCAGGACAGGCACTGCACTGCTAGAAGCAGACAGACAAGACTTGTCATAGTCATTAAATCTAGTAGGATACAGAGCATGCTCTCATCTGTCAGGAATAAAGAGCAACTGAAGTTTCATTAACAGGGCATTATAAAATGCTTGTGAACATTATAAAATAAGCTTCTATTCACACGAGGTTAAGAATCCGCCTTCTCCACTGGCTGTTAGTCACAGCCTGTTGGTGTCAGAGCTTACAATTTGCTAAGCAGTGGCCATGCTGGGGTATATTTAACTGAAGAATGAGAAATCTCAAGAGACGTGCACTTGAATTGTAAAGAACAACACTTTAGAAAAAGTCTCCAAATGAAATATAAGCTAAGATGTGTTGCAGCAACAAAGGGCTGATTTTCAAATGGAGGAAAACTCATTGCTCTTGGGGGTTGGGGTAGGGAAGAAATTCAACTACTTCAGAGTTTCACAGATTACTAAGACACAGTTTTGTTAATGGAGCAGTGGGCAGAACCTTCCTCCATCATTTGCAGAGAATTCTCTGCCTAGGAGATTTCTTCAGGTACTAGAGAAAATACCTCAGTGAGATTTTCTGAACCACAAGTTTGCTGGCTTGTAATTTTCAGGCTGAAGGAGGAGAGCTATGTTTAAATATGTGATCCTGTATTTCTCCCCTTATAGATCAGTTCAAAGTACTGCAATTTGTCCTAGAGAAGAAGAGTGTGGATAATTACACTGGTGGGAGGCTTTGTGTGTAATTATGGAAGTTGCCTTCCACAGTAAATAGAGATGTTTTGAATTGCTCAGTTTGGAATTGTACTATATTGTATCTGGCTTAACTAATATTTATGAAAAGGGTTCTTAGTTTTCATATATATTTAATTCATGCCATTTAACACATCTGAAACTTTAAAAAAAATGTATTATGAGCATATGTACAATAAAATCTGAATGTAGCTCTTAAAACCAGTCATGAGGCAACTTTCAAAGCTGAAAATGCCATGACAATACTGAGAAAATGGATGATTCCGATAAAGGTAATGAATCTATGAAAAGAATACCTGTTGATGTACAGAGATCTTTTAACTTACAGATTGGGGGTCATCAAAATGTTATTTCTTCAATGCAGATGGTTAAATAATGGATGACATGCCATAGTTTAGATCAGTTCAGTAAAAAACATGTAGGATGATGAAAAGGACAGGATATCACAGGTTTTTTATTTTTTTTTTTGTGAAGATTTTACATCACTCCTACCACTTCAATGAAACAAGTGGAAGCAGTCACCAAGGAAAATTCTGCCCTCAGTTACAGCAATTCTGAGGCAAAGTAACCAACTCCAACTGTTCTGGGTTTAGCACTTGGAGCAAGAGCTAAGTTATGTCAGGAGTCATATCAATTCCATTCATTCCAAAGGGCTTATTTTGGATTTACTTTTTCGTTGGGCCATTTGTTATTTTATTGATGCTAATACAAGATGGCAGTGAATGTGTGCTATTTTTGCATGTAACTCATCTGTATTCTTTTCCTGTATGCTGTTTTTACAACAATTTGTGTAACTGTAGATTTTTTTTTTAAACAAATCAAAAAGTCACCTGTGTGCTCCAATGCCATGCTTCTTACAAATATGGCTGATGTATAGTCTAAGGGGACTAGCTAAAATTCTTTGTAGAATCATTATACCTCCTGACCCTCCAAGCTCGTTATCATTTACTGTGATTTTTTTTTTTTTTTCCTAGAAGACTTTAGTCACCTATTTTGTTTCCCCTTCCCTGAAATTTGTGCACTCTAGCAGCAGTCATCAAAACTTCAGGTATTAAGGCACAGGCTATGGAGTCACAGGAATCCAATAATCTCCTGACTGTGATAGATTGTAGCTCACAAGAATTAGTCTTGAGCATTGTTTGATAGTTACAGTTTTGCACACAGTAGCTCTAAAAAATGCTCATTGCTAAGGAACTTACACCCACCCCTGCAAGCAACTGGAATTCAAATGAATGGTAATGAGAATTGTTCATGCATCAGGAGGAGAATAGAATGCAAGAAAAGTCATTTCTCTCCTGAAGCAGCCTGTCTCCTTGACTGAGAAGGAACGCATACCTTAGGAAATCAGTCTTCTCTTGTTAATTCCAGCTGAAATGGCTCAAAAAGGTTTATTCCAAGTGTTTTGACAGAAAGTACAGAGAAGGATAAGAGATCTATTCCTCTGATACTTCAGCTGGAACTAACACAGGAAGGCTTTTAAAAAAGAATATAGTGAGGGGGCTCCATAGTCAAAATGGGAACTTATGCATTGTTATCCAAGTTAAAATAAAACTTCTACATCTAAAAAATTCAAAACATAATAAAAAGAAGGAAAACCTTACTGAAAAACAGAAGCCTCTTAACAAATGGAAATAAGGACTTAGTCCTCTTGTCCAGTGCCTAGAAAAAAAAGGGCCCACAAAGGTTGGTGCTGACAGCACGTCTTACGAGAGGAAGTCAGGATGGTCCTCATGCACCAAATGCAAAGCAAATAAGCATTTTAATTCAATCTGTCAAAATTAATTAGAAACAAGATTTAAAAAGCTCCTCACAATGAGATGAAGCATTAGCTTGTTAATGTTAATTCCCATTCTGTTGTTGTGATAAACTGAGTCATAGCTATTTGCTTTGCAGCTGAACAACTGCTCTGCAGAAATTTTGAGTAGAAAATATCTATCCTATAGTGAGAAGCCATGGAGAGGGAGGCAAGGTCTTGCTGCAGCTTCTGCTGCAGGTACTCCCTCCCCACCCCAGAGAGCAGCACACCTTTCAGGGAAGGGGGGTGGGAGAGGGTCCCTAATATATCTTACGAAGAACTCCTGAGAAAGCACTTGTGATGTGTTTGCCCTGACCTTCCAACCTGATCAGATCCACAGCTTTTTGCTTGCAGCTGTATTTCTTAGCTGAACTCCTTGATGCATTCAGGAGGCAGCAGCTCCAGCTTGGCACAGCTCTGACATGTGCAATTCCCTTGCACTTGGTGGCAGAGCAGGCACGGGAGCATTCAGGCTCATTTGTGTGAGTGGAATTCCTGCCACTGTGTGCATGGAATTGTCTCAAACTGATCTATGCCTTGTGTCATGTTTGATCTGACCAGCTCTGTAGGGCTGTCCCTGTACTCCCCACTGTCTGCAGGGCTGCTGTGCACTCTCAGGAGTGCTGCGTGCCCAGGCTCAGTGCGGTGAGGTTTGGTCCAGGAGATGTCTACTGTGCTCAGACCTGTCTAATATGAGGAAAATATTTTAAGTGTATCATTAGTGAAGTAGGTATCAGATTATTATTCTATGCCATACAGATGATAGATATGTTAATAGAGGAAGACTGAGAAAGCAATCCAAGACATAATGTTGATTTTGCAGTTGCACCACATTGGTACTTATGCTTAAAAAATAGGATCTAGCTCTTTTATGTGCAAAAGTAAAACTATCATCATAAATACATGGCTCTTTTGTTAAATCTGTAGCAACAGAGCCTAAAGCAAAACCATAGAGAAGTAGGTGTATTTATTGCTATGTAAGAAGTGAAAGTGTAATTTTCAGCTATATTTTGTGCGCTTGGAAATATCGGTGAACGTGCATAAAAGGAGCACAGTTGGCATTTTACCCTGTTAAGAATAAAGCATAAGTCACCTGCATTATTAGCCACTAATCTTCTTAGGTTCCTAATCATATTCTTGTGCATGCTGAGAAACAACCTGGTCTGGGAAGAGAGGTATCAAAGTGGTGGGTGCCCTAGTATCCCTGTAATTTGGAAAGGGTTGTGAAGATATTTCATTTCTGCCTTATTTCCTAAAGTGACATGGTAAGTTAGTTGTCCTTGTACCATCCTAACTCATTGAGACAGCAGTGAATTCAACCAAAAAACCTCTCCTGCTGCCAGGTGAGTTACTGGCCATTTTTTTTTACATAATAGCCTAGGTGTTAAAGCACTGATGTGTGAAGGGAAAGATCAGGATTTTTTGCTTCCTCTTAGCCCAAGAGGGTTCAAAACCACTGTTTCTATTTCCTAAAAATATCCTAGCAGGCACAATAGAGATCAGCCTGTGTTGAGGCTATGCTTTTTCTCTTCAGTCCTGCAGCTGAGGTTGTACTGTTGTGTAAGTGAGAATCAAAGTTGGGGAAATGACAGTAGAAAAATATTATGTTCAATGTGGACTGCTTATGTGGATGTAAATTTGTTATATTTTAATACTGTTTTTATTCTTTCCTTATATTTTAAAATCTAAGGTACTATTGAATTGACAGTCAAAGATAATTAAACATAATGGTGATGTTATATTGCCTCTTTAAATTTGTGTGGCAACTTATGGAACAATCTGATCCAGAATTTTTCATCTGCATTTTCATGGATCATTAACAAGCAGCGTTTTCTGCATCACACAAAGTGTGTCTCCAGTTTAGCTGGGAGGACCAAGCCCTAAGGACCAATCACATTCTCGATTCACTCCAGTTCCCACTGATACTTGCCATGATACAAAATATCAGTAGCAATTTAACTGTGTCATAGCAGCCTGTATGTATGTTTTTTTACTACTGAGTTTTAACTAAATGGGAATGAACCTCATTTGCAGTCATTTGTGCAGCAAGTCTAACCATCTTTTATGCATTTGAAACTTTTGGATGCCTGCAGTACATGAAAAGCACTCTATGGGTACTTGCATTATTGCATATTTCATTATAATGTAATTCTGTATTAGATATTCTATTTATGCAGAATCCAAAAATAGTTCATGCTGTGTAGCAATGCAAATTTTGGTGAATAATCCACAAAGAATTTCAAAGCCTTAACCATTTGTGACGTGCGCTATTCTGTATCTTTAATGAAGACTGAGCCTTTGAACAAATTACACCGGTCTTTTTATGAGCAAAAAACATTTCTGTGCTTCCCCATTAAAGAACAGTCTCTCACTTCTTATCTTAATGGTATTGGAAATGTTAGGGGTTATTGTTACTGCTCAAAATTCCTCAAGCACTTCTCAGATGTTCTACCAAGAGTAGAACTGTAAATCAGGTTTCTGCAATTGGAGGCTCTGTCCCCCTTCCCACCTGATAGCTGATCATCAGAGAGTGGGACAGCATCAGCAGTTTCATGGCCAAGGCTATGCAGGACAGTGCAATAGCTGAGGAAAAACATCCACTTTCCTTATACTTCATCTCAAGGAATCCATCTTAAACCAATGTAGAATGAAGAGAATTTCCCACAGCGTTGGGAAACAGTGGATGTGAATAGGGATGCTTTTTCTTTTTTTTTTTACCTGGAGTATCTAAGACTGAAGCCACTGAAGCCAAAGATGTGCAGCGAAGGTGTGCAGGTGTGCACTGGCAGCTCTCCTGTACTGTGTGAGCCCAGACTGCAGGGCCGTGCTCGGTGATGTTCTGTTGGTGTGACAGGAGCTGAGTTGAGACCACAGGTCCTTAGTGGAACAAGCAGCAAAATGAAACAGAGGGGGAACTTCCTCTTGAACTGTTTAAGAGATGTTGCAAAGCTGAGGATTTCTACTTTTTAAAATAGCACTGAACAGAAGTTTGTCTACTAAGGATATGATAAATAACAATTTACTGAATCAGTTCAGAAAATCACCAGCTTGCTTTTAGCAAATTGAATAAAACATTCCCTATAAACTCCTAATGAAGAAATAGCAAAGCACTTCAAGTCCATCAGCACTAAGATTTCTTTTTTTTAAATTTGAATGAACACACTGTGTTCAGTATATAATTACATGGAAGAACAAAATTAAAAAAATCTGTAGAATTGTCTGCTTAAATAAGACATCTTTTGCAATACTTTTAAATAAGTATTTAAGAGATTAAAACCTTTTCCTTTGGGCATAATAGCACAAGTTAAAGAAAAATGAAGAAAATAATCAGATCAAAATGCTTATTCCATTTTCTTCATGTATTTAAGTATGCATTTCAAGAAGCTTGCATTATAGTGTAAGATGACAGACAGCTTTTGTCTTGGGACTTGTGCATCCTCTGACAATAAAATGAGCTAGTCAGATGTGAAGATCTGCTGCAATACCTTGTGCAAACTTGTAGTCAGCCTTGTATCAGTGTATTTATTCCTCTGATCTATCCTCTCCACCTTTCCTTGGCATTCCCTTGAGAAGAAGAGCTGAATTAAGAACTGGTACTAAGATTGGTTGATTCACAGTTGGTCTGAATGCAGGATGATGTTCATGTTCTAGTGAATCACATGCGTATTTCTATATCAGAAATAGAAAATGGCTCTTTAGTTTCTTTGCTGCCAAAAATTGCTTCAGTTTGAATTGCTGATTGCCAGAGTGCTCTTAAAATTAGAGGAAAAATAATTATTTTTTCCTCTTGCACATTTGCTTCAGCCTTATTGGTGGTGCTGAGCTAGGGTGCTAAAGTAGTTTAACTAAACTTGAAACTATCATAGCCAACACAAACTAAATCAATGGTGCTTTTTCTAGAGCAACCACCTAAAATGGGCAGGATGCCAACAGTACAGACCAAGCTTCCAAATAAGGCTTGTATGGAGGGTCTCATTCACACCTACTTGAAGGCACTGGAACATATCATTGACTTCATAAGGAGTTTGCATCAGATATTAACTTTCTGTAAGAGTCCAATTCAACAATATTTTCTGATGGAAAATCAGCTAATGTGATTTTTGATGAAAAAATATGATAATTGATGAAAAAATGTGCCTTTTGCCATTCCTGGTTGATAACATTAATCATCCTGATTCCTTTAGTCTCCTAGCTTTTACCGGAATACCACTGTAATTTAACATTAATAACAGCCCCTTACTAGGAAGTATTACCAATTTCTTGCCTAGGTGATGTTATATTTAGCAATATCTTGCTGTGACAATTGCTGCTGTGAAAGAAGTGCCATTTATAGATGGTATTACAGATGCAGCATGTGCTGTGTGCACATCCAGGCATTCCAATGTACATTAAATGTCTGGAAACACAACAGTGGAAGATACACATGCAGAACACTTTAAAATACTTTAGATGTACTGCAAAGTAACTTTTTGCACATACAGAGGTGTAAATGAGAGAATTTAAAGAGGGTTTTAAATTATGCCTGATTAAGTCTGTGCTGTAAGCTTCCAGTACTCTTATATCATACTTGGGTCTCTTGGGTGCTTTAAGTACTGTCAGCTAACAAACTATAATTTCACGCTTGAGTGGACTAATACAAGCCTAGGCTTCTGCTTCTTTGTACAGTCAGCCTTCAGTTTTCTGTAATAATAAAGTGAGAAGGGGAGGGAAATAAAGAATTGTCACACAGAATGATAGTACTTATCAGTAAAATCGGATACTATGATGGTTTAAGCTGCAATTTATCCAGGTCAATAAACTGTGAGCCCATGTACTTCACTGAGCTTTAGAAAAACTCAAGTTTTGTATTTTCATTTGACAGGTACTCTAACTTATACTCTAGGCAGCTATGCAAGTAGAAGTAAGATGCAGAACTAGAAGCAGTTTTCTGTTGTTTGTTTTTTTTTTGGTTTTTTTTTCTTTTTTTTTTTTTTTTTTTTTTAGTTGTTTTGTACTGGAAAGACTTAAGAACATTTTATTTTTAAATTAGAAAACCCCATATGGGATGATGTTTGTGATTTCTATCTATCGCAGGTTTTAATAATTTTAATATATTACATGGGAGAAAGGGATACAGTTGCACAAAGAGTCACGTACTTGTATTGGGCCACCTAGAATCTGTGAGAAGTTTATGTACTCAGCCAAGGTCCTTGTTATCAGAAATTCAGAGTACAGAACACACAAAAGGTATAATATGTCATGTGAGCCAGGATGTTAAAAAGAAAAGCTGGCAATTCTAAGCAATTGTCCACAATAAGCACTAGGTTTGGTTCTGCCTTTGATGCTGTGCAAAACTTTTATAAAAATCAATGAGCATTTGATGCAAAAGCAGAAAACCAGGCCCAGCATCTCTGATAGATAACAGCAAGGATTTGGTAACAGCTTCCAGAAAAGCACTTCCCTGCTCCTCTGACTGCAACAATAATGACATGTTCTCCTCCACTTGTCCCTTCCCCACATTGCTTAACCATTATTTTGAACATTGACTTTTGTTTAAATCCCATAAATTTTCTCCCATGCGACTATTTCTTCCTTCAAAGGCAAAAGCATTGCATAGTACTTTGAAGGCTTTAAAAAAATCAAGAAGTTTGATACAATGGCTTTGTTACCAGTGTAATAACACCTTTGGCAAAAAAGGCCTATTCCAGAATGACTTAGTGTTGGTTCTATTTTATGTAATTTTAAGAGCTAAAATTGGACTATGAAAAAGAATCTGATTTTTCTATTGTTTTCCCTTATCTGTTCCTTTTCTCCCAAATTTAATTTTTTGTTTGTTTTTGTTTTAAACATTTAAACAGGCCTTTCTGCAATGTACTGAATCTTAGGGTCAGGAAGAAATTTCTACATAGTAAAAATTCATGCTTTATTTCCTTTTGATTATATTTTGTGGGGAAAAACCTCCCTTATTCCAGGATTGTGGTGAGGAGAGGGTGGGCTTAAAGATTTACATTTTTTTTATATAAATATCAAGAAATGATCCTCAATACTCCTTGTGTGTCTCCATACAATGCAACTGTGAAAAGGATCATATGTGAAATACTGTAAAAAACCCAAAGAATTTTCATTAGTACTTTGTGTTTAATTTTGCATTCATTCTTGTTATTTAAGTCATACTTTGTAATTTTTCATTGTAAAAAATAACACCTGGACATAAATGAGACTTTCGAAGAATTGATATGAGTGAAACTTTACAAATGAGAATTTTACTTGCTTATTCAGTGTAGAATTGTTTCAGAATTATTTAACTAGGTTTTTTTCTGTGAATGGAGGACAAACTGAGGTCACTTATTATTCTGGTTAATTATTAGCCATGTTTATTTATTAGGTGAATTTGCAGAGTTTCAAGAATCCTGTGTCCTTGAAAGGGTCAGGAAATTGCACCAAATCAGCTATACTGATTATGTGTGCTGTAGAAAGAACAATGAGCTTTTCTAGATCATTTTGGGAATGAGCTTTGAACCAAGTCCAGGCAACTCTTTCTAATGATAAAACACCTTCTGGGGACCCTCCCAGTTCTGCTTAGGTTTGCACTGTTTGAGGAAGCCTTATGATCCAGTCAGCTGCTTTTGTCACACTCATGTTATGAGATCCACTCTAATTCATTTATTGAGTTTATTATTCAAATCTCAGATTTTATGATCTGCTTTTAACACCCGCAAAAGTGATTCTTGGGCTCTCTTGACATTTCTGTGCTATGTTGGCTACCTTTCCTGCCAGCCCATTGTGCAGCAGTGTTTCCGTGGTACCTTGCTTGGCTTGAGCTGTGTTATCTAATGCTGCTTTGGTTCATGATTGGACTGAATTGTCTCTCAGAGAAGATTCTTTTCTGTTTGAAAACTGTGCAGCAAAATGGGTTTTTGGTCCAAAACTAGGACCTTATGTGCTATTTTGCTGTTTTCACTGAAGTGCTAAAAGAAAAATAAATCAGAATAGAGGTAATTAAGAAACTTCTAGTTCTCCAGAAAAAAAAACCACAAAAAACCCCAGCATGCACATGCATGTTTACAGGCTCTTCCTTGCCTTTTCCTTCCAAAGATATGAGAGTGACAAGCCAGCCCAGAAGAAAAATTCAGCTGACAAGGCTACAAAATGCTGAGTTTGTCTTTGATTGTCAGTTCACCTTAGAATGCACTTTTGCTTTTAGTAGGTTTTCCATTTTTTCCCAGGCACAGAATGGTACTTATCTTGCTCAATAGTCAGCCATTGTGTCTGTTTTATCCACGTACAAAGCATAGGAGAAATAAAATGATAGGTGTTCTGATAAAGAGGATAAACTTTTGAAGACTACAAATAATGCAATTCCTTTTGGCTGATTGATTTCAGGCAAGTGCAAAGGACATAAACAGCTTTTTTTTTTTTTTTTTTTTTTTTAACCCAAACTGAAAGGCATGAATCTGAATGATGGATAACTGCAGTTTAAGCAGAAACACTTTTAGGAGTTACTTTAAGGAGAATTGTCTCTGTCCCAGACACCTGCTTCTATTCAGGTTGAAAAGAATTCTGTATAGAAGGAGAAAGCCCTCTTCCCTCTACTTTCCAGGTATCAACCACTCAAAAAGCAAAGTGCAAAGTTAGCTACATTGTTCTGTGGTAGCTTGGAGCAGTACCAAGGGTGCATGTCATTGCAATACTCCTGGAAGCTATCCCAGCCAGCTGACAACAATCAGGATCCCTCTCCTGCCCCTCTCTGGCCCCTCACTTGTGCCAAAGATGGTCAGCCTGGGTGCTCTGGTCATGTTAGTCTTGGAAGGTCACATCATGTGCAGTGTCATCCTCACCCCTTTATCACTAAAACATGATTAGACTTTGCTGCAGGTGGGTCCCAAACCTGTCTTACAATTTAACACTTACAAAGTATTTAAAGAAACTTACCATGCATTTGATGTCTTTGTCCCTCTTCCTTCCCTTCTTGCTTTCTTCTGTTTAATCTTGCATATGATTTCCTGTTATGCAGTAACTATTTTGTTCTCAATGCAAGCTTCAATATGTACTATCAAAGTATGTGTCCCACAACAAAATGTGAGCATCTTATGAAGATGGTGAACATTTCTATCCAGAAATATCTTAGTGCATGCACTGCACTCTCCTTTTCTCATCTTCAATTTCCATTATTTTGGCACTATTTTGTGTTTTAGTGAAGCAACCCCAAGTCCTTCCTTCTCACTGTAGAGCATGAGAAGCTGGGAGAAAACTGTAGTTGTCATCCTGATGGATGCTACAGAACAGCCAGCAAGAGCAAGAATGCCCCCCACATGAGGAAGCAAGAATTGGATTCTGGGAGAGAATGAATCCTTGTATAAAATTATATGAAGTCAGGAATTATTGCAGAGTTCAGTCTAGAGCAGCTGGAAAACCAGGTGAAGGTTGCTTGCAAGATACTTTCATTGCACTAATTTCTCTTCATATTTAGATTTGTAACTGGGATTCCTGGCCTATGTAGAGGAGGAATTCCAGCTCTAGTCAGGTACACAATGTCTTAGGACTATGCAGGCAAAAGGAGGATATTATACTATAGTAAGCAAGTAGAGAGACTGGGATTGAGCAGAGTTAAAAGCAAATTGCTCTTAGCTGGGAGCAAAGTTAGAACTTTTTTGGGAATGCTGTGGAATGGGAAAACTTTGCTCACCATTCGCCTGAGCTCTGCCAAGATACACAAAGACTCTTGCCCATGCAGGATGAAATTTCTACCTACTCGTTTATTTGTTAGCTAAACTTGCCTACATCTGCTTTGAAAAAACACAAGAGATTAAATATGTGTACATAATGCTGGATTGCAAATCTGTGGTGTTTTTTTCCTGATAAATTCTTGAAAAACCTTTGTTTATTCCCTTGCTTTTCCACTAGCCTTCATTAGGATATTATGGCTTCAAATGTTGTAATGCACTGTAGGCTGGAAAAATGAAAGTTAACTCACTGGAAGTTGCCCCCTGTCAGATGCAAGTATGTTATTTTCCATTTTTCTTGTTTAAATTATTGAGATGGAAATCCAAGTGGGTATCTCTACATACTAAAATGATCTGTTCTTCATTTTTATTATTTCAATGTTAACATTTCCTAGCCTAGATTTTGGAGAGTGATATGTTTTTCCTAGGTGTCAATACCTGATTCAAAGAAACTTATGCTGGAAGAATACAATCTTCATTGAACCAATTTAGTTCTGGATCAGTTCTGGATCAAGTAATTGATTCTTAATTACCACGATGTTTCTTTCAGAATAAAAATAAAATGTGATGCTCAAACAGAATTGCAGGAATTTTTTGCATAGTTCTACCCTAGCATGGCATGTTGCCATTGCCTAAGATCACTGAACTAATTGGATATCATTCATAACGACAGCAAGGAACAGCAGAACTTTTTGATTTCCTTACTGATATTTCCTCCCTCTTGCTTTCCTCCTGTGAAATAAATAGGCATAAGAGATGTTATTGCCAGAAGAGTGGGTAGATTTGTGTTAATGCCTAAGAGCAAATGTCAAACTATAGAAATGTCAGAGTCTTGTATGCTTTCGAAGTATATGAACAGATAGGTTATTAGTTTGCTGTATCTTTTCTTTGAAAACTTTATCATAATCCTCTCTGCAGTCTTGTACTGGAGACAAGTACTATGCTACATGACAATTTTTTCTTCTAAATTTAGCAACACGGCTTTATAACATTAGGCAGGGAAAGGCAAAAGAAAGTTTGGGTGGATAATTTTTCTCTCCTTGAAAAGAATGTCTTTCAGAAATAGTCATACCAAAGAAAAGCTAGGAGCTGTGAGTCACAGCACTAGTGGGTTGAACTATCATTCCATGCAGGAATATGGGCATACATTTTCAGGATTAGTGATATGTAGATGTATTATTTGCAATAAATATATATTTTAGGATAATGGCACAGCTATAATCTCTGAACATCTGAATTCTAAAGAAAGATTATGACTTGACTGGTAATGAGACTGACATGAAGAAATGTGTTCTTTACAAAAATACTATTTTTTAAAATCACTTAAAATATTTTCTTGAAATGCAAAGGACATAGAAACCAGAATTTCTAGAATAAAGCATCAGGCACCCGTATTCAAGATCTCTACCATACAGATAATCTCTGAGAAGTGGTGCTTCTGATGCCTCGTACAGACTTTTCATTTTGCATGTACTGCTGTCTGACTTTTTCATATTGATTTCTCTTTCCATCTTCTGCCTCTGTCCCTTGTTTTCTATCTCTGCCCTTGTTCTCCTTCATATCTTTAATTCATGCTTCTGTCCTGCTCCTGCCTTCCACAGTTTTTGCTTGCTCTTTTTATTTTTTTTTTTTATCTTCAGAGGAAAAATTCCCCGTTCCCCTCACTCTGTTCATCTGTTCCTTCTGACTTATAGTTTCTAGGATTTACCACCACCACAGGCTATTTCATCTGAAAAAGGGGTGCTTAAAGCCAGTCATGTTGGCACTCAACATTAACATTTAAACATATTTTCTCACTTCATATAACATTTACCTACTATTTCTATGTATTATTGGAAACCTATCCAAGGGAAACATTTTAATGCTAAGTGCTTTTTGGCCTTTAAAACTGCTCGAGTAAATGAATTAAGGAAAAGCATCAATTTTTGACCAAAAAGATGTTTTTTAATCAAAAGTCTCTTTGAAGGATAACTTCAGTTGAATTGTCCAAGGAAGCTGTATTCCCAAATAATTACATTTTATCAGCTGAAATATTTAATGCTAGTTTGCTGCAGCTGGTATGAGGAAAAAAAATATATGCAGCCTGAACATTAATTTCTGCTCAGTAGTGCAGGGTGACTGACCAATAGATACGCTATTGGATAATGGAGACAGTATTGGCAGGGCTTTGCCTGCTCAGCTCCTGAGCCAGGATGCTCAGAAATCAGCAGGTGGGATTCTCTGTGTTCCTTGTGTATCTCTGTTAAAGGCTTAGGGTGGGATTGTTGCTGTGGGATCTCGCTGGCAGCTATGCAAAGCCTGTGCAGAGTCAGTTTAAATGACAATAAATTAGAATGGTAGCATTTACAATTTTTTCACAGGCATTAGTGTCAGACTATGGCTTTGGGAGGATGTTCTTGTATCACTTAAAATATTTTCTTGAAATGCAGAAGATGTGGAAACCAGACTGCCTGGAATAAAGCATCAGGCACCTGTATTTGAGGTCTGTACTACACATGCCTCAGTAGGAATGTGAATAAAAGCACAAAAAAATCAGGAATCCACGGATTAGGAACCATGAGCTTCAGGAAAATCCTGGCAGCCTTTCATAACAGATGCCTTTTTCTCTATTTTATAAGAGGTGTGGGTAAACCAATGTTGTCTTATTTTTTTCTCAGGTAGCTATCGCTTTCTGAGTGTATGGTCAGGCAGCAGGTGTTTGTCTGCTTCTGGCTCCAACCTCCTGGCTCCCAAACACAGAATCTACACCCTATCTAAATAATGATCAGATTAGTTTTATCCAGGAATTTAAGAAGGTTAATTAATTTAAATGTATTGTCTACATACTGCTGTATCTCACAGCTCCATAACTTGTTTCCTCTTCCTGTAGCCTCAGTCACAGATGGACCTTCTGCTGCCTTGGACTTGCAAAATTTCTTCTCCTTGCTAAACACATTCAAATAAATTGCTTGTTTTGGTTTTTAAAATATAATAATTTTTGATTCTTAAACATTTTGAAGGTGAATTGTAGCGCAACTCTCATTCATGGTTTATAACAGAAAGGGATACTTGTGGTCAAAGCCATACCATACTCTGAACAGCCACGCACTCTCAGCTTTGGTTGTATTTTTATCCAAGTTAGATGCACTCTGCAAAATAAATGAATGAATGAAGTGAGAAGCATTTTTATAAAATAAATAAAACACGGAGTTTTGATATTAGAAATACATGTCAGACCAAATTACAATTAACTGCACTTTTTTTTGAAATTTAAAGAGCTTTGTTGTCTCACAAATGTCATCCCTGCGAATCAGTTCAGGAGAAAATTGTCTCTCATACAGCACATTTCTCATTGCTGCACTCACTGGAAGAATGTAGCATTTGCTTTTATGAATGATTCTAATTTTTTTTAAGCAGATCAAAAGCACTATGCTCTGAGATCAATAAAATGATATTTTGATTTAATTGCTGTTGTGGGATTACTTCAGTTTACTCCTACAAGATCAGAGGCTGTTTGTGTATGTCTAACAAAATGTCTTTCCCAAAGGGATTGAGACATTCTAATAACTAGGGAATTCCTTTCCATATGTCTTTCCAAGGGGAGGGGAACATGATTTGAATTGATAAGTCTCAAAATTCCCTTTCCCTTCTGCAAGCTAATTTTGTGACATACTCCACAGGTAGAGAGTTGGACTATCCTTTTCCTTGGGATAATAATTTGGAATACTAAATTAGGAATAGTTATCTGCACAAGGACAGCCTGTTTGGTCATACTCTAGGTATCACATCACTACTAGTGGAAGAATTAGTAGCAGGATGAAATTAGCAATGTGATGGCCAGTTCTCTAAGGATACTCAACTG
This sequence comes from Certhia americana, assembly GCA_018697195.1. Classification (NCBI taxonomy): domain Eukaryota; kingdom Metazoa; phylum Chordata; class Aves; order Passeriformes; family Certhiidae; genus Certhia; species Certhia americana. Next base: position 14,436,829 of record CM031865.1, on the reverse strand, counting down.
GCAGCTTGTTTTTGTTTTGTGGCAAGTTAGGTTAGTTTAAACAAGAATATTTTTCCTTATGCAGTTTTAAACCAATGAATCTGTTAATTTTCATGTGTTAATATAATATAATTAAATATATAATAAATATTAATATATACTAATAATATATTAAAATATAATACCTTATTTACTAATATATACCTAAATTAGCTGATGATAATGTCAGTGGTCTGACCCTCAACATTGTAATGTCTAGTTCCAAGGCAACCTGTTCATGGGAACTTGGGAACAATGGGAACATTGATGTCATTGAGTTTTGAATAAGGTTAGACAGAATCCATGCTGTAGCTGTTATGATTTTGCTAATGTGGTCACACTGAACATGCAAATACACCAAACAGAACAAATATTTTTCTTGTGATCTGTTTCCTTGATAATTGAATTGAGTATTTTAGCAACTCTTCCCAGTAACTGGGAAAGCTGGGGTGGAGAGGGGGAAGAAGGCAGTGCTAATCCCTACCTGAGCAGCAGAACACTCTTCCAAGCTCTAAACATCTAATAGTGCATTTTAGCAAGATAAAGATTGGGAAAAGAGTTGAAACATTTAAGCAGAAAGTGTGATTGAGGTGAATCTGTGTTAGGTCAGAACAACAAGAACTGAATAAAGGAAAGGGAAGGACTTTGAGAGCACAGGGGTAGAAATGAGGAAGAGAAGGACAGACATGGAAATAAACATTGTGGAGTGGGCTACTCCTGTGTTGCAGAGGACAGCTTGTTAAAAGCACAGTGAGCTCTGTAAATGGCCCGTGTCCTTTGTTTGAATTGTAATGTTGTTGTTGGTTAATTCCTCTTTCCAAAGTCATTGTACCTCTAGCTTCCTCTTAAGGAAAAAGGTTTCCTCATTCGAGAACATGAATTGTTCCTGTATGAAAGCAGAGGACAAAGAAGTCTACACAGGAGTATAATCCCCCAAAGGTTTTATGGTCCTGACCTGGGCCTTCTTTTTTTTTCTAGTTTGACATCTGTTGCACCTTCCTCCTTTTGTCTATGAGATCTGTGTTGTGTTATCAGCTTCTGCACTAGTGGGAATCTGGGTGGTCGTTTGGAGTGCACCTCCTGCAGAAACAGTATAAGGATGACATGTTGGTGTTAATGTTTCAGGGTTCTTGGAGATTCTTGGATCCCATTTTGGATTCTATGATTTTAAAAAGTATCTTTTCACTTTCCCTACAGTTCTGAGAGGTAAAAGTAGGGAAGACAGTGTTCTATCTCTTCAAATAATTTTCTCTCTGGGAAGGGAAAATGCCAAAGTTTCTCACATCTCTTTTTCCATATGGGAATTGCCTATATGGAGATTACTCTCATTAGTCCTTGCAATAAATTCACCAACCAGCTGGCAGATGAAATTGATGAGAACAGTGTTAGTAAATTCCTTATTATATGTACAAAGATGCAGGGATAGTTAAATAAACTATACAGATTAATTTGACAGAGGTGATATTGGTAAGTGTTTTGCAGGCTATTTAGTTTCCTGAGATCAATAGCATATCTACAACATTTTTACTGAAGTGCTTGTAGAAAATATGTTCTTACCATCTTTCAACTGAAGTTAACATAGCAGAATTTGAGCTACATAAGCCACCTGAATGAAATATGCTAATGACTATCTTTTTTTTTAATGGGAATTTAGTTAAATAGCTCACTGCCATAAAGTTTTTGCCTTTTTAAAATAGACCAACTTTGTAACTCTTAGTGATTTTGTGTCCTGCATTGTGCTTTTCAGTTAGCTTTTGATGTTTATACACTGAATGTACATGATATGCAGCAAAGTGGTTTGTTTTTCCATAATATTTTCTATGCAGTAATATATACTATTTTAGTATATATTAGATAATTACTTTCAGAACTAAGTTATGACATTCCATCAGTAAGGAAATGGGTATGAATACGAGGCCACTTTCTTTTGTTTATGCTTATGCTATGATAATGATTTAATGATAAATATAAGGGTGGCAAGACAGAATTGAAACTGAGATATGCTTTTGGGTGAAGTGCAGATGTTAATTTACATGCAAATGCAATATACCTTTTCTAGGGAAGGAGCGCTGGGTTCCAGGTCTTACAATTTGAACTGGAATTTGCTGCTAGCTGACTGCTAAAATTATAGGTTCAGGTAGCCCAAAATAGAACACAATCAGAAGTTTAGAAATAACTGTATACATAGAATTATTGAATAAATCAATTATCTTCACAGAAAATTGAATTTTTGGGAGGCAAAGGAAAGAAAGAAGGGAGATGAAGTTGAAGAGGTAAGGAAGGAAAAAGGTTTTGCAGTCATATAACTGGTATTGCATCTGACATAAGTATCCATGAGGTGGAAGGTCTTCCAGGCTGATTCTGCCCCTAAAAAAATCTAGATATGGTTACAGACATGGATTGAAAGGTTCACAAAGCAAAGTACCCATGTCCTGGTAGTTAAAGTGGTCACAGAGGAGCCAAATTCAAATTTCTGTAGCAGACCTTGTAGCCTTCCCATTCTGGCTGTTCTCTGACTGAGCAGGGAGAAGCCTAGAGGTTTCTTTTTCATTAATTTTTGCTCTCTTTTAAACATCTTATTCTTGAAGATATTTTGGTCTTATTTCTGGTAAATATCTCCTGAAGCTCCAGCTAACACCACTGAGAAGTGGGCATGTGGTTTAAAGTTCATCTGGGCAAGAGCTTTAACTGGCAGTGGGAGGTACTGGCACCTGACAGGTTGTTTGTGCAGGGAGAGATGTGTAGGAACATCAGCTGCTTTCACTGTGAAAACACAGTAACATAGGAAGACAATAAGAAGTAATGAAAGGTAAACTAAATAAAAACATCATTTTAGAAAAAGAGGGAAAGAAAAGAGAAACACAGGGGAAGAAGAGGAATGAGAGAGAGAGCTATGAGATGAAAGAGAAAATTAAAAGAAACAACCTGACATGACTATGATAGGTACTGAGTTAGAACAGTGAGCTCTTCAGGGAATGCAGCAAAGGTCTGAATTACTGAAAGATTGAGATGTCAAATACAAAAAAACGTCAGACAAATGAAAATAAAATGCCATGGGAGGGGGAAGAATAATCAGAATAGCAAAACTATTTTCTAAGGTATAATATACTGCTATAAGGAATGCTGAACTGGACATGATAGGGCATGAAAAGTGTTATATTTATTTACACCTTCTGTGTTGTATTGCTAGTTTTGTCAGGAGAGATAGGTGTTAATTCACAGAGCACAGTTAGGACACTGGATGTGTTACTATTGTAAATAAACATTTTCATTTCAGCAAAAGAATGAGAAAATTAGATGCCTAGTAGCCTCTGAAGAAATCGGGTTTTTGCAAAACATCTGTTCAGTCAATTTTATGCTGCATTCTGCATTCCCTGACCTTTGAGTGCTGAAAAGCAGAAAATTTTTGCAATTCTGTATCTCTGTACTCCAATCTCTGTCCTGCTCTTGTTCAGAATTGGGACAGGGGCATTGCAGGAATTCCTAACAAGATGCTTAGGAAAGTGAAATTTAGCATGAGTCCCCTCAGACACAGAATAAAACACGGCCTTGCCATGGTGCAATGAGGGTTATGCTAAACCTTTATGAACAGTGACCAGGCTGTAAAATGAAGGAAGTGGCCAATGTGAATAATATTGGTTTTCCTTCTTTTAAAAGAAACATTAAGATAATTAGGCACCTGAATTCTACTTGTTGCAATGAAAATTGAGATTCACCTTATGTGCCTTCAGATACAGGCAAATGTGTAAATGTTAGGAATATTCAGTGCATAAGATATATTAAAGTTTTGCCTAGTGGTATCTTTAATGTATTTTCAAATTAATAAAGTATCTTATATCTTTCTCAGCTTATTTTCTACATTTATGTTATTGCTGGATGATTGAAATTTCAGTTCCAGTTGCATTGTCTGAAAGGGTGCATGGGATGGTATCACCAGCATTAAGCACTTGTTGCCAAAGCAAAAAGCTTTGGCACCTTGTCAGCTGTACTGTGCCTTCTCCTCAGTCCCACTGCTGTTCCACTCACTGTGCTGAGCCACAGGTCGTGTCTCTGCATTGACTCCACAGATTTCTTCTGCTGCTGCTGGCAGTGCTGCATTTGAAACTCCACCATACATATATGACAAAAAATGGAAGGGTACAGATGAACAGCTGCAGATTGTTCAGGAGCCTCCTTAGCGGTTTCAAGTTCACAATGTACTTAGGCTCCCATGTGAAAAATAACTGAAAAATATTTTCATACACCTGACCTACTAGAACTGAACATTAAACATTCTCCTTTTTAATTCTGAGGGATTAAACATTGTTCTGAGATGTCTAATTGCCACAGTTGCAGCCATGATCTGCCAAACATTGAACACTTTTAAATTCAGCACACATGTCCAAAAGCCTGACATACCTGGCTCGCAGCTTTAGCTTTCAGATCTTCATCTGGATCTACACCAACTCTGTAAAAAAAAAAAAACCCAAAAAATCAAACCTGAGGACATATGGTATTGATCCGATGTATATTAGACAGCTTTGAGTGTAAAAATATTTCTTGTGTCATTCATTTCCTACTGGGTGAGAAATGAGGAGAAGAGCTGGAAAAACATTAGGATCACTTTTTAAATTAAGGAAGTTCTGAAGTTTTTAGAAAACTTAAGTTTCCTTGTAACTGCCACTCCTGACATCTGAGACTAGATCTTCATCCTGGCTCTGATCCATCTCTGGGGAGAGGCAATCAAGCTGTTAACCTGTGCTAGGAAATGCTTAATTGCTGACAGAAGAGCAGTGCTGAGGTACTGCAGTTGGTAGTGGAGGATGGGCTTACAGAACTCCAGTGTTTCTTGAGTGCTGCATTCTGGATCTCTTGAAGCACTTGGAAAAGGCTTTACTTGGCACACCAGGTACAGAGAAGCAACCCAGAAGGGAGAGGAGACTACAGTGAGTGATATGCAAGGTGATGATAGCCTGGGTGGCATTTTCCTATCCCATCTGAATGGGAAAAAAATTGAAATTGGCTATTTAAAGGGGTGCAATGGAAGAATTGACATATTTTGATTATGGGTGATACTCAGAGCTGAGGAGAAATGCAATTGAAAAATATTTTAAGTTGAACAACAGAGGCTTATGTTGATGAAAGACACAAGAAAGCATAGAAATCAGTGAGGGATGATAAATAATACACCTTATTATCACCCAGATCTGAAGCCCACAGCTAAGGTGACCAACAACCCCCATAAACCTCACAAGCTCCCACATAGTAGCAAGTCCACCAAGCTAAACCAGAATTTACTGATGCAAATAAAATGTAGTCTTTAAATAGTTATTAATTTAAGACCACTTTACTAGTTTTCTGATAGTCTTAATTCTTGAGTATAGTTTTGCTTTTGGTAGTAACACATCACATTATATTTTAAAATAATACTTAATATTAACAATTACATGCCTCAACATTCGTTCCTGAGAAGTTAGGCATACACTCTTATTGAATTGGAGACAATGACAGGAACTATATGCAAAGTAGATGCTTTTTATATGTAAATACTGAATGGATGAAAAAAGTAAAGACATTTCTTTCTATCATAGCTCTAGAGCTTCAACAAACCTGAGTCCTTCAGGCATAAATATTTCTATCTTTTTATTAAAAATAACAATCCTGGTGGTGACTCAACAAAGAGACAGAATGAATAGCAGATTCTCTTTCTTTTCTTTTTTTTGTCTCCCTTGGCCCTTCAATTGCGAGGAAAAGCTTCTGATGACACTAACCCTATTCATTAGTTTGGAATAAAGCAAGTAAGGTATTTCCATTTCATTAAAATGGAAGCATTTACATATGAAAAGGAAAAGAATCATTACCCAGAGGTTTAACTAGCTATCTGACAGTGGGTTTATCATTGCCATGTGCAGAAGAGAAGTGTCCAGGGCCTTATCTGTGCCTGGCCCTGTGAAACAGAGCAGTGTGAGAGAGCCCTGCCCTGCAGAGGGTGCAGGGTGAGGACAGTGGCTGGAGTGAAGTGGCACAAATGCAAGTGCTGTGGTCCTAAATCCATAGCCCAGGTGAGAATCAGAAAGAGAATGTGTTTCCTGAACACAGTCATTGTTTATTAGACTGTGCTCATTCTTTAGATGTGTTCACCAGCACCTGCCCAAGATAAACCCACCAGCAGTACATTAGCTAGAGGACCTCAGCGTTCTGCATGTAAAACAATCCAATATATTTACATGTGATAGGTGCAGCTGAAAGGCAGGGCTGCAGCACAGACTTCCCAACACCCTTCTTAATGAGCTTAACGTGGCCTCAAAAAAGGTCACTTCTGGGACCGGAGTAATTTAGCCTTCATGCAATTCTTCCCTTACTGGAGTTGAGAAACCACCACTTCTGGCTGACTGTGTGTGTTGGAGTTGTGATGTGTTGCTAGATACTGAGCTGAAATAACAGGACTCAAAGGACTGTAATAGCAAATGGGAAAAGGGGGAAGCCATGGGGAAGATAGTACCAGAGTTTCTGGCTGTGATATTGATTCAGTAGCAGAGATATAATTAATAGCTAATTCCACTGGCAACAGGAATTAACTGGTATTGTAAATCCAATTTTTTTTTTTCCTGAGTTCTGCAGAATTTGTGGTGCGCTGAAACTTCTCTGCATCTACAATTTCTCATCCTTATAGTTACAGAGAAAACAAAACATTCTGCTTTGTTTATTTTGCAGACAACAGATTATTATAATACGGTACAAATTGAGATTCTCACATAACATCCTAACAGGAGAATTACATTTAAAGCCAGAAAAAAGCAACTATAAATAAGAAAATCAAACTTAGATTTTTCATGTATGAAAAAGAAAAGAAGGCTTCTATGCCATATAAATTCACAGAGCCTGAGCTGACATGTTTTTTTGGTCTGTTCTTTGCCCTCATTTAAAATACACGGCCAGATGTAATTGCTGTTTTTCTCATGGAATAGTATCTCACTACTGGGAATTATCTGGATACCACAATATTACTGAGTGATCTAAAGTCCTGTGGGAAAAGAACCAAAGTATTCTTTGCATGATATAGAAGATTTCTTTAATGCATTAAAATAACAATACATTTCTGTAATTTTATGAAGTATGAGCTACGCAAACTCAGTCCAGTCAGTTTTGAAATTGTGACTAATTATTTCATATCCAAAATAGGCTTGGGAGCCTAATATCAGGCCCCTGGCATTGAAAATCATGGAAATTACTCTGATACAGTTGACATGAAGTAAAATGTTATTCCTAAATATTAAATGTTGAAAAACAAACTATGCCAAATTATATGAATCAGCAAAGATGACTGAAATTAATCATAGATATGCACTTCAAGTTTACAACCTTGACTCCTTCAAAAAACTCGCTAGGTCTAATGCTATTGCAAGTAGAATTTGCAAGCTTAAAATACGTAAGAATTATTATAACTGCCTCTAAGAAATATCCTGATAATACTTGTACAAAAATCTTTCCCCTTTTAACAGTCTCTGGTTTCCATTCCTGTGAGAAGATCTAATGGATGCTCAGAAAAATGTTTTCTCTTTTCTTGCTGTCAACTTTTGTGTCTATTCTCCTGTTGTCTTTTACTTTCTGCAGCCTCTCTTCTGTCTTTCTGTCCCACTTTCCCTGGCTGCTCTTTGTTCCTGGTTTGTCCTCTAAATATTATTTTATTTCTTCCTATTTTTGCAACTTTTTATTCTATACATTAAATATTAGGATAATTATTCTTCCATGAAAACAAATGCAAAGACTTAATCAGTTCTACACTGCAGTGAATTTTACTTTATGTATTTAGATAGGCTTTAGTAATATCTCAGGTTCGATGCTCTAGATAGGAAGGAAATCAACCCCCTGATTCTCTGTACTGTCTTTTTTGGTTTTTTTTTGGTTGGGGTGTGGAAGGGCATGTGCCACAGTGTTTTGTTTTTAAATAAGGACTGGATCAAAACCTGGATTCAGAGAACACTCTGAGTTTCTATGCTCAGAATCTGGAAGGAAAGCTTCTGACTTCAGCCAGCCTCTAGCAATTAGGCCCAAGAATTTCTGGGAACTGTGCATTAATCTGCACAAGTACCCCTTGCAGTGGATGGGATTTAAATCCCTGTGTGCTATCAAGTGCATCATTTTTAGCAGGAGTCAGAATGCATTTGGTAATAAAAGAAGGAATTTGTCCCTGAATACAAAGCAGTTGATAGTATCTATTCACATGTGTTTTGAAATGAAAATGGATTGAAAGATAAATCTCAAATTGCCAGGGGAGCTAATACCTAGAAATGCACCCAATACCTAGGAATACTGAGTAGTAAGTCACTATTTAGGCATTTCAAACTTTTAATTCCCTCACATCACCACAAAATCAACAGCATAGGATAAAATTTCTGCTTTCCACTTCCAGTGAAGTTTCAAAAAGCCCTGTATAGACTCACATCTTCATGAGGATCTAGGCACGCAGAGCAGAACTGTTGGTGTCTATACTTACAAGTGTGATTCTCAGTCCTCCCTCACTTTAAGGGCTGGGAAATCTGCAAATGGAGATATTTCTCTGAAATCTGAATTCTAATTACTGAAATTATCCTTCTGGGCCTGTAGAGGCTTTCTGTACTAGCACAGCAGAGTCTGGTTCATGCAAGTTAAATCTTGCTTGCAGTCCTACCTAGTCTGGTTTGCAACTACCACAGACTCACACAGGTTAGTTGTGCACTACCTGAGGCAGCCAAGACTGCTTTTATTTGAACACTTGTTCAGAAAGTATGTAATTAATTCTATCTAGTTGAAGCCCCTAGAAAAATTGTTTATACCTGCATTGTTTAATTCAGCTAATGATTTAATGAACACAAGATCAAGGGAAAGAGAAATCTCTCCTAATGCGAGTAGCAACCATCCCCTGAACTAGGTGTAGGATGGTAAATGTGTACCTGATGGAACAGGACGTCACTGAGCTGTCACAAAAGGGTCAGGATTAGCCAAGTGTCCTCTATATCGTTTTCTACATCAGTGGGGAACAAAGGCAGTGCAAGAGGTGAAAAGCCTGGAATCTCTATCCATTGCTGACCACATACTATGCAATGGGGATAACACTTTCTTCACTCTATTGCTTGTCTTGTATATTTAGTTTGTACATACACATCCTTTATTATGTTTGTACAAAATCTAGCACAGCTGCGATTTTTTTTTTTTTTTTTTAGAGCTCCAAAAAAAAGAGTGCTGCTGTAAGTTAATTAACAATATTGGCTTTGCTTGTCAAGGGTTTCACTGGAAGAGCTCACCTTGTCAGTGCAATTGCCTCAGCCTTCCACTGGCTGTCTCACTGTAACTAAACCAGACTTTAAGCCTCAGCTTACATCTCAAAAGCTACACATCCCAGTAAGGGTTTTTTGAGTAAGTGATTTAGAACCCAATTTTCAAAGATGGCCATTAAAACAGCATTTGCAACAGAAGTCTTGAATATTTTTGCATGAATAAATCTCAAGCTTGTAGCAATCCATCATCAGCATATTGCATTCAGTACAGAATTATTAACTGTAAAGACTAGAAACATGAGCAAAATCCAAGAAAAGATTGTTTCATGATCTCTAATAAATCATTGTAATTGAAATGAAAAAAAACCTCAGGATAAATAATGATTTCTCAGGACATTTTTCTTGTCCATGTGGCAGTAAGTGTGATGTGTATTCCTAACAAACTGATACCTAAAATCTGCTTTTGCCTTCTAGATTGCTGTATTGCTGCTATATGCTGCTTTTTTTGTGGACTGATGCTGTCAAAAACATCTGCTTTTTTATAGCATATTATTTCATTGGCATAAACCCATGAGAAATTATGGCATGAGTATAGATCTTCAAAGTTCAGCTCAAGCTGATTTTGTTAATAAATGAAAACACTTCAGTTTAAGGCAAGAGTAATCACTTGCATCTCACAGCAGAAAGAACAAATCAGTTTAATTTCATGCTGAGGAGGGTTAAAAGAAATTATCAGGTAAATGATGCTTCCTAAATGGTTATGACAGCTGTTTGTCATGTAGCTAATGCTTTCTATACGCAACATGCTGAAATGGAAACAAAAGTATAATTTCAAACTTGTCAAATCGTGTAAGAGGTAAAAGTGATATAGTTTGACTTTTGAACTTGGAATTTCATAAAATTGGTAAGTTTTTTTTTAAAATGCTAAACATTTGTTCTGTGGTAAAAGTCTATGCAGCTTTTTTGGTGAACATGTGGAAGACAATTTGGTTGCAGAATTGACAGTTAAATTAATACACCTGTATAACTGATGTCCAAATAAAGGTGGATAGATGGTGGTGAAATGGATGAAGATAATGGGTAAAAGCAAATAGAAGATAAGGCTGAAGAAAGAATTATAGTGCTCTATAAATCCACAAGTTATAGTTTCTAGATGTGGCCTTAAGTATTAAAAAGATTGTGAAATTGAGGGTAATGTCACTGCATAAAATTTTACCACTTTCCTATAGCTGTGAAGAAAACGTTAAAGTTTAAAAAACAGATCATGGCTTGCATTTACATTATGAACTTATTTACTGATCAGCCAGAATTATGAACTGGATCTGTAGATAGCTGGTAGCTGATTCCCCATTCTGATAGTCCTCTTTTATTCTAATATTGGGGCAGGGGCACTAAAATAGTATGGCCAGTTTAACATCACAAGGTACATTTGCATGGCAGAATGCAATGTCAGATGTCTTGCAGTCATGAGAACAGGGCACTCCAGTGTAGTATCCTGAGCAGCAGTGATTTACATCCCTACAGTGCTTCTGGCACACAAAGTAAATTATCAATGTTATTGTGCTGTGTGAATATAGCTGTAGAGGAATCAGGCCTCTTGCTTAAAATTATGAACCTAAGTTGAGTCATCTGTAGTAGTATCAACGCACTTGAATAGGATTGGGAAAAAATCAGGATGAAATTTGGAAGCAACCAAAATAACATAAACTTCTGCTTCTGACAAGTTCACAACCGGGATGAGTTATCAGGTTTAAGGAAAGATTTTTGTAGTAGATTCTATGACAGAATAAAAGGTTTATTGTATATTATGATGCTCAGGCTTTGTTACATTTAAGATCATGCTCCAGCACCATGCTGCTCACAGCGAGCTGAGGAGGTTTAACTCACAGCACAAGGCTGCAGGTCAGCTCAGCACTTCTTCATCTTCAGGCTGTGGCTGCAGGGGGTTCCTGTTTTGAAGTGTGATGCTGAAAAATGCAGGTTACAAAGGTTTTACATCCTTGTTTCTATACGTACATGTGTCTTTAGGGATCCAAACTCACAGTTGTTTCCTGCCTCTGATACAAAGTGAATGCATGGGAAATTTGATTTCTGTGCTTTTTCTAGAACTGTTTCCTTGGATTTCACAAGAATTAAACAATTAAATATATTCAGTATGTGGTTCACAGACAACTAGTGAAATTCATGGACCCTTGGCAGCAATGTTAAGCATCCTCTTGGGACATCAACTGATCAACACTATTTTGCTTCTTTTACTTCCTCCTGCCTTTTTTCCCCCTCCTTTTGATTTTGGTTTTCCTATTGATATATGCTTATATCATATGTTGTTCTGTATCTTTCATTGTACCATGGTAGGTGATCCAGCGATCAGCTTCTACTTTGGTGTTTACAGCTCACTTTGCTGAGTAACAACTCACTCGCATGTTTTATTTTCCTAGCTCTGCCTTAGGGAGAAGAAAAATCTGTCATAAAATGATATTTTTAGTAGTCCACATTTAGATTAATCAACATTGTTTTAAAGCATGTGGAAAACGCCACCATTTGCCCCTCTTTTTTAATATCCTTAATTGGAAAACATATCTCAGATGCAATTGTTTTTCTAGGAACCTGGCAATGATCAGATCAATCTGACAGTTTAGCAAATCTTTGTTCTGTTCCCCCCTCCTCAGTAAGGACTGGTCTGTGTATCATGGGCTTGCATGTGAGCCGTTCCACTCTCCCTGCACCAAAGGGGCAGGGGTTTTTATCCATTCTCATCCTAAAATGCTGCAGTCATTTCTGAGCAGGCTGAGTTGCAGTGTGAGGGGAGGTGTCCCCAAGGCTCTCGGCACAGGTCTCACAGCTCCCAGCCAAGCAATGGCACTGCTGCCATTGACTTCACAGAGAGCAGAGTTACACCAGCACTGTGTCTTTCCAGAGACAGCTTCCCTGATATTTTTGCCAGCTTCTCAGCATTTCTGAGTTATACTAGGTTGTGGTGGTCATTTTAACTTTCCATTTACAATTGTACTGGCATCACTCCTCAGCCTGGGTTTCATTAACATTAATGCAGACAGGCACTTGCTGGCAGTGCTGTCATTTACTCACGGAACGAAAGAGATTGTTTTATGCTGCACATTTATGTAAAACCTGAGATCTGTAGAACAAGGTAAGCATTTTACTGCCCACTTTTCAAGCATTTAGATTCTGTCTATAATCTCCCTCTTGTTTTGAAGTGCAGGAACTCCAGAACAGGGTTATAAGGAGGCATGGCCATATAGGCACTGCCCCTCCCAGTAACACTACACTTACTGAGCAGGGAGTTGATTACTTGTAGGCAATCAGACATAGATTTATGGACAAAGGATGGGAAAGCTTGAAGGGACTGTAATCCCCCAGAATTTTTATTTTTAATCATAGCTACAAGAAAAAAACAAATCCCAAGCCCTCAGTAAACATAAAATTCAGGATAACTCTTACCAGAAGACTTATAAACTGAAACTCTCATGCTAACAGTAGATTATTTGATATCAAAATGTTATAAAGTTATTAAAAATTTGCTTCATTTATGTTGGAAAAAATCTGTTCGGACTTAGTTGAGATGGAGACACCTCTGGAGAAAATTGTGGTTACAAGGGTCACATCACCCAGGAATACTGTGTTCCAACCAGAGAAACTGAGAAATAATAACACATGAAAAATAATGTGACTTGAATAATTTTATAAAACTGCAGGAGAAGTACAGATATGAGGAGTGTGCACAGTAGTAACTGAGATATACAGGGCAATTATCACTTTCTTAGCAAGCTGTCATTTTGCAATTTAGTTTTCACCAGAGTTTTATATCTCAGATGAGAACTGGGACTCAGAGAATAAGAGAATCCCTATATATCATATTATAGTACTAATGCAGCATTGGCTTCAAAGAAAGGATGGGGTTGGGTCCCTTTTTTGGTTGTAATGATGTTATTTCTTTTGAGTGCTAACCCAGTTAATCCCGACAAGGGTGAGCTTTTGAGATATCGAATCACAGCACGGTGTGGGAAAGTTGTCACCGGGTCTCTACGATGCCTCCCATCCAAAATCTTTATCATTTTGGGGGAATGAAAAAAAAGGGGGGCAGATGCCTTTTGATTTCCATTACTTTAAGTCAAAGATCTTGGATTTTCAGCAACACCTCCTGGGACTGACCCCAACCTACGTGTCTTAAGGAGTTTCTTAAAGTGATGGCAGGGGCTTTTTTTGCTTTAACTTGGAAATGGAGAGGTTTAGACACACAGACGCACCTGTGCATCATCTTTTCAATAAGAAGCAGTAAAGAAGACACAATATTAATGAGCCTCCATGTCCTTTAAGAACTTCATTATTATTACCATGCCTCTCCCCCTGCTGTGAGGAAGTCTACAATGCTCTGTGCACAATATTGGAAATGTATTAATAAAAAATCCCTGGAACATTATTAAAAATCCATTTTCAGTTAATGAAAAAAGACAGAAACACCACAGCATTACAAAAAGTATTTTTTTTTTTTTTTGCACGTAGTAAATATCCTAACTGCTACTTTTATGAACTCCATGGAGATCATTAGAGCTTTCAAAAAAAAAAAAAAAATTAAGGAATTAGGTAGTTTTGTTGGTGTTTTGCTTAGGCTACTAATTAACTTTGTCAGCTAGAAAAATGAGATCTGGTTTTACAGAAGATCCATATGAGGAAAAGAAACTGTGCGCAGATGTATTTTGACAAAATCCTATAGATGAGATTAATCAATTTCTGGCTCAGAAATAACAGTTCCCTCCAGTGAATTGTGTCAATGATTTTTCTTTTCTCTGAATCACTTTAGGTGTCTGTTCCTTTATTTTCCTTGAACATAAACAGCACAGTGTTGGAAAGAAGCCCAGGCCGTGGTAGATGCATTATATTACTGCTAATGTGATTAACCTAAAGTAAAATATTAAATCCTCCTGAGGCATTAGTCTAAATAATAAGATGACCAACTCTAAGTTCCCTGGGCTCACGGCATGGGGAAAAATATATCATGCACTTCATCTCTTGCATTGACATTTGAAATTTATCATATGAAGCCAGTACTGGGAGCAATTATGTACAGAGCCATTGTAAGGGAAGGGTAACACTGGCCAAGCTTAATACATGTTACAACCAAAACATGCTGAGAAAATGCCTCTGCCTTTGCTGCTGAGATCTGGTGCCATGAAAGCTGTCACCCATCTGCCCGTTTAGGCTACCCTTTTCACAAGAAGTTTGTAAATCAGCTGTATTGTTTAAGATCATATTTAATTCCTGCTTTGAAATACGTTCACCTAAGTTTTGTCTGAAATGCTCAAAACAGCAGAGCATTATAGTAAGGACTTGTATGGATTGATTGGCCCAAGGCTGTACAAAGCAGGTTGAAGGTATATTCTCCTGCATACCATATAAAATAAGCTGTACTATTTTTTAAAATCAAAGATTAAATAAAAATGGCATTTCTGAATTCTCAACACCATGCAGCACAAGGGTGTGTAGAGCTGAGGTCACTCTGCTCATGGACAGAGATGTTACAGTGCATAATCTGAGTAAGCACTCAGGATCTTTCTATGTTTCCTTGTCTAGGAAAAAGGGCTCAGACTCAGGAAAATGTTAGGCACTTAAACAGAGGAGTTTTGCCTAAATTTTCATTGTCTGATGTGCACAGTGCCAATAATTATTATCCTTTAAATGGCAGAATAACATCTGTGCACATTTGTGTCAGAACACTTTAAAGCCACTTTAAATGCAGCAGGATGAACAGTAGTGTCTTTTCTGAAGGCAATGTTCTAAGACACTGCTTAATGGAAAATTTAACTTTTCACTTCTTTTCCACCACTTTGCTTCTCAGCAACATGGAACAAAATAATGACTCAAAGACACCCATTTTATTTTATTTTTTAACTATACTGTTTAAAAACCCAAACCTACATAGATTATATCCTCCTGATATAGCATATATCAATTAATGCATAATTAATTGATATAAGTTTTTTTGACAGGGTGATTATAGAAGTGCTGGAAAATTTTTCTTCCCTTTATCTAGTGTTTATGCTGTTCTAAGTTGTCTTTATTTTATGATTTGTTCTGATAATTGCACCTTTTAGTTTAGACATCACAGATTTCTGTGGATTTAAATTTTTTTTTTCAATATAATCCTTCCTTAAGAAACTTGGCCATCCTTACCAGTATCAAGCAGTATATTTAGATCTATTTTGACTGTTTAAAATAATATTTAGGTCATTCATACAAAAACTTACTGTATTGAAAATAGATACTGATCATCTATCTAGGATCTATGTGTTTGCAATGTGAGGCAATGCAAAGCTATTACTGGCATAGTGTGTGTGTGCATGCTCACAGGCTTAATCTAACGTGTGTGTGTGCATGCTCACAGGCACTCTCCAACCCCTTGAGCTGCAGAGGTTTCAGAGAGAAAAGATATTTTCTGGTGCAGTTGGCAAATTTGGACCAGGTGTCATTGAAAACTGTCAGACCTGCCAGTGGCACAGGGCTCATGGAGCAGCAGATGTGGCTTTGGGACAGTGTTGTTCAGGGGAGTCGTTCAATTTTCAGTTTGCAGGTGACTTTTACAACACCACCAATGAAGAGAGACAATGTAAGTTATTTGCTGTGCTTATCAAGAACTATAGGAAATGGCCATATTTCACAGTGTGCAAGGCCCTTTGTAGAGTTCAGAAAGTACACTAAATACAAATCCTGGTTTTGGGTTGGGTTGTTTTGAATTGTTTTTGCTCATTTTTCTTGAGTTGTTTTTACTCATGTTTCTAAATATGTATGATTTGGGAAAAATTAATTTATTTGGAGAGAATAAGAGCGTAAATGGAATATAAATGATCCAGAAGCTCAGCTATATATATATTATACATGTATTCGTATTGTGTTACATTGTATTCAGGAGAATTGAGGAAATATCAGGCATTTGTTTTGCATTTGAGCATTCTGATTCTGACAAGCAAAGGTTTCAGATATCAATGTTGGCTTTTTCCTTTTGCATCAGCTACTCAACTGTGGCTGCAAACCTCTTGATTCTGCTAATTCTCTTAATCGCAAGTAAAAAATTTCCTAATTTTCTTTTGGTAGTGAACCAAATTGATATTTTTGCCTTGTTTTCTGGAAGCTAGCTTATAAACACATGCTGTTTTGATTTTTTTTTTTTTTTAATACTGCCTGCACCCATTCTTGCAAGCTTTTCATGAGCATCCAGGAGGAGGGTTAATCACCCCTTTGTTGAACAGTACTTATTAACTGGGAAACACTGTTAATTAGGTAAAACACTAATTTTAATGAAATAAAGTCTATCTTTTCACAAGTGCATTTGAAGACACTCTTGAATGTTTCTAGTGTTTGGGATTTTTTAATTTAAATGTTATTTTGTCTTCTCTCTATAGCCATATACATCTTGAGTAATAATCCTGAAGTTAAAAATGAGTGCAGGGGAAAAGGAGTGCTGGGAGGATGAGATAGGGAGCATGTTATAAAGTTTCATAGTTTTATTTAAGTTTCTGCTGTTGCTTTGTAGTGTGTTGGGAGGTGTCTGTTGCATCATAGTTAAGAAAAGGACTCAATTCTCATTGCCTTCTTGTAAAAAAAGAATAAACTGCTGTGTGTAGCAACTGTGAGCCAACATCTGAATTATAGCTGTGATGACAAGGAAAGCAATAGCTTGCATGAGATTAAGAAGAGACAAAGTGAGAAGTAGAGTGAGAAATTGCCTGGATCAGGCATTCTGAAAGCATAGTATACTTCTGCCTAGAGGCCAAGAAAATAAATGAATGTCATTATGACAGCCTGCACCAGCTAAGGATCTGTCCCCATTTCTCCACTGCCACTCAGCTTTCCTGGGGCTCTAAGTACTCTCTGTGCCCAGTGACTTCAGGCAATGTGGTATTTCTGTCGGTGTGTTCATAAGTATGTGATATTTTGGTATTGGCTTCAGGTTCCTACCTTACTGAACAGAGCCAGTAAACTCTAGAGCTGAAAGGCATGTCTAGTGACAAAAACTCCCCACAGATTCACAGGATCATTTAGGTTGGAAAGATTGTCAAGTTCTACCATCAGCCCAGCACTGCCAAGTCCCACAACTAAAGCATTTGCCTCATCTACATCTGGAAAAGCAAGATCCTTCTTCCCTTCTTTTGTGGGGAAAGAAAAAAGATTTTACTTTCTAAACTGTATCATTACTCTTTTCTGGGACATGCAAGTTGAGATATTTGTAATAAATTGTACCGACATTTTCTTAATCTAACTTGGGGAGCTTATTTATAACTCTGATTTTCAGTGTAAGTGAAAGCGGCACACATCCATTATGACTTAGATTTCAAAGTCATAAGGCAATACAAAGAAATACTCTAACAGAGAATTCAATGTCTCTTTTCCCAGTATTGCATTTGAGCATAAATAAGAAAGTAAGTTGGCTGCAAACTGTCGTTTGGAATTGCATTGAGACAATAGAATTCAAATTCAAGTATACGTATAAGTAAAGGTTGCTAGACCAGAAAGCATCCGAGCAGTCATTCTTCTGTAGGCTACTGAATAGGGTACTGGAAGATCTGGATACTGAACTTTACTCTGCAGAAGATGACTGTATTTTAGCTGATAACCCATTTTATATGGAACAGAAATACTTGATTGGACAGAAGCTGACACCTCCTCAGTGAACACATTAGCCACCAGCCTACACAATAATTTTATCTCATTTGCTGGTGAATTAGAATTATTTTCTAACTTCTCTGTTTTCCTCACCTCATGATGCATATACATCCACACACAGAACTGGTGAGGTTTGCCTAGAATTCTTCCAGAAGGGAGGAAGAAATTGAATGAGGCAGAGGAAGTAAATCATCAAACCCATGCAGGCAAGAGGGAGAGCATGGCTGCTACTGCTGCATCTACTACTGTGGGAAACAGGCTGCCATGGCATTTGTAGGGATCCTTTGGAGTGGAGATTAGAAAACTCAGGGACTGATTAAGGTTCAGATCAAGATGCAGGCAGACTCCCTGAACCCACGCTGGAATTTCTGACCAGGCTTAGTGCTCGTGAATTAGTGAATAGCAAAGACAACTGGGTAGTTCCAAGGTCACCCTATACAATACCTTGTCTACTTGTATGAGAAGATCAGCAGAGGGTTTTTTCAAGATTCCTGTTTGGGTATTTTACATAAACAGCATTTAAACATAAATTTTTATACAAACATATTTTCTATATATTTATTTGCACAGAAAGTATTTTGGATTTTTAATACCAGAATTTTATGCACGCTTTCAAGGTTCCTTTATATATTATTTGTCACTATAACAAAATGGTGTCTCTATTTGAAGAAGTAAAAAATGCAGAAGCAGAATATAATTTTAAGGGCATTGAAATCAAGTACTTCTTGCTGAGATAAGAGTTAATTTTCTCATTCAAAGCTCATCGATGTACTGACCAGCCAGTTACTGTTGGGCTGTTTCTGATAACTCACTATACTAAAGTCTCTATTACACTGTAATTATCTGTTTATTAAAAGCTAAAAGCCCAGACTGGCATACAGAGCCTCAATTACTTAATTTCTGCTTTAATTAACTTTTCACATTCAACAAATTCTGGAACAATTTGATAGGCTTGTTATCAAGCATGCCAGACCTGTCCTTCCACTCAACATTTTAAAAAAGAACACAAAGTTCAGAATATCCAGAGGAAGGTTTCACTAGAACTGTAAGTTTCATGAAAGCTGAAGCTACATTTCTCTTCTGTCACAAAGTTCCTCTGTAAACCCAGATGTACCCAGTAATGTTTTATTGTTTAGGTTCATTATGTTTTAGTTAGAATATTTATGTCATAAATCCATATGTCGCATAAGACACTTAGGGCCTGTAAGACCCCACATCTTCTCAGTTAGCATCTTTATTCTTGTTGGAAGACACAAGAAAGACACAAGATATGTTTTTTTGTTTTGTTTTTTTTTTTTCTTCATGTAGAGTTTAAAAATGGAATGAAATGTTCTTGCACTATGTGGGATATTTGATAACAGAAAAGAAAACCACAGGAAAGCTTAAAAAAACCCTGAGAATGTTGAAAAAGTTTTGGATTTTTTTCATACTGAAATGATATTTTAAGTCATGATAAAAACTTTTATCCCTTCTAAAGGGAACATTCATTTCTTCATTTCTTGATGAAGAAATTCTAGTATTAGTCAAGCAAAATGGGAGAAGGATGAACGTACAGACTTTGGAAATCATGCATACTAAGAAATGTGAAAACCATTAATCAACAGCCTTCTATTTTTTAGTCCAGCTGACAGTATCACACAGTTCTTAAAATATGAAAGTTCAGTGAGCTTTAAGACCACTTATTTTGCAGAAAGCACCATTTTCTGAACAAAAATAGAAAGAATTAAGCAGTATCTTGTTCAATACTTACAGATGAGGAATTTAAGAACTCATCTTAGTAAATGTGACACTTAATTTTCTAGAGTCTGGTTTGATACCACAAATTTATCTCAAACATTTAAAGGCTCAAACTATTTTTCTCTACCTTTTGCTTATCTTCAAGTGACACAGTTTTGACATAGGTTTGAAATACGGGTTGGGTTTATGCTTGCACCAATTTAATTGACAGAGTAGTTAGAGCTCCAGATTAATTTGGGATATTTTGGTAGACAGCAATAAATCATCAGTCTCATTCCAAAGTTCCAAATAATTAAGATTTCCCTAACACTATATCCAGATAGGTTTGTTTGATTCTTTATTTGTAACTTGAACTTTATCAGGTCGACTGCTGCATAACAGTTACCTTTTGTATGACAAGAATAGTTTTAATGGGAGAAAAAAATTATTTCATTAGATGGAAGAATCTTTTAGCTCACTCAGACATATAAAAGCAACAGTATTTTAAATAGGATAAAATAAATAGTTGACAGAAATCCAGCTGGCTGGATTCTATTCCAAATTATAGATTTATTTATAGTTTTCTGGAACTATTCAGGGTTTTTGGCCTGTGGAAAATTCATCTTACCATTTGTTGCTAGTAAACTGAAAGGCATGAATCTTTTATTGTTGTGTAATTTTCCTTCTCTCCTGTACCAAATAAACTATCAATAAAAGTATATCTTTCATATCTTTCTTTTTCTGTTTTCAATAGCCATGTGGAGCTAGAAATACAAGCTGTGTGAGGTGGGATTTAACTGCCTGCCCTGTAAGGAGACTGTGCTCAAAATTAGACCCCTCTGGCCAATAAAGACCAACTGAATTTCATAGCTGGAGTCATGTACAAGTCATACACGAGTCACAATTACAATCCAAAATCTCCTATTCAACATCTGCCCTCGACTGCCTTCACAGTTGCAGTCAGAAAGCCCAAGTCCTCTGTATTTCAGTCTTTTATTTTGTTATCAAGCACAAATGTTTATAAATCTTGTTTAGTGCCATTCAGGCAAAATGCTGTGGTGAATAACTGTGAGAGATCAAATGCACACCTTATCTTTGCAGAAAAATACCTTGCAAATAAATGACAGGCATTTCAGGAGATCACTGAGATTCATTACCTGGATGATTTCTCATTTTCAGATAGAAATGAAAGGAAATTATCCAATTTATTTTTTTTTTTAATAATAACATCCAATACATTTAAGGTCCAATTTTATAGTGCTTCTTGATTTATAGCATTTCTGAGGCTAATTGTGCTCTAGCTACCATTACAAAAGCAGCTATCATAACCCTTTCAGTGTGGGTGTCCCCCAAGTAATGTTATCTTTGCTCAAAGATAATTTCATGTGTGATGTTGAACTCCTCTGGGTTGGAAGCAGAATTCCTTTCTAATAAGACAGAAATGCCTTTCTAATATGACAGACTGTTTGCTATTTCTTCTAGTTACGGCATACACATGAAATGCTTACATACCCACAATTCCATAACGGGTGGCAAAACCCACCAACCAAAGAAAAAGAATCACATCTAGCAATATTTTTGTATTAAAAAAAGATCCTTGACTCTGTTCTAACCCAGTATTTTAATCTGTGCTACGACAGGGGATCAGGGGAAACAAAGTCATAAAGCAGAATCTGATCTTCTGCTCTCTGTAACCCATGTTAACAGTAATCAATACATTACCATGCAAATTATTCAAATACTGAATGACAGTGATCTCTTGGCTAAACTTGAAATTGCTGATAGTTTTTTGCAGTAGCTCTATGTCTTAGAGCTGAAGTCAAAGCTCTCCCTTCTCCACTGTCTTTCTTGACTAGCTGCTAGCCACCCTGCTGGGGAGGTGATCTACTGGGTAGACAGAGAGTGACTGGCAGCCATGTGGTTTCCTAAGTGAATCTCAAATTACTGTTTTGCTGTTGTACCCAGAATATTGTGTGTGAACAATGATGAAGCTCATCAGCAAAACAATGTGTCTTGAAGATAATGCTCCTTCAATAACTCTGGGATAGCATTTCCTCTGAGCCTTTGTTGTGGACTGTCCACGAACACACAAAAGCTTCCTTGTTAGTTTAGTTTTACTTGAATTATTTTCAAGGTGTTCTTCACAACTGTGAAAATCACTTTTTAAACAGCAACATAGATTTTGCGACCTGAGAGCCTGCACATTGATCAGTAATATGCTAATGCTGAGGAGAGTCTTGGGGTCAGCAACATGTTTTCTCATGTATATGCCATTAATGGTAATGCAGGAATATTCAAACTATCATCAGTGTAAAAGATATTGGGCAGAAGGCTGTCCTGTAGATGTTCACAGGAGCAGATAGTTGGCCAGTTGAGGACAGTGCATTAAAGAATAGTTGCAGCATTTATGGTTAGACTTGTTACATTAAATTACAGATGATTCTGTATTTCAGAGGGATTTTTTTAGGATTAAATGCTTTTCCAGGCAAAGACAGTGTGATTACTCTTGAAAATGTGTCTGGGTGAAAAAAACCTCAGTGGGCTGAAGAGACTTTGCTGAAATTGGCCTCCCAACAGGAATGCTTATTGAAGTGTGATTTAAATACCTACTGTACCATGGGTAAAGGGCAATATGACCCTGCAAACCAGATCAAACTTTGTTTATTGGAGCTATATTTGTTACTGCGAGGGAATATCAGTTAGGCTGATTATGGCTGTCCCTGACACAAAACAAAATAACAACCAGTACAAAATGCACAGAAATACAACCGTGCTTGAAAATATCCTGCCTTTAATTGTTCATCTTTATGTTGTGGTCACTCACAAATTACAGTTGAAGATTCTGTTTTCAACAGTAAATAACAGATTCTTCACTTCAACTAAACTGTTTTCCAGGACTCTAGATATGACCCAAAGGAATATAGTTATAGAAGAGAGAACTTGCCAAGGCCAAGCAAAAACATTTAGCTAAACCTTATTTTCTAAACTGACTTTCCTTCTTCTTGACAAATGGTGACAGGAAAATGTGTTCAAATGAATACAAGCAAAACAATTAACAAGGTTTATAATAATTTCTGAGTATTGAATTATGGATCATCTGAAGATATGTGCACACACTCTTAGCTGGCATATTCAGAATGTCTCATGGATTAGCCAAGTTTCAGGAAGCATAATCCTTGTGCGCCCATGTGAAGGAGAAAGGAAAGCCAAGGTGTGTTTCCATAATTTAGGAATAAATAAGAAGCACTAGAGATCAAAATCTAGTTTGACTCTAGTTCATAAGGACTGGCTGTAAGGAGATGTACTGTCTCATGCTCTTCTCCATGGGCAGAGCAGCACTCAGCAATGCAGCACAATACTCTGATGAGGCTTCCCTTAAACAAGTAACAGAATCATTCCTCCTTGCCTCATCTGTCTGCAGCCTCATTCCCCAGATCACCTGTCAGGAGACCATTCTGTTCAGTGCCTTTCTGCAGCACCCCTCTGAACACAGCTGAATGCAGGGAATGCAACTATAGATTTTGGGAATAATGAAAAGAACATTTTTGTTACTGAAGGAGTAGTGCTATAATCCTGTCCAAGATCATGTTGTTACTGTGGTTGCTCTGTCATAAAGTTCTGTCTTTCAGCAGTGTAGTTGTTAAAGGGCTGAGATAAACAAAGAATCATATCCTACTATGCAGGTTTTTGGTTCTTTTTTTGTGGTAGACAACCATAGTCATACTCAGTCAAGGCACAGAATTTCATCCCACTGCTCATCTACATCCCTAATGAGCTATTCTGGTAAACACTGCCTTAGCCTTTGATGTTGACACAAACTATTGGATACTGAAGGATCCAAAATGTTGACTTCTGCTCGGTGAGATGATTTTGCTGAGAATGTGAGTTTGGTCAGCCTTGGTCATCCCCTAAAAATGGGGTATGCCAGGCCACAGTATTTAGAGAAAGTTGGATGTTTGAACTGAAGTTTTAGGTGAACTAGAAACAGTATGATTTTAAGGGCAGCCAGGTACACAGACAGCTCTTTTCTGAAATACATTTACCAACAGCAATGACCAGATAAGTGTAGCAGTAAAAATTACTATTCAGTGCTGCTTAGTATTTATGTAGAATATGGAATAAAATCCTTCCCATTAACTGAAGAACTGCTGCAAAGAGATGCACAAAGAGTCTGGAAATCTCTTGGCAAACATTTACACAGAAGGTGATGATAAACAAACAAGACCTAATACCTAGCACAATGCTTTTATAGGGCATATTTTATTAACAGCTTTGAATTTTTGCTCTGCCTGTCAGGAGAATCCTTTATCCTCAAACCTCTCAGTGCAGATTTACTGTAAATTGTAGCTCTCTATTTTTAATCAGAGTATGGGGTATGAGGGGGAATCATATATCCAAAAGCATTAGCAAATAATGCTCAACATCTCAGAAGGCACATTTATTGAAGAGTTCAATTTGACTGTGAACTTAAATGGCTATCTCTGTTTTGGTATTGATGTATTATGAAATTATTCTCACATGCTGATTCAGGTTTATTCATTTATTCATCTGCCAAGAACTGAATATTGTAGTCCTTTCACATGGGGAGTAAAAGCATTTTTTTTCCTGTTACAACTCTCAGATAAGTCAAAAGACAATGTATTATTTAGGAACGTGGTGCAGCCAGTTCTGCTCTCAGCATGGCAGCTGATAATGCTGTAAACACCGTGCATGAGCCTCTGTGCTGGAAAGTGCTGAGTTACTGCACCAGACAGCTGGGAACCTGCATGTAAATACAACCTTGTTTTCAGAAAGGCAACACTCAAAACTCCCTGAGACTCAGAGTTTCAGGTGCTTAGAAAGGAGACAGCTAAAATAAATAAGACATTTCCGAAAGCCTGTTTCATTCTTTTAGAACAAAGTTAAGAAATATTCATTCTTTGCTAAGAATTTTAAGACTCATTTTGAAGGCTGATGTGTATGAGTAAATGCAGTAGAAAAATGAGAATTGTTGGTATGGTTTTCTTTTAAAACTATGTTTTGACATATGGACACATTCAGACATAAATTCTGCCATCAGCAGGTCCTATTTTCAAGGCCTTAATAATTTTTCTTAGATTCAAGATAGACTTTAAGTAGGAATACATGTTTTAATATAATTCACTTGTTAAATAAAGGAAACAATAATTATTATTAATAAACTTAGTTAATTCCTGGGATCCATTTAAGCTTTTTTTTACAAAAGCTCTTTTCTGGTTTCTTGTGACACAGCTGATTGATGTTACTGCATTAAATGGGAGATGGAAGTTGAGCTTTTTTCGGTAGCACATGGTTAATTTTGATAGTGTATCTTACTAAATGTTTGAGCAACAATTTGCAAGTGTTGTATAAGCCATACATATTCCTGGAATAAATCAACTGGTAGCTATCTCTAAGGACACATCCTAATCTTTTCTCTAAAAATAGAGTGACAGATTATATTTACATCATGTTAAATTTTAACTGAAAAAGAAAAGCACATATCTGACGCTATTGCTGTGAGGAGAGGGAGAAAATTATGGGAATTCCGGTTATTCCAGAGACAAAGATTGATTTTTTCAGAAGAAGTTTAATTCTTACTCATATTTTAAAGGTGTCATTATTCTACTCCCTTATACACTAAGAGTCCTGGTTACTGTTATGAGAACTTCACAATGTAAATTATGGGCAGTGCAATAAATAATTGAAGCATGGTATAATACGTGGTCAATAATATACAGTAAGAAGGCTGTATAAATCTGAATAGTGTCTACTGCCCTAACACTGTAATGGCATTATGGCAGAGCAAATGGTAAATATATTGTGTGAGTTCTTTCTGATTTTTGTTATTTTTACGTATCTTGAACTGAACAGATGATAGATTTATTCATGTTTTAAATCCAAACTGTGGGTAAGTTGGTCTGTGCCATACAAACTCAAGCATTTATCTCTAGGATAAGACTGAGTTGTTCGACCTTGAGGAGTTTAGAGTTGCATTTCCTGAACTAATGATAGGAACTGGAGCCTATTTCATAGAGCAGAGGGGACACAAAACAGTACAGGTGAATAAGATTTAATCCATCCAAACAGATTCAGAAATCACATGCCCATCTCTATTAGTCTCTGAATTCCTCCAGTTCAATTAAATACATTAGCTGTTGGTTAATCATTTCATGATGAAAAATTGGGAAAAAAAGCACATTCTGCTTGGGACTGTTATTTGCTTGGTCATGCTGTTTTTGAGCATTCTCTCCTGAGAGGGTTTACCTATACAGCAACTTACAGTACATAATGTACAGTATTTTATGTAGGGAAAGCCAGTGTAGACACTGTGACCATTCTTATATTTTTAATTTCCTGTAAGAACTTTATTCTGATTAGGTGCATAACTTCAGTTGTTTAGATTAACTGAGCTAGCACTGTGCTTTGGATTTGACAGACAGTGGTAGATCTGGTTCCCTGGAGCACTGGGGGGATCACACAGGAGTTTCAAACCGCCCAGGGAAGGAGCCTGAGGTGCATTTGTATCAGCTGATCAAGAAGGGCTGCTGTGAGACCAGTTCCCCTCTTCTGTGCTCACAGCCATGGTTGCAGTTCTCTGGCTTCGCCCCTTTTTTTCTGTAGTTGATGACACACAAACCCATTCCAATAAATCTCTTCAGAGACAATCATATCACTTTTGTACTTTTAATGCAGTTTCCTTTGGCTTTGTGAGCTGAACCCTCCAAACTAGCTTGAAAAATACCATCTTTTTCTTCTAAAGAATCATGAGGATAGATGCAGCTCAGAACTGCTGTTCAGGCACAGGTGCCAGCATGCTGGGGGACTACATCAAGCAAGCTGGTGTCATTTGTCACAGCTCCATAACTTTCCTAAGCAAAGTCATCTGCCAGAATCCATACAAGTGTCAATTGTCATGAATTACTGCCATCTTTAAGCACAATTACTTAGAAAAATTACTTAAGACTAAAAAGACAAATGCTGGTAGCCAAGGAAAAAAATTCCACATTGAGGTGTAATAAATTATAAAGACAATTAAACATCTTCACTTGAAGGAGAAATCAGAGCCTCAAGATACATTTATAATTAAAGCTGTCTATTTAAAATTTTATCTCAATTTGACCTCCTCATAATTTATGAAGATGTATGTTCCAAGAAATTAAGTGGAAATTAAGAACCTAATAGCTTTATAGTAAGAAAATCTATATCCTTATTACAAACCCAATTTATTTTATTGGTAAAAATGTCTGGCAGATCTTGTAGGATTCAGAGGAAACCCTCAGAGACAAGCATTTCAGATCAATAATGATTGTCTATTTTCAGTGTCCTTGGTGAAATCTGTTGTACAAGAGGCTAGAGAAAGAAGGATGTGCATTGAACAGTTAATATGAGAGTCAGCCCCTCACTTGTGGTCTTGGGGGGCTTTGTACCTTTGGGTAGCCCTAGGTAGCAGAAGAAGTGCCAATGCATCCAATTCAATTGCTTTTTAGTGAAAGCACTTCACAATCTTAATTTAAAAATTCCCTAGGGAGCTAAACTATGAGGGGCACCCAGTGACCCAAGCTCTTAGACTGCACACTGACTACTGCTCACAGCCTTTTTCCCTTACTGTATTCTCAGCATTATTCCTTATCTGTTATAAAAACCCAGACTGATTTGCTCCCCAAGATCTACTGAGAAAGCTCTTCCTCACCCATGTTTCCATTGCCACGTAGAAAAACTCTTGCTGACTGACAGTGAAAGAGTGGCAAATCTCAGAAAGATGACTGATAGTGCCAGAGTGTATCCAAACTGTAATGGCCTTGACTGATATTATGGGGCGTGAGACATGTTGCGAGGAAGAATCAAACTGTCACAGAAATAGAAAACCTCCACACTGTACATGGACGCCCGCATTTTATGTTTATCCAGTCCACTTGTACGCTAGTCCTTATTTTGTCTGCAAGTTTTATCTATGCTCTTTGTAAAAGCCCCAATTTGGTTATCTTCAGCTGCTATTTTATAGCAAGAGTCTGACATGAAGGGCTTGTAATCAGACATCATTTTGTAAACAAGGAAAACATATGCTATATATAGAATAAATGAGGAGGAATTGTGAATTACAGGCCTATCTTGATACTGAGGTTTTCTGTGGTGATCTTGCAAGTCACAGCAGGGAGTTCTGAATTGATTGTGAAGTAACCAGAATCAATAACCAGCATGAGAACACTTATTATTAAAAGTTGGGTTTCAAAAAAGCACACTTGGAAGGACACTGCATTTAAGTTAGATCCTTTTTACTCCAGTTTTCTATTTTCCTTTCTCTTGTCATTTAACCTCTCTTGTCACTCATTGCTCTCTGTGAATACAGGTGACTATAAAGTAATTTTAAAAATTACATAGTGAAGAAGAATATATAAAACAATGCATAATAAATTAATGCCTGAATAAGGCAGCAGTGGAGAAAGATTTTTACAGCATATTCTCATTATAATCAGAAATACACAATATATTACCTGTTTGTGTAATAACTACAGATTTTAGCATGAAGGCAATATCTGCCTGTATAGCTCTTTCTTTGGCAGCAAGGAGGACACTATTAAGATGTATTCAGGATGTTTAAAAGGAGCAGCACTGAAACAAACTCTTAGGAAACAAGGAGGTGTCTGACCTACATCTAAACCCCTAACAACCTTAGGAAGAACCTGTTCCTTGTGGTCTGGAGCCTTTAACAGGTACATAAGTATTTCCTTTGTGTGTCATGGCTCACAAGGAGCACATATCTAAGCATTAGGAGGCTGTAAGGATGCAGTGATTGGTCTGCAGGGATCCCATTCATTCTGCTGGCTGGGGCTGTACTGACCTGATCTGCAGCCAGGTGAGCATTGGCGTGGTGCCCCCTCCAAGGACCCAGACTGTGAAGAAGACGATCAGCAGGGCTGTGCTGAACATCATCTGCTTGGGCTGTGAGCCCGTGTCCCGAATGGCCAACGCAAATGCAATTGCACCACGCAAACCTGGAACAACACGAGGGCGATGAACTTCATGGGATGGAGACACAGAGTTTTACATTTTCAGTCCAAATCCAGTTCCAAGGGCAGAGGAAACTTGCACATCATAATCCTGCTTATAATGTACAGTATCCTGCTAACTGAAAGGGTGGGATTTAATACAGCAAATTTGAAAAAGTGAGCAAGGAAAGTACTCCCATATTCACATAATAATCACACTTTTGCTTTACATCCACTGATTTCTTTGACTTGAATAATTGCAGATTAAGTAGTCATCTGAAATTAATGCAGGTTGAAAAAGAAGTCTATATCCTGTGTTAAGTGGGACTACTCATGAAGTCAGGAGCAAGTGAAAAAGAGGATTGACAATAAAATCTATACCCAAATATGCTACTCATTTCTTCCTTGAAAATATAGAATATATTCCTTTAAAATAATTTAATGTTCTAAGACTAGTCAGAAAAAAACATGACTTAAAAACAATGAATAGTTTTTCAAAGATGATTTTAAGTATCTAAAAGGGGATGCAGAATAAATTAATGTACTTGAAACATTATAATAGTTGTAGAATTATACACCCACAGAGACTGAATAAACAAGAAATTACAAAGGTGGTAAAAACAGCTAAATGAATTTTAAAAAAAAAAGCCCCATAGGTAGTAATAACGTGACTAAATAGGTCTTGACAGAATGCCATGTTTAAAAATTGAGGGGGAAAAGCCTGCTAGTGCCTGCGGCCCTCAGGATGCATAATACAAATAATGCTCTATATTTTCCAATGCCTTTCATTTATCTATTTAAATGTATTTTATCGTTTTCAAAAAAAAATTCACAAAATAAGTGTAGAGAGCAAAGTCATTATGTGTATACAATACACACTGAGTCCAAAAAGTACTTTGCAAAGTATTGAGAGATTAAATCTAGTAATCAAACCTCTTGTAAGGCACTGATGACATATGCAGAATCATTTAATTAACTGCTAAATGCAGCTATTTTTGGCCCAGAACTCCAAAGCTCTTCAAGATTACATAGCTAGAATGTGAATTATTTGGTATAGAAGCTGGGCTTCCAATTATATGGTATAGAAGTTTATTCAGGGAACAGCACAAAGCCATTTCTGCAAGGAAGAAGCAGACTGGAGTTGCACTATCTGAAAATACTCAGTGGCAGCAGGTTCAAAACCCTACAGGCAGACACTGGGCTTGTCCTTGGCTTTGCTTTTTTGTAAAAGATGTCTCTGAGGATGCAGCTGCTTTACTATTTTCTAACAGGGAAAGAATATCAGCTCATTTTAAACACGTATCTGAGGAGGAAATGAACTACTGTTGAAAGGGTCTTTATTTCAGTGGTTATAGTGGTAATCTGGATGATTAGCACAGCTACATTTCAGTAGAAAAAACATGCTGCTTCCCACAATTGCATCCCACCTTTAATTTCAAATCTAGAATAACTCTTTTTAAGAGAATGTATATATACATATAAAAACACACATATATACATATAAAAGTTAATTGGTATGTCTTTTTTTCTTGAGCAGTGGACTGGCTGTTGCTTCAGTTCAGAAAAATACTGACGTCTCTGCATTTTTCATTTATAAAAGGCTCAAAATGATTTATAAGAGAGAATTCAGTTTTGACTAAAGATATGCCTAAAGTAAAATAAATAATCAAACTAAACCAGTGGGAAGCAGATTAATACACTTAAAATGTAAAGACCGAATGAGAAGCAAGGAACACAAATATATCTATATCTATCTATCTATCTATATATATATATATCTCAATCTCAAAATACTTTCCAGGTAATAATAGAAATGAAGGAAGGGAATTTTAACAACCTAAGAAAATGTTAAGATACTGAAATGGACTGAAGTTAATGAAGATTAAATTTTCTATAAAACGTCAGGGAAAAATGCCACCAAAGCCCAGTGGAATGGTTGGATGTAGAGGATGTTGGTACCTCAGCTACACCTGGAGAGAGGACTGCAGCAGAAGGACCAACTCTGATGAACCATTAGCAGAGAGTCTCTCCCCTCATCTTTCAGAGGTGCACTGATGGCAGCTCCACATCTGTCTCAACCATCCTTGGGCCGAATCACAGATTTCCTGACAGATGTTTTTAGTGCCAGCCATTAGGGATTCATCTTAAAGCAATATTCTTTAATGTGCCAGAGCCTTCAAAGCAGAGCAGCCCAGGGTTAAGCTCCAGAGGCCCCCAGGACAGGCCCTGTGTGCCCTGTAGGGCTGTTAGCCATCCTTTGCCCACAAACACCTCTCCAAACCCAGCCTTCTGAAGAGCCCGCGAGGGCTGGAGCCTTTGTTGTTGGTGTGAAAAGAATCTGCCAGGAAAGAAGACTTTCTGTGGGTAGCTCTGGTGTTTTGGTTTCAGCTGTAGTTTTTTTCCCTTTTCTTCCTTGCGTTCTTCTCTGTTTAGCTGATTTCTTCACATAGCTGCATCTTTGGGACAAGTTCACTTTGCCACTTCCCACCTCCGTGTCTGTATGAGTGTGTAGATGTAAATGCCTCACAACAGCTGCCTGTACACGGGCAGCTTTTTTGTTTTAATTCTGCATCTGTGTTCATCCTTCTCAGACTCCACTGATGCTGTAATGTTTTATACTAACAGCAACCACCCCTGTAGCACTGTGTCCCACAAGCCTCTCTGTTGCCTATTTATGTTCTGTACAGAAGAAGAAAGCTGAGTAAAAAGTAAATAAAGATGCTGGGAGAAGAGTAGGGGGTGCTATGAAGTTTTAGACCTTAAAATGTTTCTTTTTCACATGAGCAGAGACTGATGGACAGCTCACTTTAGCTGATGTTCAACTTAATTTGAGAAGCTCTGGCATAATTAGTCCTTGTATAAAGGACTAATCAAGTTTTCATTTACAATGGAATGTTATCAGGAATCATGATTAAAAACAGTTGTAGAAGTGAGTCCACCCTCTGTAATATATTGTTAGAGGAGTGGCAGAAGCAGATAAAGAATGTGATAAATCAAAATGCTGCACCTCCAAGCCTAAGTCTTCCACCTTTTCTCAACTTTATTAATATGCATAAAAAAGCAGAACTTAATGACTTCAGGAGAGTTCTTTGCAGAGTAAGGTACAATCAAATGCTAATGAACAGTGTACTTGCCTGACCTTAATTGCTTCTCTCAGCAATTTTTCTCAGCAATCACTTTGGTGATTGTGGCAGTAAAACAAGCAGTAAATGTTTGGTGGATTTGGTAATAAGATAGAAAACAAAACTAACCCTAAATTCATTGTTTTCTACATCTGAATGTGTGATGCTGTGGTGAATGAAGGCCATTTCTCCCTGCGATCAACCAGAACCTGATGTTATACCAGAACAATGAGGGTGGTAAAACACACACCAAGTGCTGGATGCCCATCCCTGGAAACACTCGAGGTCAGGTTGGATGGGACTCTGAGCAACCTGATCTAGTTGAAGATACCCCTGCTGATTGCAGGGGGTTGGATTAGATAAATTTTACAGGTCCCCTCCAGCCCAAACTGTTCTATGAGCATTGCTATTGATCTTTGTAGATAATTTCCTTCAAACTCAAATTCAATGTCTTGTTTACTCATCAGAAATATGTCTCTCCTGGCAGCCATTGTCCTCTCTGTTTATCACTGTATGCAGTATGATCAGTTTACAGCACTAAGAGTGTTATTTAAACTAAGCACAAATCTTGGTGCTTCTTAAAGATAAAATTACACAGAAAATCTGTGTTTCCTGTGTTCTGTGAAGTGTGCAGCTGCTGGCAGCATGAGAGACAGTCTTTGGTATTATAGTTGCAGATTATGCCATGACTTTATTATAATGTAAAGACATTTTTCTCTACAAAATAGAGGATTTTTTTCTTTGGAAATAGTTCAAAATTACTTTTCTGAGAATTTTAATGTTTATATTTTAGAAGTCTGCAATACTACTGTTTCAGTTCTCTAAAGAGAGAACTGAATGCTGCCAGATAGTCCTGGAAAGCTAATGTGTGTGAGTTCTCACGTTCAGTTGCAGGCTGATTTCTGCTCCTGTTCCGTGGAGAATGAAATTTGACTGCAGAAAACGAGGACAGAAAAGTTAAAGAATAAGAGAGATTTTGGAAGGTTTTCCATTCTATGCTTTGGCTGATGAAAACCAAAAGCCAAAATGGAGCCCAGGAACTAGATACCAAATACTATGAAGCTATTTTTCATGCTGTTGTCTAGTTGGTCACCTGCTAGGCTTAGTAGAGGGACCTCCAGCTCCAAGTTCCCCGTGGAACAGTCACAGGGGAGCAGTCGGGCTGAAAGGCAGCTCCTGCTGGATGTGTCATCATCCCTCACTCCAGCCTTGCCAGAATTAGCTGACATTTTCAGTGGCAGCTTTTAGCAGAAGGATTGAATGGGGAGAGAAATGAACTGCTGTGTTGCTCTCTGGAGAGCTGGAATTACACAGGCACAAATGAGGCCCCCTGTTGTGGAGTACTCCTGATGAGGAAGCTTGAAATGCAGCACATTGTATTTCACTCGTTATCTGGCTAAATGGATCTCTGTACATCAAGGCTGTCAATCAAGAACTTTTATCCATACAAATGTGGAATACATTTTTGCATAAAAAGCAAGAAAATGAAGCAAAAAAGGTGCTGAGTTTCTAATTTTAGAAAATTATATCATCAATAGCATTGGGGGATCTGCATTTGTGTCTTTAACTTCACAGATATTCTTAGCTTTTAAGTGAGTTTTTCCTAACTAGCATCAGAATATCAAGTGGAATTATTTCTAGCTTGTAAAAGTAAAAAAAAATATGGAATCCAGATGAGCTTTAACAGTTCTGGTGATGATGTGCAAATCAGACTAGAACATGGCTCCCTCTTCTGGATTTTTAATTTTTTTTATTATTCTACAAGGTTTACAAAGTCAGTAAAATTAAATACAAAGCTGCAATATATATGAAAAGGTCTGTGGAATTGAAGTGTTCTCATCTCATGTTGCAAAGTAAAACTGTTCCTGAAGTTTAAGGAATTGCCAAAACCCATATCTGGTCTGATTATCAGTACTAAAACTGTCCAAGTTGGATATTTTTTTGCTGCTATGTAAAATACTCTCAGGTATACTACAGGTGCCTCTAAAACAACAACAACTTAAAAACATGGTATTCCCAAATTGTCATGGAAGTGTAGACAGATGGGGGACAGTGGGTTGAAATACAATGGCTTCCTGGGCAATGAGTTTCCAAAACATAAATTAAAGTAGGTCAAGAGCACAGCGAGGTTGATCAGAAAACATTCATTTGCTTCAGTAGCTTTGGAGAGATGACCTTGAGTTTTAGGATTACAAATTCTTTGTGATAGATGTGGCTTTTTCTAGTGATGGATGACTATTTTTGACATTCATTAAATGTGGACAGGAAAAATACCAAAAAACCCAAAATAGCTCTTACCTGAAAACATCATCATGTGCTGAAAGTTCCTGGGAATCTTTTGTTTTCGACCCAAATTCAAAAGGAAGGAAAGTGGGTATATGTTGGAAGCTCTTGCTACAAAAACTGCCACCTAAAGTGTAAGATGTTGAGGAAAATAGTGGACAAAACTACTGACAAAACCAGAATTAACCCAAATATTTCTCTAGAATTATTTTTAAGGTGTAATTAAACAAATATGATATTTTTTCATGTTTTACATGCCATGTTCTAATGATCCCTGTGTAGTGGCAGAGATCTGCCTTCCCCAGACATCCTGGTTTTCTATTCATCATGATACAACTCACTTCAATCGCTCTACTTCTACTCATCGCATTTGTGTCACGTGTGACTTCAGCCCTTCAGGAAAATGCCCATCATCAATTGCAGAGAGAGCATTATCTCCTTGAGCAGCAATTTGCAGAGAATAAATGTGCTTTTGGACCTGATTATTACTTCCTTATTTCCTGGTGATTCATATTGTCTATATGCAGCACTTTTTGGCTTTTTCTTCCCCTTCTCTGAGGAGATACTTCTGGTGAAGTTCTTTATTACTCCTCTGTGGAACTATCCCCAAAAGTCGTCTTAATTAGAAACACGAGGCCATTGTCAGATTTAAAGAAAGGCAGTCTGAGCTCCTTATCTGTGCTTTTTGCACGTTTGCAGGTTTGTGCCCTCCCCTTTGAGGGCTCGGTGACACTAAGCCATAACTCAGCCTGGAGTTGGAGAGGCGCTGGCTCTGCCCTGCCAGCTGCACCCAGCGCTGCCCGCAGCTCCCCAGGGATGTGCTCACAGCTGGATCTGGGGCACAACAGGGACACAGCTGGGTCCTTGATGGCTCTGGGGCACACAGGGACACAGCCAGGTCCCTACCCTGCCTTGTAGCACTGCCCCATCCCTGCTGGGGCTGCTCCCTCTGCCCCCTGTTGGAGTCTGGAATTCTGAGAAATATTTCTTTGCATGTTTAAGGGATGAAAAATCTCTGACAAACACTGTTTTTAACCTTTGTTCATGGAAAGGGCTTTTTAAGCTCTGGAACGAAGCAAGAACTTTCAAGAATGTGTATTAGACAGTAGCATCATATGTAGTTTATCACAGAGTGAGAAATTTAGATTTCTGGGGTTTTTAGAATGGTAAGCATATGAAGACAAGATGGAGGAAACCTCGTGGTTTCTAGGCTTCTTCCTTCTTCTTCATCTGCTCCATTTTCTGCAGTGATGGTGGCACTACTAGTTGGTTTAGAGTAGAGGTTAACTTTGTAACATGGATAATAGATATTGGTAAGTTTTTATAAACACTGTAGACTTGGGTTTTAGTATAAAAGAACACACCACCCTGAAGGCAGGGGATTGTGTCTGAAACTGACCTGCAGAGAGGAATTCTACTGGTCAGGGAAAAGAATGTATAGATAAGAAAGAATAAACAACCATGAGAAAAAAACAGAAGAGATGGCTCACAAGCATTTCTTCTATCTCTGGCTGAAGAAAAAAGACTTTGCACTGAGAAAAAACGATCAAAAATTATTTTTAAAACCCGAGACCTCCCTTGCCAGGAGCACAGGACAGGCTGTGCCCTGCCCTGCTGACGACACAGTGAGCTCCCCTTGCTGCCACCCAGCCCAGCCTGCGGCCAAGAGGACCCTGCTGCAGGCCTGCTTATTCATTTAGAAATGACATAGAAAAATTACTGCATGGAAACAGGATGCTCACAACTTTCCAAGCTATTACAGCTCATTTAAAAGTGATAAGCAGAGAGCTGCTACTCTGAGTCCCCACCCCCCAGAAAAAAATCATTGTATAAATTGTCAGTGTGGAAAGAATCTATACAGCTGTACAAGTAAGACTTGTTGAGAAACTATGGAAGAATTAGACACAGAGCTTTTCTTACCAGTCTCTTAGGCACATGGTGGTGTAAATAATTCCATGTATGCTAGAGATATCAAGTATAAAGAAGGAAATATTTAAGCAAAGCAGAACTTTGTGATTTTTAAGGACTTCATATAATTTAAGTAGTTTTGGGGAAGTGCTGCTTATGACACATATCTATCTGGAGGCTGCTCTCCAGTTTGTGGATCTGCACTGGCTCCATACAGGTAAAAAGGTTTTGTGTTGCACCTGAACCCACAGATGTGTCCCAGTACTTATCCCAATTTCCCACACCACTTCAAAACCATTGTCAAAAGTTCCCCAGCTGGTTTAAAGCTACTTGCCTGTAGCAGAGGAGCAAAACAGCAATTGTCCATAGAACATGTGCTTACATTCATTGGAGCAGTTATTAGGATATATGTAACAGATGATTGTCCTTGGAATTGATAAAAAACCTCATCTTTAGTACTCAGGGAACTGATAGGTTTTCCTATTGGCTTCTTTTTTTAAATGGAACTTACATTCTTTTTATATATACATATATTCACAGACACATGTACAGAGATATGTACGTCTTTAAAGCAAAGGATACAAGTGCACCAAATATGAAAAGAGGATTGAAGATGTGATTTTGAAACGTAAATAGCGTGAGTCCCATGTAACAGAAGATGACATTCTCAGCCAAAAAATTCATGAACTCGAACAACTTAAATGAGAGAGAAAGAACATAATTATGACTCATGTCTACAACAAACTACTGATTATCCCCAACTTCCCTTGGAATACAGAACTGTTTAGATGAAAGGAACAGAAATTGTTGCTATTTCAAGGGTGGATTTTAAACCCACCTAATTTGCTATACAGTATAACAAGACGTCTTTTAACTTTAAAAACCATAGTTGCTTGCATGTTTTTCTCTGATTTGTATTTGAAAACTTGACATAGACAACTGGTAAAATATATAAACAGCAAGTAAGTTACATGAGCTTCAATGCAAACTGCAAGGAAGCTGAGGGAAATTAGCTTTACTCATGTTTACATGAGTGAAGGGGTTTACATGAGTTTACAGGGGCGAGCCTGGGAAATGGCTCCTGGTTACAGAAGTGGCTTTGCATAATGTAGTCCTGGGTATGGGTACACTAAAGCCTAAAGAGAAAAAAAATTTCCTAAATGGACTTTTAAGAACCTGTCCCTTTAAAACATAGCACAGTCTTTCTTACTACCATGAATATTATCTTGCAGATAATATTCTCATATTGCACTGTATGCACATCAATATCAATACTCATTTCAAACCAAACTATTTAAAATATCATTTAAAGGTATTATAAAATAAGCTTAAAACACATGAGTAGGGTGGAATTTCTTCTGGGAAAAAACAATCAAAGCCAAAATATTCATTTGCCTTGCGGGGATGTTGATTGTGCTTGCAACTGATTATATTAAAACTATATAATTTATTAATAAAATAAATGTTGCTATTTAACTGCATCTGGAAAAATCAATCATTGCTGCCAAACAACCACAGAGAGAAAAAGGGGCATTTCACTTCTGTAGTCACTTTTGAGCTCAGGATTCTATGCCAATAAATCCTGGTGCAGAGTTAGGACTGAAGTTTGTCAGTCTGTCTGCAACCAGCCATACATCACTAGCCAGAACTTTACTGTGGAGACGTTTTATTCATCCTCAGTGGGCTTATGTATTTTTTTGTAATGTGTTTGTGCTTCTAAAAATAAATATCCAGTAACACTCACTAAGATTTAACAAGGGAAAAATGAGAGCTGTCACAATCATTAAAACAAATTTGAGAGGCAAAATGGCATAAAACCCATTACTATATGGGAGGATATTTTGGACCCCATAGCAGCACCATCAATTATCTGAAGCACACATTCCATAGCCTTCATTTTGTGCTGCAATACTGAACAACATGAAAACAAACACAAAAAATATTTGCAGGTTAGCAGTCTTAAGTTATTTGAATTAAATTTAGATGAGAGAAACCACTTGTCAAAAACTTCAAAGTATTGGATCTTGTGACCCATAGAAATCATGATAAATTCTTGCATTTCCATGTGGAAGCAAACAAGAACCCAAGTCTTTTTGAGAATATCATCTGATGCATTGTTTGAAACAATAGAAAGATGTATCAGGAGTGCCACAACAGGATCTTCATATCTATAAAATAGATATCTCTGTATATATATGAAAATCTTTTGAGGAAAGGATACTGCTGTGAGGAGCCACAACTGCATACTTTAATTGTTGGGATGAGATAAAGTACTCCACAGGTTTCAAAGCTGAATGATATATAATTTTTAATTCAGAAAATCTCATTCAAGACTCAAAAAATTTGAAGTAAATGTACTATTGCTGCATTTCAGAAACAGAAATTCTTAAACTGAATTTCCTTTCCTGTATCTTCAAAACTTCTGTTAAAATACATTTTTTAACAGATTCTTTAGAATCTGTTAAAGAGATTTTTTCTTCATCATTGTCTTTGCTCTATACTTTTTCTCAGCAATCTTACTAAATTCAAGCTTTTACTCTTGCCTGAAGTACTTTCATGGCATAGCTGATTTTAAACTTCTCCCCTCTTGTCTCCCAGCAATCCGACCAAGATACAATCTTTATGGATTTCTTGCAAATCCAGTTTAGTGAATTTTTTTCATTTCCCCATAACTTTACCTCCCTTTACTCACTACATGCATCCTGCTTCTTCCAGTAAATGATTGCTAAAGAGAAAAAAAATCCCTTATGCTTGTCTGGCTGTTTGTGCTCAACATGAACAATACACTTTTCCTTTGCTCTCTGGGAAAATGTGTTGTGTCCCAGAGCACAGGCCTGGTGGTTTCCTTGGCCTCTATTCACAGTAGATGTAACATTTTTAGCCACAGCATCGGTGTCATATGCCTCCAATGCTGGAATTGTATTGCTGGACATCAGGGTTTTTTTTTTTTTTTGGTTTTTTTTTTTTTTGTTTTTTCTTCATGTGTGTGCGTCTTTGCTGAACTATGTTGGTTTTTTTCCTCTTATCTCTAGTTTCTCCGTATTTTAATCTTTCACTATCAGACCATGGCTTGCTTGCTAGAAGATTAAATCCAGACTACTTTCCTTCCTTTGTGTAGCAAAAATCCAGGTACTATTTCAATAGCTAATTTAGTGCAGGCTCTGCTCCTTCTTATTCCAGGCACAACCATGATATTGTCCATTATCAAAGATTCAGCTCCTTAAAATGGTAAAAAGTAGCTCGTTAGCTTCATTCAGAATTATCAGTGCTCCCCACATAGTTTGCACTCTTTTTTTAAAAGTCTATCACTCATATGACACATTTATTTACTGACTGCTACTTATTCAGATTTCTCACCATGAGTTGGAAAAAATTAAATAAAACAACTGCTTCAGAACTAGTTATTGTCATAAAAGAGGTGATATCTAAATGCCTTTTCCTGGAACATGACACTTGCTGATATAACATAAGAATTACCCACTGTTCTCTTGACTTTACTTTTATTCCTGTATTTAAGTGTAATGTTTTGTTTAGTGTTCAGCTTCAGTGTTTTATTCAACAATGATACAGAGCCCATGGAGAGACTCCATTTAGCACTTAACTGTCAGTGCTGTGCAGCACAAATCCCTTCAGAGCAAAACAATTTGTTCTAAAGAGATCTTCTGAAAACCATGTTAAGAAACAGCTTCCATAGGAGCATTTTCCCAAATTGTTATGCCATTCAGTCAAATGTTTCTGTCGTTATTATAAAGAGGAGATGTCAAGACCTTTTGATGAGAAACAGAAAAATAGGAGCAATAGGCTTTCAACTGGAATTTAGAAAATCCTGGGTCACTCAAGGAGTTGCACCATACACAGCAGCCTCTGGGTGACATCCTCTCCTGACTGAGGGGCCATGAACCAGCTCCATGGGCTGCTTAAATGCCACTCCAAAATTCTTAATATTTTGAATATATGTACTTGCAAGTGGGATTACTTTCATGGGAAGAAAAAGTTAGGATTAAATCCTGGATACTGAGTGTTTGGAAGTATTTTTTCTATAACCATAAATTCCCTTACCTTGTCATCCGCACAGACAACCAACCCCTTTCTACTGTAAATGAAATTGGCATAAAGTGCTTATACACCACTATTAGCTTTCCCAGGGCTACCAGAAAACCATTTTATTGTGCACATAGCAATAAGATATCTTTTTGTTATAAAACTAAAACCCCTCATTTGTAATGAGGCATTTCTAACTCTCCATAATATAAGTGTATAAATCTGGTTATAATTCTAATATAGGAGCTGTAGTAAATCACTAGTGTCAACACATTGCATAGTAGAGAATGAATTACAAGACCACCAGCTCAGAACTAAGCCAGGCACTTGGTTTAGGTGTTTAGCTCAGTGAGTTACTGAAAAAGGTGTTTGCTTTGCTTTGGTAATTTCCTCTGTAAGTAGTGGTTATTACAATAGATTTATGTTAAAATTGACATAATATTTATCCATTTAAAAACATCCTTCATGGAAAATGCTTAATTTTTCTATTACTCTCAGCTGTTGTAAGTACCAAGAGAGATGAGCAAAAATCCTGTTTTAATTTTTCTGGAAAACTCCACTTGCAGTTCAGTTCTCACTGGCAGAGGAAAGAATCAATCCAGGCTATCTGTACCTTAAGCCTTGCTGTCACCACTGAGTTTATCTTACACCCATGTTTTATTTTAACTCAAGTGAAAAACATTTATATGATATAAAAACGATATTATTTTTATCTTTTCAGTGAGGCAAGGAAAGAACAGTCATTTTTCCTCTCCTTTCTTTCCTCTACCCTCACAGTTAGGTTCCAGCCAATTAGAGCAATAAGCTATGCCAGAATGGCTTTTGCAACTTGATTTATTTTCTAGAACTACTTATATTTTCACTGAGTGTTAGAGAGATTTTCTAGGTAATTAATAAGTGCACCTGGAAGATGGAACACACTAAGTACCAATCTCATCTGCAATGAAAATAGAGTTCCTTAAAGGTGCATCAAAAGGAGAAAATGAACATAATCTATGCCACAGTCCCCTTGTGGCTGGGGAGATGGAAAATGTAAGATTTTTCAAATACTGATATTTTAAGAAACATTTCTCATCTCAAGGGAATAAAGTTAGTATGACAGGACTGGGTAAAAGCAGAATGGCAAACAGCATTCTTTCCTCTTGAGGGAATAACTTTAGTATAGAGGTATTGGGTAAAAGCTGAATTACATCCTCAAATTCCTTCCAGCAAAATTTAGTGAATTTTAATCATTGATGGCAACATTGCATTTGTTCACTTGATTTAATATCTGCTGAAGGAATGTCATCCACCTCTTTCAGTACCTGCAGGCCTTCTGTAGTTGCACTGGTTTCACTAAAAACATGGAAAATGGCACCTGTCTGGGGGGTGCACCCTACAGTGATATATTCTTCCATCAAAACAGGGAGAGGTTCCATAGTCCAACAGCAGCTAGGAAGCTAGGATGTAAAAGTGATTATACTTTTAAGAGAGATCTAAAAGTGGCAGTGCTGTTAAAAACTGCAGAAGCCAATTTTAAGTGATGGTTATAAAATTTATTATCTTTGAATGATGCTATTTAATTAAATCACAGATATCAAAATATTCCATGAAGTCAAGGATATTGATAAATTAATAATTGATGAAAATTGCTTTTCCTTAATTCTTTGGAATTAAAATGCAGTGAGAATTCAAGGTATCATAATTTTCCCAAGATTATAGAAACCTTTATTACAGCTTAATTGCTTTATTTAATTTCTCTTTTATTAGAGGTTTCAGAATTGGGAAAAGGTTTGGATTTGAATCTCTTTCTTGTAATCTTATACAGCTATAATGAATGTTCACAGCATAGTGATACAATACTAATTTCTGAATATGCTTAGATGAAATAATCAGCAAAAGTAACTCAAATTCTTGACAGAATATAAACTTGTTTGTGGTGCTAATTTTGATACACAAGCATATCTGACTCTCAACTTGCAAACACACTAGCAGAGAGAAATTCTTACAAGATCTTTAATGTCCTGGGGAAAAATTCTCACCTTTTTTTATCAGCAGGCTTTGCTACTGAATTAAATGAATTTCAACCCAACAGATTTATCGAAGACACACAATAACATCCTATTTCCCTATAGATCTGGGAGTTCTAAAGGATTCATAAGGCCTGAGGAAGAACTAGGAAAGGAAAAAGATATAAAAATAACAGTAGCATCAAGGGGAAGGAAAGGCCAGCAATATTTTGAATTTCCATGGTATGGCTTACTCTTTCTGGCATAATCTACTCACCATCACCAAAGGTGAGTTTGGGAGAAGCTGGATAAACTACTGGCACAGAATACACTTCTGACCCCACCAACAGCAAAGCAAAACTGTTGGCCTCAGATATAAAAGGCAAATCCTACTATTAAAATTATGATAGGTCCTGAATAGCTTTTCTTAAACAAAGAAGTTCAAACCAAAAATGTTCAAAATTAGGCAGCCAATAAGAACTTGGCATTTAAATTAAATGTTGCCTTCAATCAAATTTCGATCTAGCTCTAGATCTAGTCTTTCTAGAGTTGCTTAGAAAAGGGGATTTCTGCAAAGTTGGTTTTTTTTCAAACATGGCCCAGTTTGTAAGAGAGGGAATATTTTTAGATCAGTATCTCCTTTTTGTGCAGCACAACCAACTTTTGCATTTGTGCAGTACTTTAAATGATACCTAAAAACAACCCCTGA
Organism: Certhia americana; assembly: GCA_018697195.1. Classification (NCBI taxonomy): domain Eukaryota; kingdom Metazoa; phylum Chordata; class Aves; order Passeriformes; family Certhiidae; genus Certhia; species Certhia americana. Next base: position 14,394,145 of record CM031865.1, on the reverse strand, counting down.
ATGGAAGCTGTCACCGAAAGAGAGGGGATGGTGCCATTGCTCCTACAGCTTGTCAGCCAAAATCTTCTTTGGTTCACAAACTAGGAACAACCAGTTTCAAAGTGCTTATTTATCTTAGATTCCTGAACTGAGATGTTGCAGGCACAAAGGGAGTACCCCAGAGCTCTGTTGACTCAAGATTATGTGCTCAGGGATTCCTGCAATTCAAACTTGCTGAGTTTATTTTAGCAGTACTGGTTTCTGCAAGGATTAAGGAAGGGTTCTCATCTGGATGGGGCATAATAGAGTGCAGCTGAAAAATTGTTTGAAGGGATATAAAGAACATTTGACTGGTCAGCAAATAGTGGTAGTACTGGAATAACTGTGTTCAGGCTGAATTTGAAAATTTTGGGGAATATTAATGCCTCTTCTATTCCCTGATAGAGACAATGATAGCAATGGAAAATAAAGAGGCTGTTAACAGCTCGTGCTGTCCAGGATTAAACAAGTATAATTTATGAAGATGAAATCAGGGAATAGACTCTGTGTAGAAGAAAAAGAATAAAAAAATGCAAGATGATAATGTCACTGAAAATGAAGCTAAAGGACATATTCTGAACAACTTGAATGATACTTCCTGGGAAGATTCCTCCTGGGGTGGAAAATCACTGATCATGTGGAAGTGGGGACATACACTGAGAGTTAAGTGCTATGTGGAACAAAGGTTAAATAAGCAAAATAGTAAAAATAAGCAAAAGAAAGAAACAATTGGTTGCTTTGTCAAAGCAAATTTTGAGTAATAAAGGAGACTTAGTTGCTTTAAAACATGACTGCTCTTCTTCTGATCAAAGAAAAATAGGAATGTTGTCAATGTAATATAATTTTCTTCAAAGTGGGAATGAATAATAGATCCTTTGCATCTCTGCATTTATATTATACTTAGAGGAACTGCTGCTAATTTTTTCAAAATTAAAACACAAAATCAATCTCATCTTTCCCTTTAATTCCTCTCAAGTGTGTTTTTATTTTTTCTGTGACCTGCCGCCACAGTCCTAACCTCTTGCAAGCAATTCAATTTCTAAGGAGGACAAATGCAATTTATTCCATTTCAATTTGTTGAGAGGAAATATACTCTAATGCTAATTGTTGAAGTGTGTTCTTAAGTACAGTTTCCTTCCTTGCCAAATTTTGGATGTTGGAAAGAAATTCAGTTAGTTTTTGACATATTTGGAATTAGTGACTTATATGGGCGCCTCTAACCTATCAAGACTAAAACTAAAATGTTCTTATGAAGTCTGTGTTTTTTTCTTAATGACTATGAGATGTCAATTTACTGCCAATCTGAGACTACAGGATAAATACTTGCCCTCTTTGCATCTGTTCTATAGACATGACATGCAGCTTCTACCTACCAATAATAATGTTTCCTTACAAAGTCTGTAAAACTAATTCTGTGGAAAAATCAAGCTGTAGAGCTATAAAAGAGGAATTACTCTAGTTTACCCAAACCAGACAGCAGTAGCAGTATTCACATGAATTTTTCTGATACCATGTTATTTTTGGTTTTGGTGTTTTTTTTGTTTTTTTTTTTTTTTTTTTTTTTTT
>CM031865.1:14270019-14392461 GCA_018697195.1 Certhia americana | reverse complement strand
GTGGACAGTGTTAAATAGTATGAGATCCTCATGATATTAAGCTCCTTATATTTTTATTAAGGACCTGTTATTGATGAGTCAACTTTTAATGGCATTACAGTGAAAAAATGCCACCCTGGAGTTACATTAGGCAGAGTTAATTGCAATTCCTCTGCAATTATAATACCAGTATCTGAAGCAGGATACTGAATTAGTATGTTCACTGATCTGCTCTTATGTCTATATGTGGGAATTTGGGGAATTCTTTTGTTTCATCTCTACAGTCATCTTTAAACAGCTTCCCTGCCTCCTGATGTAGGCTGCTATTCAAGAATTGAGATTCATTTGGACAAGAAGACTGAGAAATGTGAATAGCAGCTATGTTCTGTGTGTCACACTTTTCCCCTAAGTATTAGAGTACGTGACTTTTCTCACTTAACAGTCCTTTACACTTAAAGCTGTAACCTGGAGTGCTCTATGGAGATGTGATAAATGAGACATAATTTGACTTCAGCTGAAAAAGAATAGAAGCTGCTGAAGTGTTGGAAAAGATATTTCAAAGATTTCTAGAGTTTTCAGATCTACTAAATTACTTGTGGTATCACTGATGATGTTTTACTGGCATCACCAAAGGGAACAAAAAGACAATAAAGCAAGCAGAAATTAAAAATGCTATACTGAGATACATCTTCAACTGTAGTTAAGTCTGAGAGCTCAGGTGACTTTTTTACATAAAATTAAGACCCAGTAATAAAAAGATACTAATGCACCTTAAAATACCTTCTGTAAGATTCTGTAGGAAAGCAGAAAGTGGATAAACTAGGGACATATCCTGGGGCACCTCAGATAAACGCTTTTACAAGAAAAATATTAATTACTACATGAGTGTGTGCTTCTGAGGATGCTGAATGTCTGTTTGGAATATTCAAACACTCCTAGCTCTTCTCAGGTTCTCTGAAGGCATAGAATGGTCAATACCTCCTTTAATTTGTGGGACTGAAGCTGAATTAAAAGTCAAAAGTGTATAAAAGATCCTCAAACTTGTACCACATGTGTTATTGTAGGCTAATGAAAGTATATATAAGTGCCAAAATATGTGCAAAGATAGGGCACTTATTTGAATCCTAGTCATGATTTAGACATTTAGTCTGAAAACTTTTGACAAAGGGCTTTTTAGCCCTTAATTATGTGCACAGATGGAACCATGAGAACGAGATGAGCTATAGTCAGCTGTTTAGTATGTCTTGCACTGTGCTACCATTTGGTACAAATGTCTCTTTGGAAGGTAGGAAATCCATTAATTGTGTAATGGAAACACAGCTGTGCAGTCACTAAAAAGACAGGATGCTGGCAAGGGCTTTAGACTATTATAATGCCTTATTTACATGTATTTATTTTCTTCTTGCAGCTTATTGTGTGAGAATTCTAGTGTTACCTACATACTTCTAAAAGTTTTTACCAAAGTTTTTGTGCAGTTCCTATAGTTGATAGGGGACTTGGCAGATAGTAACCCCTGAAAGAGAATTATGAGGAATCAGCATTGATGCAAAAAATATGTAAGTTAAAAAGGAGAAACATCAGACTGCAAGAATGAATCTTTGTCAGCAGCAGTTTGGTGCTAGCAGTTTGTGTTAGGGGTCACACAACAGCTGAGATTCCTTAAGGCCTCCCATTGCCCCAAGGCTCTCTGGGCAGGGCAAAAACATTACTGTTTATAAAGCAAAAAGCAGCAAAGCTCCCAAACCACACAGAGTGCTTTGGGTGAGGTCAGGGCCCATTTGCAGCAGAATGCTCGATGCTCTGTACAGATCCCAGCATAGCCTCTCCAACCAGGACAGAAATAGAATCTTAATTGTGTTTCCAAACACAGGCCTCACAGGAAGAGCAATTACAAACCTGGTGACACGTACTCATGCAAGTGTAAGGCAATACAGGGTTCTAATTAAGGAACCTATTACTAATACCCTCAACATTAAAAACTATTTTAACCTATGTGCTGAACAATTTTACTGCATTCCAATTGAGCAGTACAATGTACTATGCACAGAAATACAAAATAGACAGGATTTTTTAAGAGACTTATTCCATAACTGAAGAATTTGTTGATAAATCCTGTATTAAAATCATCTAACACAGTAACATGAAGTGTCAGTTTTTCCAAGATAGAGAAAGTGTTACCATTGGAACTACGACTATGTAGTCCCAATGGTTAATGGTAATTATAAGCATAACTATATTTTAATTAAGAGACTGAGTGTTTTTACCTCTGTTATCCTTATATATATTTAGAACTTGCTTGTTTATAGCATAAGCCAAATGTCATTGAAGTCAAAGGACTTTGGTTCATTATATAAAATTCTACTAAATTAGTTTACCTGTAGGTAAAACTAAGGAAGACTTAAAAGAAGAATCCTACCTTTATTTTTCATCCTTGTCACAAATTCTCAGATGAGGGAGTACTGACTGACTATGTTTGGGGGAATTGCAATTATCAGCTTCTACAAAACGAGAGATTGTGTAAGTTATACTTCAAACTAAAGTTAACCATATTTGTTCTAAGTATGGGATGTTAAAGGGCACCCTGCTCTGTTTCAGCACTACATGTTGATGATGTGAAAATATGTTCCTAACCCAGGACTAGACTGATTCTGGTTTGCTTTTTCTCTTAATGCATTCCACAGTTCCTGTTATGATGGTGGTAATAATTAGGATGGGCTTGATTTCTCAGGCTACATACGTAGAGAGAATTCTCTTCACAAAACCAGATGTGCTTTACACAAGTGGAGCACAAGGCTGGATATTTGCATAGTTGCAGACTTAAAAACTAGGGATAAGTGCTAACTACCCAAAGTAGGGAGAAATATCTGAGAGGTTACTCTTCAAACCTCTTGTGAGAGGATTGACAGCAGCACAGTAGTGACCTGCAAAGTTCCATAAAGCTGTGCTTGGCTTCTGTAGCAGCTCACCCTGCCCCAAGCAGTTTGACTCCACTGCACAGGGCAGGACATATGAGAGCCTCATTTGTGATTCAGGACAATTTCAGAGAAGCTACAGCATGAGCCTCACTTCACAAGTTCCTTACACATTGCTGGCAATGAGATTTTGGCCTATTGGTTATAATTCCAATTGGTATATGTTAGCTAGCTGCTGACATCTGATACTGTGCTGTAAAGAGTAAACTACAACCTTAACAATCTAAGATATTTATTAATATTTAAAGAAAATGTTTAATGTTTAAACAGATTGTAAAAACTTTAATGAAGCCATTTGGAACTAGTTTGCATATGGTATTATGTTCCTTAGCCTCCCAGCATCAAAAATTACATTATTTTTCAACAAGATGAGCTTCTCTGTATAAATACTGCTTCATTCCAATTCTGGGTTACTTCAGGGTATGAATTACATTTGTGTGTGTTATTTTCCAGTTTCTGTGCTTAAGCAAAAGAAAGGAAAATGTTTTTTTCTTTGTTTTCCAAGTGAATTTCTCTTCTTCATAAGTCCAAAGCACTTTTCTTTATTGTGTCTAGTGTTTAAGACACTAGAATATGATATTCCTCATTAAATGCTGATGAAAAAGGGGCATATGCTTGATGGGAGCTAATGAGGCCAGAGCACATCTGCACATTCCCAGTTAAGGAATAACTAATGCAGGTGTTCTAAAGAGGGAAAATGGAAACTACAGAATGAAGTATAGAACTGAACATTCTAACAAGATTTCTGTACATGGATACCCAATATTTTCAGTATTATGGATAGGAAAGCAGCTAATTTATTATATAAACCATAAATGATGCATGTAATTATTGATGCACCAGAGTTGTAAAGTCTATTGTTATTGGTTTACTCATAGCAATGTTTCCTAGCTGTTTACCATCCATCATGTAGCTCACAGCTGAAAGAGAGGAAACAATTACAGCATTTTCACATAAATTTAAGGGGACTCACATGTAAAGAGACTGCAGATTAACATTCTTTTAGCACGGTTAAGTAAGCAGGAACCTCAGTCAGATAATGAGAGATTTTGTTAAAAAATTCAGATTCAAAGACATGGTAGTATAATTCCTTCTGCAGAAATCAAGATTTTCTTGTGTTGTTATGATTCTTCTTTTTAAACCCATACAGTAAGCAGCTTTAGATTTCCTTACAGCATTACCCTGTTCTACAGGGTTCCATAAGATCTTATGGTACATCTGGTCAGACAATGCACCTGGCATGTTTCCAGCCTTCATCTTTTCCTGCTAAACACAGAAAATAGCTGTGCAGAGAACTGGAATTCATTGTACACTTCCTGTCAATTGCAATCCATTTTAAAGGTAATCATTATTACAAGCACTATGCATGTGGTGCATATTCAATTAGAGAAAAGCAGGCAGTGGCTGAACGAGGGGAGGCTGTTTGTGACTGCAGAGATGCTCTGGCTCTGCAGTCAGGAACAGGGCTCAGCCAGCACGTCTGACACTGCTGGGGCTCATCAGTGCCTTGGGAGGGAAAACTGGAGCTTAGAAGGGAAAGCACAGGACAAGAATGAGAGGCTGCTTTTCTTCAGGGTGCATAGGCTGGAGCTGTAATGGTAGCCAATGCCTAGAGACCTCAGCTTTTGGACTTTCAGAAAGGTAGAATACTCTGGCTTGTGCTGTTTCCAGTATGGGTTAATTACCTCAAAATTACCAATAGTTTTTACATACAGTTTTAGGTATCTGATCCTAATAGATATAAGATAAATGCTGCATAAATAATTCTTTTAAACTATGCTGACAGCCCTTTTATGTGTGTATCATTTTCTTCTCTCAAAAAGAAAGAAAACAACCCAGGGACGTTTCTGTGTTCTCCCTGACTGTTTTCAACATCTGCAAAATGAAGATTTTTGCTGTAGGCCTTGTCTCAAAAAAAACCCCAAAAAACCAAAAAATGGGTGAAATATCAGAAAACAAGAGCAATGTTTTCCCCTAATATTATGAATTTCTGAAGTTTTTAAGAAAAACTGGCTAACACGTGGACATAACTATACTAATGCTATTCCAGTACAACTAAAACTTCCAAAATACTATTTTATTTTCAGAATGTTGTTAAAAAAAGGAACATCTTCCCCAGACCTTTCTATTGAACCCTGTTAGTTGTTCACCTGTGCTGTTTCCTGAACAGCACTGCCTGAAGCCTCAGTCTTTATCACTTTTGAGCCTGAACTTGCAGGAGTTCAAGGAGGCTGAAAATTAGGGACCTTTTTTGTTCAGCTGCAGAAAGAGAACCATGAGACAGTTCCCATCAGAACTAACTTTTACTCTCAGTCCTCACTTAAATGGAAAAATGTGCTTCATGCATGCAACCTATTTAATGCTAACCAAGAATCTGGACTTTACTGGATTATTTAGGCAAAGATCTCTCGTGTGTTTTTGAAGAGTGCCAGACCTGAATGCCATGCATTAATCAAAAAGAATTTTCAGTTTACTCTCAGAGGACTAGCCATCAAATATGTTATCTCATATCAGACAGACAGCTGTATACCTTGGAAGATAATAAACCTCCCATTCCGGTATGAAGTTTTCCTGTAGGCACTGCGATTGTGGCACGCTGGGAAAACAGATTCCTTCTGCACAGCACAGATGCAAAGACTGATTAGAATCTGGTACTGGTGGTAACCTTTCTGAGAGATAACTTTTCCCTCAGTCTTTCTCTCTGCCAATCATTTGTGTAGAAATAACTGACCTCTTGCAGTGCCTTAAAGGTCATTTTTCCCTGAGAAGAGTTGCTAAACAAATCACAACAGCTGTCAATTAGGCTGCTCATTTCAAAAGGTTGAGAATTATCGTTGTGTATCCTTATATTTTGTGGTAGTTCTGCTTTGTTAATAATCTAGGGCATTTTACTTTAAGTAGGGTTTTCCTCTGCCTAGAAATACTCTCAATTTTTTTATAAATTAAGAGTCTGAATTATAAGAACCATTATAACCTGATATTTCTGCCTGTATTTGTCTTCCTAGAAGTATTAACTTATCTATGAACAGTCCAATGTTTGGTAACATAAAATAGTAGGCATTAACCAGAGATAAATTAGCATAGGCTGTGTGTTATAGAAGCAAGCCCAGATCTCTTTGTTTGGTCTCTTAAACACTCACACAAACAGCAGAACCAAAACCCCAGGGCACACACATGTCCAGTGTGACTGTGGAGGGTTTAAGATAAAGGCATGAAACCATTTCATTTTGTGCTGCAGCTCCCTAGTTAGAGGGCTGCTTCTCCCAAGTTTGGGTGCTGGATATCTGGAGTGGGACCCTCACAAACCAAATGCAGTTTGGGTGTTGGTAGTGCAGCATCATCTCTACCCAGCTGCTCTTCTCTCACAGAAAGATAACAACAGTAGCAGCAGTTCCTGGCATGTGCTTTTAACAACAAACTCAGGAGAAATCATTCTGCTACTAAAGCAGAATTTGCAGTGCATTATTTATTTTCTTATCAAAAGACTGCTGATGGGAGAATCCTATAAGACAGTATCATGTATCTAGAGAAAGGAGATTTGTTATTCCAGTGCTGGCTGTAGGTCTGCTTGTAACTGATTTACAAGATCCATAGGCCAGCAAAAAAGCAGTAGGATGTTGAAATCCCAGTGTTCATTTGATGCTTCATTTGGATACAGTGACTTCAGTCACCTCTCTGCCTTTAGTCCTGCCATGCTCTTTTTAGTAAATATTGTCTGTTGGCCTTCAGGTAACACTCCTTTGATTAATTGATTTTTTCCCCCCTTTCAGTTTATTTGGACACCTCCATTGCCATACTTTACTTTTACTCTACTGTTTTCCTTTGCTTCTAAAGTGAGTCCCTAATCATAGATGGAACAGCTACCCAGGGAAGTGAAGTCTATACTAAGACTATACTAAACACATTAGGGTCAAGAGACTCTATAGGATAAATAAGATTATATAGTCTTATAAATAAGGATTTGATTTCCAGGTTTTGAGAAACTAAAGAAATTTTGTGACTGCTTTTTCAACCTGTATTTATTAATTAAAATTAATTAATTAGAATTTAATTAATATGCTTTAGCCCACAATCATTTTACATCAAAGTGTCTTTCTGATTCAGAAATCAGCTGACTGATCCCTAGCCAGTGTCCTTGTTGGAAGACATATAGCTGCATCAGTGAGCTAGGAGTGTTTTGAAAGCTTCATGTATTTTCCAGGGACTTTCAGGAAATATTAGCTGCTCCCCTGCAAAGTGATGACTTTCATTAATCAGACATAATCATGTCTGCTTTATAGTGTGGAGCTCAAAATTTGAAGTAATCAGTACTATGTCCATCAGTGAGCAAAGCCCAAGACCAGTCTGAACTTTCAGTCCTCCAGTGCAAATTGATTTGCTCAGGCCTCCGAGTGAGACTGCACATCTTGGTAAAGTTACTCACAAGTTAAGCAGCACTGAGATCTCTTGGTGCACCTTTACCTCATTCTTCCACCTGCTAAACCTTGGAGGTGAAGGGCCACTGAAATCTTAACTTGGGATCTTGTGCACACAGCACGCCTTGTGCAGCTGAACAATCAGGCCAGGAGCTCTTGTCTCTAAGGCAGCTTGTTCCCTTAATGGCTTTGCTATCAGCAGCAACAAAACAGGTGAGTAACTGTTTACCTCCTAACGTGATTAGAAAGGCTACTACACCTAACTTCAGAAAGCAACCTTCACCAACACCTGTTTCAGAGGTGACCATGAGAACAAGGCTTAGATTGGGGAATGAAAGGACATGGGCAGGGCAATGTGTGACATATTGCCTTGTTGGCTGGACGTGCTTTCCTGTGTCTTCTTGTAATTCCCTGGCTCTTCTTCCATAGATACATTTCAGAACTCCCTTTCCAGAATTTATAACTGACACTACATTGTCTGCAAGGAGAATTCTCCATACCCTTGCACACTTAACCAAAGAGAGGTATTGCCCTGCCCCACTCTTGTTGCTGTAGTTCCCCAGAGTTAAAGGAACATAAAAAAAAAGGATACAACTCATAAGTATGATGATAATATTTATGGCCATTAGTCAGAACTCCACCACTGGGAAAATGTGCTGGTCTTAGCTTGGCATTTGAATGAAAGTGATAGAGGGCACAGAGAAAAAGAGAGCAAGGAATGTCTTCCTGTAGAAAACTCAACATTATCCATGAATTCCTTTCCGGAGGTGACCTGTACAGATTTACATTCTGCCCACTTTTAACAAGCCAGGGATTTCTGTTTATCTCACAACACCCTTCCCAGCCTCTGACTTACTTGTAGCAGAGCAAATCAACCCAGCCCAGCTGTCCATCTGAAGCCAAATGTAAAATCTGAGCTATAATGTCCCAAGATATAGAAGCAGCTGTCTGGCTGCAGCATAAAGTGAGGGGAGATAGCAGCTGTAAATAATTCTGGAGAAAGCTGCTCAGAGTCAAATAGCTTTCGATCAGATCCCAGCAGTTTCATCTTCTCCTTCACTAAAGATACATTGGATAAATGAAACTTTAAGTGCCTGAAATTCAGGAGCACTCTGTTAGACCTAACATTGTTTCCATGAAGGGCAGGGTCAGTCTCACGGTTAAAATCATGATGGTCGTTGTCAGGTCAATGATGATGATTTAAAATTACTGCCATAAAACATCACCCATGTTAAAAAAATGACAGTAAAAATGCACAGAATGTTTATAAATAATGAAAACTGGAATAATTGAATTGAATGAAAGCTAGCCAATGCCTCCATTTTTACTAATTTTTTGTTATCTTACTTTTTTTATGAGAGTATTAAAATCATTTATTTGTGAAAAGTGTTGCCTTATAATTTCAGATTCTGTAAGTTTCAGATGCTTGAAATCTAATATTTCTCTTTCATGGTATCTTAAACAGTGATTGACAGAATAATAAAGGATACACGGGGACTAGTAATTACATGGCATCTTTTAACAACGTTTTTAATAGACGTTCTTAAATTCTAATTTAAGAACTGTAGATAACTACAGTTATCTGTAGAACTCATTTTATATCAGTGACTGAAGAGAAACTTTTAATTTTTTTAGAGCAAAGGATGATGTATTATGGAAAACGCAGAACTTGGCACCAGTGTCAGAAATGCCTTCTCTATCACTGTATACTGGATGGATTTTACCATCAAGCTATAAAATTTTAAAAGCGAGTAAAAAATGTAAAGAAAATTATGCAAAGCAGTAAAGAAAAAGTATTTGTTTAAAAACAGCTAACACAATTTTGTAATCTGATTTGCAGTTTTAAATCTAATTTCCATGGGTTTTGTTAGCTTCAGCTTCAGCCTTAACTCACTGTTTTGTCAGTGTGCATTACAGTTCAGCACTCCATTCTGAAAGATCTGTCATATTGTAACAAAAGAGAGAGACTGCTTTGGAATAATTCTATAAAAGAACTGAAAAGCCCTTGATTTTGGCCAGTAATGAGTAATAAAAATGACTTATATTGGGAGCAAAGCCAACTGTCTGAGCAACAATATTCATTGAAGATACACTGAACTTATATATGATTATGAGAATGCCAAGTGTGTGCCTTATTAAATTTGCTTGACGAGAATTCTTAGGAGGAGAGAAAGAAAGAGGCAGTACAGGTCTCACTGAAACAGCTGCATATGAAAGGGTAATATTTGGATTAGAAAATAAATTAGAAGAATTCAAAGGAATTCAACAACAATGTTTGAACCATATTGTAAAGGCAGCTGAGGATTAAGGGCTTATGGGGAAGAGAAAAACAGAGTAGGAATGTGTGCATAAAACTCATAGCTCCATAGAGAAACACATAATCCCTTTTCTGTGTGTTCAAGGGTAAATTTGGTTTATTCTCACTGTTTTTGTTTTGCACTTATTGAATAGGAGGGAATAAAAGAGTAAACATGAACAGAACCAGGATGCATTTTAACAAAATATTAGTTAATTCTGCAGTTGAAAGGCTCCATAGGTAATTAAAAATATTACAACCTTGGCTTTTTTTGTCTCTCTCTGAGGCTATGCATCACTAAAACATGCAGATGAATCCCTGAAAAACCTTCTATTCAAATTGTAAGTTTTATGCAAGGGGAGTAATGGCATATGTAATTCAGTCTTTCTGCAGAACAGAAACAATTCTATAGTAGATTTCAATGTCGTTCCCTTACACTACAGCTATCAGAGAAAGGTTAGTTCTCTGCTGGAATACTTTCTGAAAGCATCAGCTTCTACTGCTGTGAAGAAATACAATTGAAAGACTTATCCTGTTCAATAGCTAACACTTTATTACAGGAGTACTGACCAGAAACTTTTTAGTGATTTAAAATCTGTAAGACTCTAGCAGTTGAACTGATACTGTGGCCAGTAATTTTTTCTATCAAGCTGTTTTTGATAGAAAATTGGATTTTTGATTAAATTGTAATGTGAAAGAAGTGATGAATTTTTCTACGTAATATCTCCAATGCTTAAAAAAAAGGAATTGCTGAAAAAGGTATGAGATTTCATCATGAAAATTATAGTATTGGGCCATAAGTTTCCATTTTGTTCTAGAAGATAGATTTCCTACAACCTGGGGTTCTTGGGACATATGAGTCAATGTTACAAGGGAAGAAAACTGCATTTAAATGACTTCTTATCAGACCTAGGTAGTGGCAAAGTTGTCTGAAATTACTCATGCTGAAAAGTATTTTGAACACTGCAATGCCATAGATCTGAGAACAGCCCCAAGTTTTAAAAAATAATTAAAATTGTACTAGTCACTTGTTCAAACAAAACCAGATGATCAAATTTCACATTTCTAAACTCTCAATAATGCAATGGAAAGAAAAAAAAAAATCTCTATCTTTCTTATTATGACAATTTTTAATGAAACAAATTAAATAATGTCATTGCTTAAATCTGTGGGCCAGTTTATACAATCAGTTTATACAATCCCTTTGCAAAAATCTACAGGGATCCAATCTTTCAGACTACTTCTGTCTTACTTACTAGAGCTCTTTGATTTCCTTAATTTTGAAGTATTTTTGCATGGAAGCTGGTGTAAGCTGTTATCTCCATACCTGTCTGACATTCCAGGTCTCTTGGGAAGAACAGATTCTTATATTCTTATATTCTTTTATTTTTTGCTTATCCTGGTAATTGTTACTGTTTTCCTGGAAAAACCTCCAGTCTTTCCCCTGATGAAGGCACAAGCCTCTTGCTTTGCCTCAATGAAATCCCATCCAGCTGTATTCCAGCAGTTGTTCTTCCTTACACCAGTGTAAGACACTATGTCACTTATTCCCATGTCTTACCTGTTTAGTTCTCCTTTTGGAATCTGGTGACAGATTGTTGTAGGTGTAATGGGCCTGTGTGACTCCACAGAAAAGGACAGCAACAATACCTGAAATTCAAAGAAAAAACAGAGTTCATTGCTTCTGTTTTCCTTACTTAGGCTTGCAAAAGGCTGCATGAAAAAGCAAATTAGTCTGTTAACATCTTTTTATAACAAAAGAAATTTGAGATATATATTCTAAGGACAATCATGCTTTCATAGCATTTCCACTGTTGTGTATTGGAAATTCAAACGCTGTAGAAAATTTGTTTCAGTTAATACATGGCATGATCCAGCCATAATCTAACTGACTGTAATTGTAAGTGTAGGACTAATATAATTGTAATATGTAGGAATTTGGACTATTTGAATAAAATTGGCAGGGACTGAATTGGAAAGGAAAAAATAATTTTGTTGAATTTAAATGGTTTGAGGCCACTTGGTACTGAATGACTGCAACAGGGTAAAATCATTTCAGCCTGTGCCTGATTGTAGCTTATCAGAAGCAGTGTGTAACAGTGTCAACACGAACAACAACACATTGCTTAAGAGTGATGCTCTGGCAGGTGCAGGCTATGCTGCCTGGAACAAGCAGGTCAGTGACTGTAGACATGTGGCACTAGTCACAGTCCCAGCTTGTGGAAAGTCTGGAGGAGCAGGGAAGTAGGATTGTCAGCAATAATAATAAAAAAAGGTTTTATAGGGATATCTTTTAATACTTCCTTGGTCCTGGTCCTAACTCACTAGAATCACAGAGAAACACTCTTATGCAGTACTGTAAGGTAGCTGATGAGATTGTGAGGTCTGGACACAGAAATGCAGGAGGAACGCACAGAGGGAAAAAACAGAAAACCAAAAATAGTGTCCAGCAGAAGCCATACGTAAGTGCCCATGGAGGAAGAAAGCTCTGTGGTTTTTCTTGAACTTGGGGCATGTCTGCATAGATAATTACTTACACAGCAGCTCAGGGCTCTCTCGTGTCCCTTGTGATCATTGTTCCCTGAACCCTGTACACACACGTCCCCAGGCACGCGGCAGGGCTGAGCACAGGCCAGCCAGCACTGGGGCTGCTGCGTGCCTGGCAGCTCCATGCATCACATACACACAGTTTTCCTCCATCCACCCCACAGTGCTTTAGTCCTTGTGCCTTTCAGCCCTTCTCTTCACTGCCTCCCATGCAGGAGCTGCAGCATGCCCTAATTAGCCTTTTAGTTCTGCTTCCTCGTGGGCTGCTCAGCACATTGCTGGATAATTTCCAGCTCACAGGCTGCTCATGTGCACTGACATAATACTGATGAGTCTGTGGTAACAAAGCAAGCAGAAAGATGCCTGTCCAGGTTTAGGCACTATTTATCCTTGTGATGTGATTGTGCTGCAGCTTTCTAGGCATTTATGGGGTTAAACAGGCGTGAACTGAAACACATAAACCAGTTCCACTGGAAGCAAAGAGCACGAAGTGGAATGGTGAAAAGAGTCTCAGTCTGTTCCTCCAGTCCTGGACTGGAAACTGGATAAAGCCCCCTCCACCTTCTCCAGGATGGTGACTCTCCTGACTTTATGGGGGCTGGCAAGAAAGGGCTCACTAAGGGGGCAGAATCTTCAGCACTGCACCTCTAGCCAAGCAAACCCAATACAAAAAATCTGTTACTTTTAAGCATTAATGGGAGCAGGCCAGGCTTCAGAGTCCCAGGAAATTGGATAGGAACATTCTGCACAAGTGTCGGTTGCCTCAAGCACTGGTGCCTCAACAGGTTCTTTAACAGGCTTATCCAAATCTCTAAATGCCTGAATTTTAGCAGCAAGAGGGCCCTTGAGGTAGGTGAAATATCCTCCTGCCTGAACTACAGCACAGCTAAGGAAACAAATCAAAGTAATAATTTAGACAGTGCTGAAACTATTTCATTTAGGGGAGAATTTGTGTGGGGGATCTGTGAATTCTCACATACCAATTAAATTAATCATTACCTTACCGTGCCTTTCATTAAAATCTCCTTCTATTGCTAACCAAGAAAATATTGGCTAAAAAAATCCAATTTTCTTGCAAGTCCCTCTCTTTTTTTTTTTTTGGGAAGAACTGAGGCCTGGCATTAATCTGCCGCCGATGGAGTAAATACTTCTGATTTGATTTGGCACAAGGGAAAACTGTCATCAGAAAGAAAACAAGGAAACAAATATATGTTTTTTTCCCCAAAACCCACTGTGGACATTTTGTTTGCTTCTGGGCTCTCTTTATATTGTAAATTTACCTGTACTGCTTCTATGGAACACTGACTGTTTAACCAAGAGAAATTCCACTGAGCTTTTAGTATGTCTTTGTTTTTTATATTTATTTTCTCAAGTGTGTTTAGATTTTTTTTTTTCCTAGCTACACTAAGACTTTTCTTCATGGTAAATAATTTGGGGTGTGGTTAGATTGTTACTGCTTAAAAACATTCCAGGAAGTTTATATTTTTGTGAGATCTAATTGCTCTCATAAATGTGTCTAATGCTTTTTTCTCAGTAACTGTATTTGATTGCACAGAACTGATCTGGGGAGTTTAAAAATTCTCAAAGCATTAATAATATGCACTGGGATGTTCAAACAATGACATTTCAGTTAAAAATACAGCCAAACAATAATGTTTCTAAGTATCATTAGCTCCAGGCTCAGTAACTGAAATGGAGATAAGAGTTTTTGATGCAGTTTCTTCTCTATTAATCACCAGGATGTCAAGCCTTGCATTTTTAAAATTGACTATTAAATTCAACTGTGATTATAAACTGGTTTTGACTGCTAAGAAACTGTTAATTATAGGTACTGAGAAAACTCAGAGAGTGTCATGAAGAATATAATGGCTTAAATCTGATTTTGCAATAAGAATAAATGAACTGAAGCATGCAATTGTGCAAGTGTAGAAACCAGATACTCTGTTTCCAGGGAAGACTGGGGGAATGCAGTGGAATATTTCAATTGATACAATTGGAAGCTTAATGTGTACCATCCATGACTCTCAAAATGAATAGTTCGTTAAAATGCTTGGAGAAAATTGTCTGTAATGAATATCCGTAAAAATGATTACTTAAGAGTAATGACCAATTACATATTAACTGAAAAGGAAAGAGAAGTGCCTAAAGAGGCAAACACAGAACTCTTTAGTTGCAAGGAAAAAGCATCTGGATTTTTAAAGCTGGATTTTGAATTTAGCTGGGTAGCAAAATTCTGTATGAACAGAGTATGGCATAGAATGAGGTTGGTTTTTGTGGGCTTGCTGTCACAGACAAACACGTAAGAGCAAATATGGCAATACTGGAGTTATAGACAGAAAGGATCCATTAGATGCAGGGAGGCAGATAAAGCAAAGTAAAAGTCCGTTTTACCTGTTCTCAATTTCAGGCTGTTGGAGACAGCTCACTTGTTACTTTTTAAAGTGGCAAAATTAGCAATTACTGAGACAGTACTACAATTGCAGAATAAAGTGCTAGCTTAAAGTAAGCAGGGAATGTTTTGAGTTGAAATAGGTGGTAAATTGTTAAGTGCAATACATCTACTTGTGTTCATTAACAGATTACTGAAATTTTTCTCTTAATATAAAAGATGAGACACTTCACAGAAAAATGCTTATACCACTAATAAACTTTCAGCTACTGATCAAACTCTTTAAAGAGGTTTTATTAGAAATAAAAGCCCTATCATTTTATTTGATGGTTTTGTAACAGAGACATTGAGACAGCTAGTTAGCTGTTAATACAACTAGAGAACTTATTCTGACATTAGTTTTTACAAATCCATGTAGTTGAAATGGTTGTTGAGTCAAAAGTTAGTTATATAAAAAATATAGCCACTACACATGAAATTGTACATTTAATAGTATTTTGCTGATTGGTGCGAACCTTGAAATTATATTATGGGAATTAATTTACAAGTGCTAATCTGAAAACAGCTTCTATATTGTCACTAAAAGACAAAATATTTTTCTACATAATTTCCCATGCATCCATTCCATGTAAAAAGGAATGTCAGAGCAGAGCAGCATGTGCAATGTTCTTCTAATGCAAACCTGGAAGTGAGTGGCCACAACCAAAACCTGAGAATTTGCTAATTTGAGAGACTAAACCAGACATTTTTCTCCAGCTGGCAGGTGTTTTGGTGATAAAAAAGGGAATTTAGAAAAAGAAAACCCCCAAACTGCTACCTGCTGGGGGAGCAAAGCAATAGATTAAAAGTATAGCTTCATTTCAAAAGATCTGTAAGTAAACTGACCGGTTTTCATCCCAACTTTGAAGGTTTCCAGAGCTTCTGGAATGCCTCTCTAAAGAGTCACAACATAATGAAATCTCACAGTAAAGCAGCAGGAACTGGTCTTTCATCAAAGGTGGTGAAGTGCTTGGAAAAAGGAACAATGACGATTGGGTAAAAGAGAAATAATTTAAATCAGATAACATTTGCTTTGTAGTCATATTTATGTCAGAATCTCCACAGCATCTCTTGGGATGCAGACTGAATGTGTGAGTAGCAGGAAAGGAGGCTCTGTCATCTGCCTCTAATTGCTGCAGTAGTAAAACCATACACCCAGTGGCAACAATATCTTTATCCAGGCTGTTTTCACTGAGGCTATGAAGTGTGAGTAATCATTTTCTTGATCCTAAAGAAAAGATTTAAGCCTTCATACACCAGAACTGCAACAATGCAGAACCAAAGCTCATGCTTTGTTCATGAGACTTTTATCTCTGGAGTTGTCTGTGGTTGATTTTATGTTGAAGTGACAGAAAGCAACAAAAGATGGAGCTGAGGGGATTTTTAAGGCCCTTATCTGAGGATTGTTCATTGGTAATGCACCTGGCTGCTTCAAGTGAGACCTCGGCTTCAGTGATGTACTTTTGTAACCCCAAATGAATTGCTAAATTCAATTTACAGTGGAACTCCTACGGTGACATATAACAGCTTTTATTCTGGACACACTAAGAGTGCTTACCCTGTTTATCCTGAACCTCTGCACTATCAATAAGACTCTACTATCCACATTTTATGCAACTGATCTTTGATCTCAGCTTAATGCAATGCTAGAATATATACTTTTCCTCTAAAAATATACACCTTTCTCTTTTATGCTTACTGTCTTAGAAGACTGTACCTACAGCAGCCCCTAAATTAGCCAAACCCAAGCCCTGACTTCCGTAATGGATTTGCAGCAGACCAGCTCAGTTGTCATCTGTCTCTGCACAGCAGGGCAAATGCCATCATCTTACTTATTATTTTCCTAATTAGGCTTAGATTTCATCCTGTGCTCCTGGGAGTGGCAGAACTAGAGCTTACAAGAGTTGTGGTCTCATTCCTTTTGACCTGGAAGCCAAAAGGATCCCTTTTCCATCCTTACTAGCAGGAGTCTGCCTACTCTGCATGACACAGCATGGCACATTACTGATAAATAAAGAAAAGAAAACCACAGAGTTTAGAACTGAAAGCCCAGAATATCTTCCTTGTATAGAATAATGTCAGCTCAGTGAACTAAAACCCATCAGGCACCAAACTGCCTTGGGCTCACAGTGCTCAGAACTATAGACAGAAATGTTTTGGTAGATCCCTTCTGAGAGTGTCACTAGAAGAACCGGTCACAAGAAGAACAGCATTTTGAAAAAGCAATGAGGTAGATGACAGATTGTAGACAAATCACAGCAAACAGAATGTTTGCTGGACTGTTAGGAGAAGTGAACAGTACAAGGCTAAATGCTCCTTGTCAGCAGTGTTAAAGAAAATGGAGGTTGGTGACATTCACTCTTGCTATGTCCTAAATACAAAGGTAGCACAAAATTGCCTCAGTGAGAGACCAGATCTTTGGACTTATCCTGGGTACCTCATTCATAATATGCTGCTTATCTTTTTTTGAGGAAAAGCTTTCCTGTTAGGTAGACTGTTCTCCTGTGAGCCCCTGAATAAGAAGGCAGGTCTCATAAAGGCAGAAACATCACAAAATGTTCAGACAAGAATTGCTGAAGGTGAGGAAGCTGCAGTAATTTATTATCACAAGCTTTTTTGCTTTATAATGATCAGAAATCAAAGGGCTCTGAAAACCAGTAAAAGAACAAAAATGACACTCTCCAACATTGTTTCCCTTCAAGGTCTATTGTCTTTTTTGTCTTCATAATGCAGGTCTTTACTGGGTAAAAATCATAGGAACTTGGCTGCAATTTTGATGCCTTTACACTGAGTCACTGTGTGACTTTGAAGTATGCATCAAATGAACACATACGTACCAGTCAATTCCCATACATATGTTTGAGTGTATTTTTGCAGGTAAATTAATCTCTATTTATTGGAATATTTGGTCACTTCAAACAGCTGTAGATAGAGAAGGTGTAACAGAGGTGACCATTAAATGCCCATGTACATCATGGAACCTTTCTCAGACTGAGTGTCCATTTCAAATTTAAAATTTAGAAAATTTTGTTAATTATAAAACAAGATAAAAAGCAATTAATAAATGCAAGATGTACTTTTCTCATTTATTTCAACAAGTGTTTAATTTAAATTATTTATGATTTTTTTTTCATAGCCTACCAGTAAACACTATGTGATGAACTTTGCAAATGAAAACAACTCTATTAACACTGACCTTACTCTCATATTCTGTTGTTACAGCTTTGCTCAGCAGTCAGGAATGATATACTCCAAGGCAAATGAGAAAATGCACAAATTAGATTCTACTGTATAAGAATCAATTTATCATGCATATGTCACAGCTTGATGATATAGCTATAAGATTAATAACCATAACATTAATTTATAATTTCCAGTTCCCAGTATAGCAATAATTGTGTAGTCATCCCAGATTTTTATTTTGATTTGCTGGTTCAATCACATCAATTTTTCAACCAGGGTCAGGCCCATATATTTTGTGTTATAGATCATAGGATATCTTGAGGCAGAGGAAAGAAATATTTTCTGAAATATTGACCTGTACTGCTCTCCATTTAAATTTTATTTTAGAAATCTGCAAGCTAAACAAGTGAGCCCTACCACCTACTTTTACCCACTAAAAAACCAGTATAGCCCATTATTTCTAAATTATGAAATACTTCAGTATTATACTTCAAAAAGCTCACAATTATTGAAGAACTGCTGTGGAAAGCATTATAAGAAGAAAATTATTTTGCAATTACATTACTTAATAGCTACGGGGAAGTACTAGTCTAGTGTTAATACTTTGAAGTTAATTTAGAAGGAATGAACAGAGAAAACACAAAATCCAAGGAAAATGATGAATATAGGCATAAATGTTTGATTGAAAAAGTTAATTTTTGAAGCATGCTAACAGGAGGAGTGTGATCCATTGAATGCAGTGGTGCAGCTGTGCCACTGCTGGAGTGAGGATCTCTGGATTCTCACAGCTGCTTTTAAGAACAGGCACAGGTGACTGTAAAACCAAAACCTGCATGCACTGAGACAGACAAAGGGTAAAGCAAGAAAGCTGGAAAAGGCTGGAAATGATAGAGTGTGGATTAAGAGCTGAGTGTGTCCTGAAGCATGACTGAGTTTTTCCTGGGCTCTCCCTGCCTTCTGCAACAGGTGCTTTGTGTGTACCCACCTGCATGGGGACTACACAACTGCATTTTGCACTGATTTCCTTAGCATGGGTAAGAGAAATCAGAGCTGAACCAAAGTCTGGTGAAAATTTCTTAGCCAACAGAGTATTTCTGCTGCTGAACTTGGAGTTGAAAATAATATTTTGAAAGGAGGGGAGTTCAAACTATTTCAGAGGAAACTGAGAGAAGACAAAAGCAACATCAAAACTGGTTAAGCCAGACAACTAAATGATAATGTAAGCACAGTACTAATAAAGTAAACTTAAAAAACACAGCTTTGAACTTCTGAAGCCACAAGAAAGGCTCCATGATCATTTCTGTAATAACAGCTTCTGATAAAAGCCTTTTACATAAATTAAGTGGCAAAGATTTAACTGATAGAAGTTTCAGGATTAAACTTTGCCTTCTCTTAACAGTGTAATTAAACAATTTCCATGTGAAACTCAGAACCCATGAAAAAATACCTATGAAAAAATGCCTGTGACAGACCTAAAAATGCTTGATACTTTTTATTGGAATATATATGTTGGTGAAGTATTTATCTTTCCTCCATCAGTTCCTTTTTTGATAAGAATTGGTTAAATTTCCCAACAAGTTTCTATTTTTTTCTCTTAAATTGAACTTTACTTTGGTTCCATTCTCTTCCTCTGTTTCTGCCTCTGTCCATTTAAAATTCCTTACCATGGGTACCACCACCATCTGTGGTGTTCAATAATTAAGTCTTTTATTTCAGATATTTTATATATTACAGCAGAAAAGAGCAATGAAAAACTCTTCAGGGTAACTGCCAGGAGAGACTCTGCTGTCCATCATTACGTTTGCAGCATGCAAAAAAGACATATGCCAATTATTTTTGTCTGGACATACAGTCTGTTCCTATGCTTGAGAAATGGAAATTACCTTTGATACAGTACTGGAGGCTATGAAACATATTAGTGTTTCCTTTACAAATCTACTTTTTGTGTGTAATGTATAATCAGTTGTTCAGTTGCTGAAACATAGCATCCTTGTGCTGTGTGAGGAATTCATTTTAACAGTTCTTACTTGGAAGTCACTGGATTAAGAAATCAGTACCTCCAGTAGCAGACAAGTGATCAGCAATCACCCTCCTTTGCTTCCATTTTCCTGTAGTATTAATGCCACATTTTTAAGAGCTTTTTGAGTCTAACCCCAGACAGCAGCTCAGACTCTCACAGCTGCTCACTCCCTCTCTCCCTCCTCCCTGGTAGTATGGGAGAGAGAATGACAAGGGTAAGAGTGAGAGACCTTCTTCCTCTGGCTTCTCTCGCTCTGGGACGGGTCAGCTGGGATCAGCTGTCCTGGCTGTATCCCCTCACAACTCCTCCTCCACCCTCAGCCCCTTTGCTGGTGCCCTGAGGTGGGGTGAGAAACAAAAAACCCCTTGGCTTTGTGTAAGTGCTTCTCAGTGATACCTGAAATATCCCTGAATTACCACCACCACATTAGCTACTGTGAAGAAAATTAATACTACCCTTGTCCCAACCAGTACAGAGCTGTTAAGAGACAAAATGGACTTTTATTCCACCTGCTATCTGATTTTCTTGATGTAATAAAATACCACCCTTTTGTTCAGTTCATGTACCATTGTTTTTATTCATTGGCCTGAAGAATTTGGCAGTAAACAGGATGCAAATTTATATAATTAGTATGGCAAAGATGCAGATATTAATACCCATTCAGAAATAGTTTGATTGTGTGCCTGATATTAAAAAAGTAACATGCTGGCTCCAGAGAACTCAGTAAAAATATAACTGTTGCCTTCAAAAGGCTTTGAAGAATTTTGCAAACAAACAACTTGGGCTGCATTACCACTCTGTTAAGCATTTTTCTTCTCCTGATTTTCCCTGACATTAATTAGAGCACTGTATTTCAGGGGTGACAACTTCAAGAGCATTAAAACAATCAAGGTCATAGAAACTTTGTTCTTTTGAATCACACTATGCAATAGCTTTCTGTGGAGGTAACTATATCCTTTTACAGATTTTGCCTAAACTTCTGTGTACGCTTTAATGGAGGCCCTGGATACATAACTGACTGTGATTGTACAATTTCTTTCCTGGCATTAATGAGAAAACATTCAGATCACAGATCTTTCTACCTGTCACTGGGACTTTGGCTGTGCCAAAGATGTGCATGTAGGTGTACTGAACAAGATGACTTTTTTTTCCTAAGTACAAAGGTGGATGCAACCCACTGGCCCTGTTCTTGGTTGTTCTTGGTTTGCTATTGATAATTGGTCTCAATAACTGATAACTGAGAAAAATGGTGAAGTGCCCTGCATACGGAGTGTGTGCTGAGGAGCATACAGTTTGATAACCACAGGGCACTGCCTATTTCCTGCCTTGTACTTACTGTTACCTTAGGTCCCATAGCTGGCCAGAAAATAGGGGGATTAATAGAGGGACTAACAGGGATGGGATAATGCAGGGAAGAAAGACTGAGGACTTGAGCCTGATCTGTTATGTCTGTCTGGAAGAACTATTCAATGTCACTACAGAATTGTTCTTGAAGGTGAAACAATCTTTAGTATAACAACCGGCTTTTAGAAGCTTTATATATGATGTTATGTCTAGAATAAACTGTGCATTTTACCCACACTAGAGGCATATTATAAATTTTTTTTTTTATTTAAGTAAATGCAACACTTACCTGTAAGCCCAGCAGCTTCTGCTGATAAGAAGGCACTCCAGGATAGGAGGAAAAACAGTCCTGTCTCCAACACAGGAAAGTCACAGAGCTTTGTAAATTTTGTCAAGTGCTAAAGATTACTAAGGAAAAATGAAAACCCAACTGTTTTGTAAGCTAAAATTACCCCCAATCTGAGAAAGGATGAAAGAAATAAAGCTCCCCCACCATACTCATCTACACATGCTGAATTTGGGAAAACCTGCAAAGTTTCTAACTTATCTCAAGGAGGAAAATACAGAACAGATTTTAAAGTCAGCTATTTTTAAGTACCTTTGTGGAATTTAAATTAATATCTAGTTGGTTGCATTTGATATACTTTTTCCCAGAAAAAAAAAGGGAAGTAAATTTGTCCAGTTTTATAAACAAACTGGCATTTGTTTACACTTGTGTGAATGCAAGAAAGATCAAAATCACGGATCTTTTTACAGTAGCATTTTATATGAACTGTAAAAACACAAGAAAAAATGCAGGGCAACAGACAGACCTTTAATTTCTAGCTTAGTTAAACTTAGGGCTTAGTTAAACGATGGGCTTGTTGGTCAACACTGACACAGTGTAGTGTTTCCCTTGTATTTTTGCATAATTACTGCTAGCCTGGAGTTTATAAATAAGTTGCTGCTCTTAATAAATTCATGTTTGAGTCTCAAAATACTTCAAAACACTTTCCTTAAAATACAATTATTTACAAATAGGATGATAAAGGCCAGACTCCTGCCTAATGGTAAATCTTAAAAAGAAATTCATAGATTCTGACAAATTAATTTCCTGTCAATTTATGATTTGTCTGCTTGTTTACAAATACTTGAGCTTAGAGTGAAAAGCTTCAGGCTCCAAATAAAGATGATCACTCTCAGATATTGCATATTTTTTCCAACATATATAGATTTACTCCCTGACAACAAACCATGAAGGATATTAAAGCTGTGACAACAGCATAAGAGGATCCCATGGCAAATGATCCAGCAAAGATCCCCAGAAAATTTCCCACTGACTGGAAGAAAGCTGCAGCATCAAAAGCATTAGGATTCTCCTTAGGACTGTAAATGGATATAGAGCTGAAAAGAGAACAAAAGGGTGGGGGAGAGGGAGAGAAAAAGGAATAAAAAATTCAATCACCTTGTAACAATTTTGGAATTGCTACTTGAAAATTAACTGGTTTAGGCACTCAAAATACAAAACAAGGCTTCTCTGGGCTAATAGCAGATGAGAGCAAAGCAGATGGAGACTGGGGAGAACCAATTTGTTTTCAAGGTATCACACTGGAAATAGTCTACTGCCAGTCAGCAACACTTTTATACTAGAAGTGCCATAAACAATATTGTTTCCAGGCCAACAAAACATAAAAGGTGGTAGGTGGATAAGAAAACTGCAGGGAAGATAGATAACTTTGAATTATTTATTGGCCATATGTCCTCAGAGCAGTTGCATATTCGCAAATATCTTTGATGAAAAGTGCAGCTTTGTGGCTGAGGTTCAAATGGGTGACACAAATTACAGCAGGTACCACACATGCAGCAGCAATTTTGTCACAAATCACTGAGTATTTTCCTTATGAAGGTGTAACCCTTCATAACCATGGCTGGAGCAGGAGCAAGAGCTAAGCAACAGGAAACCTGGTGGACAGAATGAACGTTGTCCCATTGGAAGAAACTGCTGCAGTTGTCTGAGGTCATCTCCTGTTTCCCAGGAGTTTTTCCTGTTTTCCCTGTGGAGTGCAGCCACCACAAATATTTTGGAACAGGAAAGGATGCCACCAAAGCAAAGAGGCTGTGTACTAAATAATTTGAGCACCTCAGAGTTGCTATTTGCCACCACTAAGTTATTACCCAGAACACCTGTGGCTCTATGTATGAATGTCTTTTCTCTTGTTGAAATGTTATATTGAACAGATACAAAATAGCCTCACGAAATAATTAAGCAACATTTTGGCTCCTTGTGTTCTGTTGCTTTCAGTACCGTTTTGAATACTTTTATGATCATTGTCAAAGAAAATGTGCTGAACTTGGCTTTGGATTCCAGAATGCACCTTGATTGCTGGAAAATGATTGGTATTTTAAGAATTAATATTTTAGATTTTTTTAAAAGTTGTGACTATTTTAAGCTTTTGGATATTAAGAATGCAATCCTTGCAGTCTGATGTTTTTAATTTGGAAATAAGGCTTAGAGTTGGAGTTCTGTAGAAAGGATTTTCTAAACAGTTGCATTGAAATAACACGAAGATGTGAAAACAGTTCTCATGCTTTCAGTCTGCAAAAATGGCACAAGGATTCTCAAGGCATATGGTGGAGCACCACAAATATAAGGGGTGAATGCTCATGTACTACAACAGAAGTGACTAAGCACTAAAATCTGTTATCTCTGGTTATGATGATTAGCACCACAACCAAATCAGTGAGATGATTTCTAGTGGAAGGTGCTATTAATACAAGAACACAAAACACTGGCAGCAAAGGAACTGGTAATTAGAACATGCTGCTATCTAAATTTCCCATCCTTTTTCAACTGTGGCTTTCTTAGATCAGGGGATCAGTTATAATTCTTTGTTTCTCTTGCCTAAAAACTTATAGGTGTGTCTTGACAGCAAAGCAGCCGCTTGGTCCTTTGATGTTTGTCCCAGCCAAGTACACAGAGACTGCAGCTGCTTGTCTGTTTTGCTTAGTGAATTATACATCAGGAAATGATCTTTTGTGCCACTGGTGCTGTGGCCTGCATTGGGTGGGGAATTCAGAGAGGTCCTAAAATCAAGGAAAATGGTTTTATTAGAATGATGGGCTCTGGCTATGATAGGGATGCTCAGTAACAAAAAAAGTCTTGACATGGAGTAAAAATTTATTATTCAAATGTAAGTCATAGTCAGTAAATAGCATTTTATTAATTCTATTAATCTTATGGCAAGAGAATTTGGTTTTATTATGACTGGTTAGGGTTACAGTTTGCCCTCCAATCTACCAATAGGTTTCAGGTATGAAGAAAACTAGAAGAAAGCATCCTATTCTCAATGCAGTTATTTCAGGAACAAATATGAAGTGACTCATTCTCACTGAAAAATTTTCCTACTCAGTGTGCCCCCCATGATTTTTTAAAAGCACCATAACATGACATATGCTCATTATACTACTGTGGTTTCTGGTCTAAATCTTTCCAGAACTTCTGTTTCCCTGCAGCTCAAAGAATTTCTACTTCTAGTTTTCATTTTGCATTATTCTCTACTAGAGCTATCTATTTTTCTGGATGTGTTTCTTTTAAGCACTAACTTTTAATCCTTTTAAGCATTCAAAACACACAGTAATTTATCTGACAGTTTTTCAATATAAGCTGCAATTTAACAGAACAGGATTTTATCCTGTTTATTCCACTACTTCCTGGCAAACCAATTTTTTTACCTAAAAACAAAATTGCAAAGTTTAACACTGGAGAGAACCATAATTAAAATTATAGTGCCTCTACTCTTCTTCCTTTCCCTTGGAGAGCAATTCAAGAGGCCTGCTGGTATGACTTGCCCTCTCTTCTATTTGCTCTCTGTGCTCTCTGTACAAAGGGGTTGATTGGAGTTCATTAATAAGCAGTGTGGGAGAGTTTGATACTAAATTTCAAACTGGTTTTAGGTTTTAGAGGCTTTCTAAAGGCTGAAAGAGCTTAAAAAAAAAAAAAAAAGAAAAGGTTTACTTCTGTAAATTTGTATCAGAGGTGGCTTAAGAGAGTCCTCAAAGTAATGTAGAAAACTGTTTTCGGAGACTGAGAAATTAACAGATTTAATGGCAAAGGCCTGCTTTATCTGCTACCCATAATGAGAAAGAGTGCAGGGAAAGGAATGAGATGTTTTTGTTGGCTCCTCACTGAGTGCTCATGTGTATCTCACAGACACCTGTCCCAGTCCCTACTACCTGTCTGTGTGTGAGCTTGGAAACCTCTGCCTCTCCTTCTGGCCAGAGTCAGGAACAATACTTCACTTCCTGGCTGGTTCTTTTAAGGATTAGCCAGCACATTCTACATTAGAAAGCTCTTTTATTTCCAGTTCTTCTGTGTTTCTTTGAGCCAACAACATTGGACAGGTTCAAGTGCTTTCACAGCTTTCAAAAAAGGAAATATAGGCAATATTTATTTATGCAGTATACTTCAAGTTTGGGTGGTGGTTTTTCTTGAAGCAGATAGAAGGATTAACAGCTTGTGTCAGTTGTACCACGCTAAGCATTCCACTTCCCTCCCCTCATCTGTTGAGATCACTTTAGGATGAAAGCTCAGCATGACAAATGCTTTCATTCTACACACTTTATGGGGATCTAATACTAAAGGTCTGCACAACAGAAGGGCTTTTGCAATAGAAAGTATCCAGTCACATTTCCAATCTTAATTACTTTTTCCATCTTCAGTTATTCTTAAGCAAAATCTCATTTATTCATAAGATTTTTTTTCCTGTTAGTTTTCCCAGCCTGTGAATATAGCACAATGTATTTTCCTTGGAAAAAAGAAATAAAATAGAAAGAACTTAACATTGCAGCAAAGATTTTCCAGTAATTCATGCAAGTTTTTTGAGGTTGTTGAGGTTAAATCTTGTATCCTACTTTTGTTTCTGTCCAAACCTGATGTGCAGAGGGCTAATGTGGCAGCATCAAATAAAGAGGTGCTAATCAGCTTTAACTAGCAGAACAGCATAAAGATTCTTTGTTTTGATATAAGCCAAAGTGAAGCAACACCTGTATCAGATGAATTTTAGAAAAACTCATTATGCTGAAGAAAATACACTCAAGCATGAGAAGGAAAATGTGTGCAAACAGCAGAAAACTTCTAATAGAATTATGTAAAATCAGTTATAAGAAATAACCAGTAAACAGAGTAGTTTATTCATGTCTTTCTCCTGTCTATTTGACCAACATAAAAATAAAAAGCTTTGGAGAGGAACATTTCTTTCCGCTTGCTAAGCCAAAGAGCTTTCTTTAGCCAATGCCCTTCTTCCTCCTTGCCACTTCAACACATGCCATGTAATACTTCACAGAATAGAATCAGGAACAATGTGAAGAAAAGAAAAAAATACCTGAAAATGCAGAAAGGTCAGATGTTCCCTAAAATACCTTCATTGAATAAAGTGGGATCTCCCTCAGGGGATAAATAATTATAGAACTACATGGTGATTTCATCAGCTGCTAATTAAGAAAAATAAAACAGGCCAGAAAAAAATATTCTGGAGTTCAAGGTTGTTTTTAAGAGGGAAAGAAGGTTATTTTTCCCGAGATTATGCAGAAAAAGGTAGGTCACAACAGCATGTTAGAAAACTTGGATCTTCCAGAGAAGTGGATTGAATCAAACAGTTTATGTTCCCACACAACCTTTTGGCTATATAGTTTTCTTAAAAATGTTGGAAGACAGCCAAAACATCAAAGCTGTAGTTTACCCCCAAAATGTGTTTGAACTAGAAGCCAGATGTGAAAGCCCATGCATGGCACCAGACACCCACACCTTCTCTTGGCAAGTTGGTAGAACCTGCTTAGGCTTCCTCATGAAAGATCTCCTCACACAGGAAGAAGAAGTAGATGAACTAGAAAGATAAAAACAATTGGGAAGTTTGTGATGTGACTGTGCCAAGCCAATAAAAGCACGTGTGAAGCAGAGGTTTGCAGGCAGTTCAGGCAAAGCAAAGACACACCAGAGCACGAAGGTTTAAGGACTAGCAGAGGCAGCCAACTTTACAGTTTTGAAACAAATATGCAGAGATCTTCTAGATTAAAATTTCAAACAACAAACAAACAGACTTAATTTTCAGATGTGTTAAAACAGTGATCAGTACATTAAAAGAACACAGAGGAGTCTTTTGTACATCTTTCTGTATAAAGGAATCTGTCTCCATGGAATTTGTTCCTGACGATATTTGTACATTTTTAGATATTTAAGGTTCCTAAAACAGAGACTTCACAGAAATATAGACATTAAACTTTGTATTTCATATAGAGTTTATATAACAGCTAAAAAAATAAATTTTTTTAAAAAGTACTGGTAGTTGAATTATTGTCCAAGTGGCCAGTGCCCAAGTGGTGTGAACCTTCATTATGGATATCCAAAATTATATTCTCCTTGGCAATACAGCAGATCATGTTTTTTATTCCACTTTTAGTCTGGTTTCATCACTGCTAATTGTATTATTGTGTTTAATTCTAGAAAAAGGTCTAGCAGTTGTGTTTAGAAACTATTTTCTATCTGGGCTTATATTCTTTCTTTTTTTTTCTGTGTCATGCCTTATTTTCTTCCTCCGTTTTCTGACCTTTGTTCCTTTGCAAGCTTTTCTAGAATTTCTAAAATACTAGAGGACATTTTATCTTGATTACTTTAAACCAAGCTAACACTTACTGTTGTTGTATTTGAGATTTTATTGCTTTTACACTGGTAACTATTTTCAGTTTTTTTCTGTGTCCAAGCCTGAGCTGACACACAGCAGCGGCAGCTTGTCAGAGAAAACAACAAATAGCTTGTGTTGTTCCAGGTAGACTTTGCCTTATGCAGATCTTAGCTGTCATCTACCCCCAAACATCAGGGACTGCAGAAAATCTATCATTCTCCCTCCTCCTTCTGTGTCTCCCAACCCATCATCCTCAGGAAGTCTGCTCTACCTTCTTAGGGATCCTTGGAAACCACCTAACCTGGTGATCCCATTCTTGCCCTAAAATTCCACCACTTGTGCCATAAAAGGACCTGGATGGGGCTGGACTCAGCTTCCCTGGTGCTCAGGAAAAGCTTTGCCAGTCCCTGCTGCCAGAGGTGCTGGACACCTTGCATCCTTCTGACCCTGCTCGGAACTCGTTCGCTGCCAGGCTGCAGTCACTTTGACTTGTAGAAAGGAGATGTGAGATGGTAGTTTTGACAATGATTAAGGACCTAATGGGCCTGCAGGCAGAGCAATTTCAAGTCTAACATAATTTCTGATCTGGTGTGGAGCTTCTCTGCCCTGGTGCATCTGAGAAATGATGTGCACTGTCATCTGTACGAGTACCTTAGCTTCTCATTACCTTGTTCTAACCAGTTTTTATCTTTGACAGAAAGAAATCCTGATGAACAGCATCATGGGCTTAAAATCTGTGTAAAAGAAAACTAAGGCTTTAACAGTAAAATTTGTTCACTTATCTCTGAGGCTTGACATAGGAATATTTCATTCGCAAATGACTGCTATTGCTTCTAAATGCCTAATTTTCATAAATCTATTTGGAAATATCACAGTCACGGTGACAACTCTTTCCTGTCCTATATCTGAGAGAGGAATGAAGCACATCAGCAGAGAACAGATGGCTGGTAGTGGGTTGTCTGTGACAGCATGTGCTGTGTTGTGTTATCCCTCTGACTCGTTACTTATGAGCTGATCATATCAAAAGGCACATAATTTACACATTTCTGTGCCTGCAAATATGATCCTTTCTCATTTGGATATCAGAGCTGTAATCCAGCTCACTGTTTAATTCCATTCTTTTTAAACCTTGGATGAAGAGGAAAGGCCTGTGTGTATCTAGGGCAGCTTGAAGTCTGTCCTCCCAGTTACGAAGATTTTAGTGGCTTCCGCAACTGGAAAGATGTATATAGTGCCAAGAAGGTAGAAACAAAGAATCAACCACCAAGGAAGAAATAAATACATTTATTGTACTAATACAAAGAGCTGGACTTCTGCCCTGCCTGGCATCTCTCTGTAATTATTTCTGCTTATGCAAAATAGAACTTACAAGATAGCACAGTGCTGTAAAAGTTAAAACCCATCAACTCTCTGAGTTAACAAGAAATAATGAACAAGTTAGAAATCCTTCATTCAATATCTGGAAGGAAAAATGAAATAATTTTCTCTGTTATTTGAACCAAATCTGCTGCGTGGTGCTAATTGTGCCATAATTGTGCCAAAATTGTGCAAAACCAAGGTGCTGTATGTGTTAAGACTCTTGCTAATGTTGGTTCATAAGCCTGAGCAATCTTTTTGCTTCCCTACCCCTAACACCTGGGTTGGGAGCTACTGTCCACTCCCAGCTCTTGTACTGCTAGCTTTACACTCTTCCTCATTATTTACCTTTGTGTTATCTTTCAATTTTTTATTTGTGAGCCACTCATCTCCAAAGTTACTTAAAGAGTTGAAAAATATTTATCAGAAACTTTCACACAACCTTCTCTTTATGTGACAATTCTTCCCATTAGTGCAGGGTGATGAGACCCTGGAATAAGGATTTTCTGTGAAAATGATATATCTCTCTTGAAAGCCAAAAATTGAATTAATGTACAATTGCAAGTGTTCTGTCAGCATAAGCAAGAGTTTAATGTGCTCCTGGAGGCCTAATTCGATCCACGCCTCAGGTTTATTTGTACGAAAGTGGCAGAATGTGATACTATGGGACTTAATTTACTCTACAAACAGAGTGCAAAGAATAAAACAGCAGAGCACATTCATATGACACTAACTGATGTGTCCATAAGGGATAGGGAAGGTGATTACTGGAAGAATGGGTAGTCTTAATTAACCCCCCCATTTTTCTACTAAAAGTTTTGGGATAACTCAAGGATGAGGTTACAAAGCCTTTCAATTACCCTCATTTTCCACAGTGACTTCACTCCTGCAAACAAATTTTATATTTATTTGTGTCAATTGAACTCCACCTGCCTGTTGATAAAACGTTGTGGGCTGACAGTTGCCTGCACAGAGTGTTAGAATGCTGCAGCAGATTACCAGGAAATCACTGTGATTTACTGTCATCCTGCTCTAGAGGAGAAACTGCCTCAAATTACCCTCACAGAGATGAGTATCTGAGGTAACTCCACTGATTCAGTGCAGTTGGTATAGATGTGCATTGGTGTTATGAAAAAAAAGCAGGATATGACCCAAACACTTTAATGAAGGTTTTAAGCAGCTTGGTTAGCCATGAAAAAACCTTTGCTCTTCTGGGCACCTAGCAGAGATTAAATAGGAGCAGTTTCCATTAAATTTTATTAAATAGTATTTTTCTTATAATCACAGCCCATGATTTTGTTCAGGAGCATTTTAAGATTGAAACAACAGAAAATTATGTATATTTTATGCCACAGTATTCCCTTCATTTAGGCTCTGACTCATCCTCATAACACTGCAGGAGAACCCACTAGACCCTTGAGCACTGTGAAATACCCAGGGATGAACAGCAGCATTTCCTTTGTAATAACAGCTGCTTTTTATCCTTCACAAATGCATAGTCCTACTCACCTCACCCTCCTCCAGGCTTTAAACCAACCTGTCCCTGAGATTTAGCTGGTTAAACAGTACTACAATACACTGAAATCTTCTCTGAAATCCCCTTGAATGAATGTGAGCAAAGGAGTGAGGGGCAATATCACATAGCTTAGCTATCAATGGAAGAACATATACACCTTTGAATATTAAACAAATATACCATTGTTTAATATTCAAAGGACTTTTTTTTCTTCGACCTCTGCTTATGAAACTGACGTGTTCAAGGGTGGTGCACCCCATGTCTTTTCACAGACAGCATTCCAAATGGTGAGGGAGCCTGTCTGTGCACAGCTCAGTGATCCCAGAGACAGTGAGAGGAAGCTCTAAGCAGACTGTCCTCTCACTGCTTCTCTCCTCTTGCCAGTGGGACAGGAAAGGACCCCACTCTCACCACTCATCTGCCAAGCCTCAGCTGTCCCATGTAACTGCTTAAAGTGTAACATTGGGTGTAAAGCTTACCTAGGAATTTTGAAGAGGAAGGACAGAATTGGGAGCATGCTGCTGGGAATATGCCACAAGGAATTGAAAGGTTAAGTGAGAAAGCAGGAGAAAGAAAACTATTTTTGTGATTTCTATCAGATGTCAGTTTTATATTCTACCAGTCATATAATTCTACCAGATTTCATTATAAAAATATAATGTACTAATTACATGCTTTCATAGATTTTTTTCTCAGGCACGAGGTGTAATTTTGGTTTTTTCTTCTGTTTTCTTTTTATCTCCCTGAAATAAATTGTCTGCGACACAAAAGTAATCTGATGAAGTCAGAGTATATAACAATCTTTGTTTGCAACGAACCTAGAACTTAGTCAGTGTGGGTACTCTTTGTCTTCTAAGAGATTTTTATGCTACTGTTTGTGTTTTTTATATCCAAGAAACATCTAAGTGTGCTGCTAGAGTATGTAGGTAGCCCCTGGAGCATGTGGATAATCCATTACCAATACTATAGGGCTGTATCAAATTTCTGGCTGTCAACAGCTTTGGGCTTTTTCACTTGCAGAATTTTTCTGTTAGAGATTAAGAAAAGAGCCCCTGGTCCATTGCCTTCACTGAACTTCAGCATCTTCAGGAACTTCTGAACAGAGCAGTACACTGGGAGGCCTGATGCTGACTGTAATTGATAAAGACGAGGTACACTGAATCCCACAAAAATTAGAGTGGAAGGAGAATGAAAGTATTTCTGAAGTTTTTTCCTATTTCAGTGTTCTCCCTCACTCTGCCTAAGACTCTCTAATGCGTAATAAATAGGAAGAAATGTGATCCTTGGTATGTGGTTTATCATCCTTGTATAGCCTGTGCATGCAAAACAGATTCTTTCATAGCCAGAAGGGGGTTAAATGAGAAAAATCTACAGTTCATACAGCTTTTTAATATCTGCATTTAAATAACAATCTGTCTCATATCCAGATTCTTAGAGAGATTTAAAAAAAAAAAAAAAAAAAAAAAGAATGCTCCAAGAAATATTGTCAATAGATGCAAACAAAATGATACACATGATTTCTAATGTGCACAAGCAATACTTTAGATGACCCTACCTCAGTCCTGACTTGGAACAACCTAACCTTGAGGTTGTGCCAAACATCCCTCTTTAGCCACATTTTACTCAGGAAAACAGTTCCCTTCTCTCAGGTGACACAGTGCAGAGCAAGGGATGTGAAGGGCAGGACAATTTTCTTGGAACTCTTGTGTTAGCTCTGCAAGCTGCCTATGGAGTTTCCCTTTGCATTCATCATTAGCACTCCTCAAGGATGGCTCACATAATTTTTTTCCCCCAATGAAGACACACCCTGTGTTCTCAGTTGTCTCTTTCTGTGCTGCAGTTGAGAACATAGCTGCTGTGGGAATGGGATTTTCAGAGCTCCATAGCCCTATCGATTTTTCCATGTGCCCACCAAACGTTGATAATTTTTGCCTCTTGCTAATCTGGATTTGAGATGATCCAGTAATCTGAAGAAGAAAATCTTCTTAATCTCCTGAGCTGTTTAATCCCACCTACATTGCATTACTGAGAATATTTTCTATATTTTTCTTTTAAAACATGGAACAGCTAGGGAAAAATGACTCGGGCACTGTCTGAATGAAATGCTATCCTGCCTGATAACAAAGCTTCTCTCAAATATTAGCTCCACTTCTACTGCTTTATAATAAATGGTTGCAGCTGTTGCCATGGCAATTTTAATTTTTAAAAATGTATCCAACTGAAGACAAGAAATGCAGCTGTTGTTATGAGAAGTCTAAATAAATCCAGATGTGAATTGTATGATCTAGTGTTGGCAGAATATATCATCAGAAACAAAACATGTTAAGTAATTTTTTTTTTTTTTTCTTGATATACTGGACCTGAGGATGGGGATTTAGGGATATTCTGAATTGTAATACTCTATTCTTGATCCAACTATAACAAATAAACAGAATGAAATTTCACCTTAGGTGAAGGCACTTCACTTGCTAGAAAAGCTGGTCAGCCTTGCATAGAGAATGGCAGTAATATTCCTGTACAAGAAAGGTGGGCCTCAAGCTCTCCTCTACCTTTCTGCTAATATGTGTACATTTTAGTTTTTTACAGTTTATAAAGAGAAACATCCCAACCATGGTAGAAATCTTAGAATTGCAATATTACCTATTGTTTACTATCTTATCACTCTATAGCCTGAAGTTCTTCAACCTGTTGTACCTTTAATGTAAGAACATTAAAACAAAATTATTGGACAGTGCTCTACAAAGAAAGCATAATCCAACAAGTCCCAGTACCTGTACTAATAGTCATCCACTGGAAAAATCCACTGTGCTGGGAAGGTAAATAGTACATGTAAGTTTCTTTTGGGAAAAAATATTTAAAGATAGAATTTCTGAGAAGGTGATAGAATAGATCCAGACTTATTTGAAAGTGCTGACTGGAATAGCTCAAAGCACAAGCAGAGATGTGTTCAGAGGCAGCCTGTGCAGTCTGATGGGGAATGGGACTTGGGCAGGCTGGCAGATGGGCTGAGAGGTGGCTTTGCATCCGTCTTGTACCTTTTCTCCTTGCCTTGGAACTGCGAAGGCTGCTCTACTCTGAAGCTCCATGAAACTGTAGCTGGCTCTCCACAGCCTTGGAGGCTCATTTCAGCATCTTGGGGCTGCTGAACCTTGTGGAAATTGGTTCACTCAAGCGTTAAGTCAGTGCTGATTACAGCACCTGACAATACCTCCTGGCAATCTGGAGGATTACTGAACTTCACTCATGGTAAAATTAAATAAAGAGAGGGAATCACCACTTAGGCAAGGGAATTTGATGTGCATAGGATTTCAGTCCCAAATTCTAAGGCAATCATAACAGTAAAACATTCTTCTTATCCTTAAGGATTGCAGCAAGAAAACAAAACAAAAAAACACACACAAATACACACTCAAATACTCATTCTGGTTCTCTGACTTCCATCTTTGGGGATATTTTACTCAAAATAATTGGAAGTCTGTATTTCTTTATCCTTTGTAGGGGAGTTTTGAATAAGTCACCTTTAAGCCTTGCTACTTAAACATATGCTACTTGAAGGAAATCTGAATGTTAATGGGAATCTTGAAAATAATCTGGATAATAAAATCCTATCCATCCCAATTTCCTAAATACCAATCACTTGATCAAAGTGACCTAGTACCAAATATGCTGGATGAGAGGTTTTGCTTTGATAAGAATGAATTATTTATAAGTACACATGCTAAGGCTTTTAGACACACAGCTGCCAGTTGATCGTAAATTATTCTTCAGTGCTAAGATTGAAAAAGTCAAGGAACATCTTCCTTTGTTAAAATTGAGGTATATGCTATTGGCCTATCCAATGCACCTCACAGAAAATGACAGGCAGCCAAACAGATAATTTTTCTTTTTGGCTTAGTAAATACTCCATTGATTTATGGATAAACACGTAGTATAACACATTCATTTCCACCACTTAGTTTAAAAATAAATACTTTCCCTAGTCAGGAAGTTCTATGAGGCTTAAACACAGCTATTAATACGAGGAAATTAATTCTGCCTAGTTTCATTACTGTCATAATTACTAGAACGTAGGAGTCTTGCCTCAGAAACTTTTGCATTCACTTCACTCTAACAATGCACAATGAAAACACTCTCCAAGCTATGGACTAAGTCCTGCTAATGCTAGAAATAGAATGTAAAACTGTGAGCATCCTATAATGAGAGTTTAGAAATGCCTTTTGTCTTACTCTCTAGGAATAAAAATACTGTAATAAAGAAGATGTACACTGTTAAATGGTTCAGGAGGCTGGAATTTTCTTCAGGAATATTTTCATCTAGCTGTAACCTTCTCCCAGCGTGTCTGAGACAGGAACAGTAGCCTGCTAGGCACTCCATTATTCTCATTTCTCTCACTATCGCTTCTGGCTGTGCTTGCTACTGATCAGCAGAACAATGTGGAAAGAAATACTGTTTGAGTTAAGTGAAAATAAAATAAACATTCAGTGAATGGGGATGCAAAATGAAAATGAAAATGCTTTGAAGTCTAAAAACTATATCACTTTTGTGAGATTTTGTAATGGAGAAATTGCTAAGGGAAAAATGTGAATATCAGTTTATTCAATGTATTGTTGGGATACTACTTTGTTCAGAGTTTTAATATATTTAAACCTTCCTTTTCAAAATCCAAATTCTATTGTCACTATGTCTCCCCAGAAACAAGCTGAAATTTCATTAGGAATCCAACTAACATACACATATGTACATTACATTCAGAATATGTAGATCATTATAATTAACAATTAGTTAGGGAACATCAAAGTTCCAAATGCATAAAGAGCAAACTGATAAAAAGACTGGATATCTTTCCTTGGTACAATGGTCTTCACAGAGAATGTTCATAAGTCCCATTGCCCTGAACACAGTAGAAATGAACCAGCTCTGTCACACTGAGCTCTCTCAGGGCCACTTACACCACTGCTGCCCTGAGTGTTTTCTGTCTCTGTCACAGCTTGTGACTTTGCCA
Organism: Certhia americana; assembly: GCA_018697195.1. Classification (NCBI taxonomy): domain Eukaryota; kingdom Metazoa; phylum Chordata; class Aves; order Passeriformes; family Certhiidae; genus Certhia; species Certhia americana. The sequence goes on along the minus strand of CM031865.1, from coordinate 14,356,747 downwards.
AAATGTCCCCATCAGAGACTGCATTACCATTTTGCATTTCCAATTTCCATGAAGACTTTTTTTTTTCCTCTCTTTCTTTCTCTCTCTCACTTTTTTTTTTTTTTTTTTTTTTTCCCTCTTTAAATTGGCATTCTTCAGAACCATTATAGAGAGAATACCTCTGTGCTTAGCTTGGACAGAAACCTTACAACCACATAATTACAAAGCTTTCTCACTGTACCACTTTGAAATTCAGTCTTGTCATTTCCAAGGGGAGGAAACAGGAAATTACCCATCTGTTTCCTACATATCTTTCACCCTTGTGAAAATGTGATAAAATTATGCAGATTTTTAAAGGTTTCTGAAATGTTTAGTTGACAAATCTCAGCGGAGATCTGATAAACTTCACCAACTAAAAATCTTCCAGGATCTCTTTTTTTTAGGTATGTACCATCTGAAACTTTAATATGTGCTTTTTTCCCTGCAACTGCTGGTCCTCAGACTCAGCCAGCAGCTGTCCCCAGTGCTTTGACCATCACATCACCCCTCTTGTCCTCATTACCTCCTGTTTGTCACAATGTACTAAGAAGGATAGCGAAGAGGTGCTTGCACCAGAAATGAAGTCAGGGTCTCTCTTGACTTTAGGGTGTGAAGGAGGTTGGACTTTACAGTCCTAGATTATCTTTATAAATAATTTATTTTTATCTCAGGTGGGAGATCTAGGGACTGGTAAGTGCCACAGAAGTGGTGGAGCTGGTCAAGTTCAGGGCAAAGGTTGGAGCAAGATGGAAATGGTGATCATTGTCCTCTGAAAAGATAGACACCAATACAAAAGTAAGAGGAAACAAAGAGAGAGTGGAGCTCTGTAACCATTGGAATAAATTCTAAGAATAGAAATTTGCTGAGTCTCATCATTTAAGTAGCTGTGAAGTGCAGTAACTAGTAACTAGAGGTTTGCAGTCACTCCTGCTGTGCCTGGCACTGAAGGAAGGCAGCTGATGCTACTGTTATCAATTATTCTCTTTGCTCAAGTGACAAAAGTATATCCTGAAACCATTGAAGTTCCTACTCCAAAAGGTGAAATGTGCACACTGAAATGATGTCTTGGGTATGGAGAGTGAGGGGTTTCTGTGTATGAAAAAATAAACTTAAAAATTACATTTAATTAAAATGCTTACAAAAGGTACCTCTCAATTCCTCCTTTGTAAGATATGAAATTTTGTGGGCATTACAGAACTTTTGAGTATTTGATAACATTTGCATTATTTTGATGTGCTTTATGGACAATTCCCCATGCACAGAAATATATAGATATAGATATTGATATTTGCACATATGCACATGCAAAATAATTTTGTGGAGAGTTGTGCCAGTTCTAACAACCTCAGTAGCTTAAGGATTTGAGCCTTAAAAGATCAAGGCTTGCAGGAGGAAGCAGTTTACCAGATATTGTTGTAAAAACAAAAATGCTTAGAGCAGGTCAGAATGATGAAATTCAAATTGAACAGTAGCACAGAGGTTCTGGAGTGGTTCACAGAGGGATCACAAGAGACATCAGTCTTAGTGTTCCTGGGTAGCCACTGGAAACAGTCCATTCTCCCACAATAGGAATGGGTTCTTTGTTCATGTAATCATAACCTGATCTCCAAGGAATAACGGAGTTTTTACAGAGTATCCTGTTGTGACAAACTCTCTGTCTCTCTGAGATAGCTCTGTTCTCCAGTACTGCATTTTTGGGAAGGATTTGGGCAGTGAATAGGAATTGCTGGCTACCCCACAAATGAAATGGCAGAAAGGACTCCCTCACCTTTTCGACACACATTCCTCCTCTATCTTCTCTGCCAGGAGACATGATATGTATGTTGATTTGTTGCAAGAGCCAGACAGACTCTTACATACAGTATTTCATCCAGGGAGGATGAAATGAGCTTTCTTTTGGAATACTTCAAGGGAAATAATATTAATACTATAATTTTATACTAAAAGGGTGTTGTCTCTGTAAGTAGAATTAGACACTGTAATTATCTTGCTCTCAGGAAAAATCTGTCTCATTCACTAGAGAAAGGTTATTTGGACAAGAAAAAACATCTGGAAGAGCTCAAAACCAGGCTGACTCGTACCATGATATATTTCAGTTCTGAAGAGTTCCCAATAGAAATTTGAAATGAAGAAGTTTTGATGCCAGTTCGGTCATTTACAGGGAAAGTGTAGCTAAATAATTACCACTTAGGTGTGATTTGTAAGGACTTCAAGCAGCGCTCTTAATTCTGAACTTAAAACTTATCCATCTGTTTGTGTCTAAGTGCAGGGAGATACCTGCAGCTACTCTGACTTGATTGGGTCTGACAAGTACAGACATTCCCAGCTGATTTGAGCTAAGCTATATCTTCATACGTCCCTCAGGGCACTCTCCATAACATTGCTCACTGAAATATACTCTAGCTTAGCAGTCTACAACTGAAGGCTGCCTGTTCAAATAAATTGCAGAGACAAACCAGTGCCAATTAGAGAACTGTGGTGGGCTGACCATGGCTGGATGACAGGTACCCACCCAGTCACTTCATCACTCCCTCCTTCTCTGCAGGATGGGGAGGGGGAAAGAAAATAAGATGGAAAAAAGCTCAGGAGTGAAGATAAAGGCACATTAATAAAGCAAAAGCTGTGTGTGAAAGAAAGCAAAACAAAAGTTTTATTCTCTGCTTCGCATTGGTAGGTGATGCCCAGCCATATACATGGAATGGCTGCTCCAGAAGATAAATGCAGTAACATTTATCTGCCCCTTCCTCCTTTCTCTTAGCTTTTATTGCTGAGCACATCATATGATATTGAATATCCCTTTGGTCAATTTGGGTCAGTTGTCCTGGCTGTGTCCTCTCTCGTATCTTTGTCTACTTCCTACCAATGGGATGCTGGAGAGAGCTCTGCTGCTGTGCCAGCACTGCTCAGCTGCAGCCAAAACACTGCTGAGTTATCAGCACCCTCCCAGCTCCCAGTGCAAAGCACAGCTCTGGGAGGGCTGCTGGGGGAAATGAATGCCAGCTCAGACAGACCCAGTACCACAGAGAGTGAGACCTTCAGCATATATTAACTAGATCCTAAGTAAAATTTTTAATATGGCACCAATATTGGAAAAAAGCATATAAAATACTGAAATGTAAAAAAAATTGAAGAGTGAGAATTACCTCCTGAAAATATTCTGAGTGCCCATTTTCATACTGAAATTTTGGCTTTAAGAAGCATTACAAAAATTCAACAGCATTTTTTCCTCTGATTTAAGCACAACACTGGTCTGTTCAGTAAAGCTCATGGAGGAAAAAACAAAGGAAGTTTTATTAAGGAAAGATACAAACATTTTATGTGGGATTTCCTCTATTGTGGGAAAGAAGCTCTTTTAAAGTTCCTGCTAATAGCAAGTTTGGTTAGTTTCCCAGTGCTCACATCTCCTGTTCCAGATGGTCAGTGACGTGAAACTCTAATTATCATCAACAAAATAAGCTGGGGCTAAACCCTTCCTCAAAGGTAAAAAGAGCAGATGGACAACCATAATTTCATTATTATAGAAATAATAGAGAAAAAGTACTCCTCATCTACCTTTTAAAATCAGTCACTAACATGTTGCACAATTAGCTAACTCCTTGCTCTATTAATATAAAAATTACTCTGTTATTTGACTGTTTGAATGGCTGCTTGGTATATAAGCCTTTCCAACAATATTTGGAATAGTATCCAAATTCTATTTGGCTAAGGGGAACCAGTAAGTGAAATGACTGGGCTGAGCTTCCATCTGGCATTTAATTTTCTTTCAGGTTTTCTATTTTCTGTTTCAGGGCATTCTATTGTATTTTCCTCCACAATGTTACAGACATCCCTCCTCAGGAATTTTTGTGGGAATAAAATCACAAACAACATTTATCTGGAATGAGGCAAGGACTGCATCCAGAGATCCAGTTGGTCATTTGTCCAGAATTGTAGCTCTCAGACATTGAAATAACTAAATATTTGTCAAGTTTTCAGGGTCATGCAGGTCAGTACCATGGAGCAGCTCTCCCTAGGCCTCTCGGGTTCCAGTGCTGGTCTTTGAGCTGTGATTTCTATGTCAGGTTTTGCAAAGGCAACCCTTCATCTAAACCTGCCACTGCTCAAACTGAGTTCATACAAATCTCAGTCCCTCCAGGGCTGCTCAACCAGTCAATGTAAAGACAGCTACAAAGAATGAGTCTGGGAGCAATCCCCTGTATTTCTGGCAGAATCTCACCCCTTTTCTGAATTTGGATTCACTGCCTGATTGCAGCATTTCACTCTTTAGAATTGTTTGTCCTGATTCCTACTCTGTTGCCAGTTTTCTACACTTCAGGAGTAAATTTTGATATACTACTTAAAGATTTCAACATAGACATTTATAACAAAACAACATAAAACTGCAAAATTGCATCAGAGAAAGTTAATCATGTTTTCCTCTGCATCCCTATGAGTAAACAGATTTTCTTCCCATAAAGAGTCCTAGCTACAGGTTTATGTGTCACTGTCATGATCTGCTGTTACACAGTGTGCCTTATCTTTGTTTCTTGCTTCTTTTTCCTAGCCATAACTTCACAATGTCCATTTGTTGCTTTCACCAGCTCATTTTCTTAAATCTTCATTTCACCATCTCTTCTCACCTTGGAGATCTATTTTCTTTAAACATGAAAACATTGTAAGTGTTGATACTTTTCACCTTTCTGTCACCTGTCTGATGGCACAGGGGCTTTTATTTCCCACTTTCTTTCCTGGAAAGGCTCTGTGCACGCTTTGTACATTAGCTGGCAAGGAGTGAGGCTTTTATCCTTTGGAAAAAGAATTACTTTGGCTGAACAGTTCTATGTAGCTATGTGTAAAGCTATTAGCTGTGCGTACATAAGAGCCCACTTATGGATAGAAGTGGTTTTTTACACTATTTCTATGTACTGATATGACTAGAATGTGTGAACAACACTTTGCACTCAGATACATGTTGAAAATAAATAGAACTTAAATGAGTTTCATTTCACTCCAGTGGCTGAGATAATATTGTAAAAGACACTAAGAAATTGCATGAATACAGGGTTTAAAAAGTGGCTAAAAATGTAAGTGCTATAGAGAAACCAGCATTCTCTTTTTTTCTTATGTGATGATTCAATACTTTTTGCCATTTGTTAATAGTGCCTCCCAAATCTCAGCATGAGGAAGGGGATTCAGGCTGACACAATTCCCTGTGTTCTTAGACTGAACAAACTCCCAGTTACGTGTGGGTGGGGAGGAAACTGAAACAAAGGATTAGCTAAGAGAAAAGTCTTTGTTTCTTAATCAATACACATGAAACAATAGATTTTAACACAGTACATATGTAAGCTCACAATGTCACTTTTAAAGGCCATTTTCTGAATATAACTGCAATTTGTGGGAAAAACGTGATGTGACAACATTCATGTGTCTTTCCTCTGTAAACTTTATTATTCAATGTGCTCATGGATCAAAATGTGGCAAAAAATATACAGAATAATGCTTTAAAAATGGAAGGGCAAAGGATCCAAATTAGAGACAGTCCATGACAAAATTAAAAAGAAAAATGTAATCATAAAGGGAGCTTCACATCTACTGAGATATGCATCAAGGAGACACCCATCAAAAGTTTCAAGGCCAATATTATTCCTGCAACTCCCAACTCCTGATAACTTAATAATAACTTAATTATTCAGCAGCATAGTTACAATAGTTGTTCTTGTCCTTTGCAGAACAGCTGATTTTAATATATAATACTCAAGGAAGGACAATTAGAAATTGTGAAAAGTAGGGAAGTAGCACTTGCAGATAATGGACAGTTATACCCCACTGGGCCACTAACCACATGAAATATAGACCGAACACTTGTAACTGCATTTGATGTTTGTCAAATGTCTGTTTCTTCAGTCTCTGATTACATTTCTCTCTTCTGTACCTTACATTTCTCTTCTCTTCTACCTTCAAGTTCAATGACATAATAACAGAATTAAGCCTACTGAAATAATAACAATACAGGTAAACAAGTACCTAGAATCAGAAAGGTTTAAAAGATTGTTATTAATTGTCTATTTGAGGTCCATTATACCACAAGACTTTCTTATCTTATGAAAATACCTAAACTGTACTAAAATTAGTAATACAATGACTGTGCCTACCAGTAAGAATCACCAGTGTGTCAGAAGGAATTCTTTTCTCTGCCTAAGATAATTGTAGGAATCACAGTCTGAGAAACACACTGTTTTTCAATACATTAGTTACCCTTTCAGTAAATCAGTTACCTTTGCCATGTTATTTTAGAAAGCCCTACACAAGCTTCTGCCAAGAATGGTTTGAGCATGATATTAACTTGTATAAGGTACATCTAGAATAGAATGGAAGTATTTTTTGAGGGAAGAAGAGGTACTGTGACCTGAGTTGGTACACATTCATCCTGGAAATAGATAAGAGGAACCATGATTCTACTTTTATCATGATTTTCCTCAGTCAGTACTCTGGAAAACAAAGGATGCAGGAAATATTTGTGGCATAATTAGTCATATGTGTTTTTCTGGGTAAAAGCAGACATGTTTAATAATCTAGTAAGTATTGTCTTGTAAGGCTCTGCTATAATTTTTCTTAAGTACTTTGAATTCTTGATGTTTATTTTCTGTGAGAATTCTCACAAGCTTTTTTAAAAGGAGAATTTCATCCTAGTAATGAAAAGTTATAAGAAACTGTGGAAGTGATTTCTCTATGAGAAAATCCTCATTGCATCTCCAGTGCCCTTGTTTAGAGAGGCCCTTGTGTGTTTGAGCTCTCCCAGATGCACAACAGCTTGTCAGCCTTCCTGCAGCCACTGCTGTCAATTTGAGTCACAGTGATCCCTCCTGCATGGATTATCTTAAAATAGCACACTATAAATGAAATCTTGCAATTATCACAAACACCCAGGTGTTTGGTGGGGTGGGATGGCCAGAGGAGAGCTGTTAGAGTGGCCCAGAGAACTTGTGTCCTTGGTTAGTATTTTCTGAGGGCAGCTGAGCACTGTGTGCATGCACTCTTGCAGCAACGCAGCTCGTGTGAGTTGCTAAATCCATAGAAAAATGCAGGGGTTGCTGGTCCTGCTGCTAGTTTAGTTCTTAAACTAAGTGATGAACAGCACAGGAAAAATAGAGATTGGAGGGAGAAACTGCAAGAGAGAGATCAATCTAAGCTCTTGTTGGCAGTCAGCCATCCTGCCTTCACCTTGCCAAATTACCACCTCCAGCCTTAAGGGCCTTCTCTCTTTTCTCTTCCTGCCCCTTGTGCAGTGAGTCACTCCTGCAAACGTTATCTTAGTCTGTGAGACAATGGAAAACAATGTGTATTTTCATATTCTATTTTTCTGGTTATCATTATGAAGTGTACTAAATTACTTACCATTGCTTTTCCAGACTTGTAAACATTATTCTCACACCTTTTAAAATCGAGTTCTATTGCTGTAACTATGAACATGTGTTTGCACACAAGAATGGCATGGGTTACAGGCAAAAAAATAGCTGTTCTTTTGCAGTGACAGAAAAACAATTTTCTTCATTTAAACTCAGGTTGGTTTAGTAGGGTGTTAATGACCTGAAGCTGGAAATATCATTACTATATCTTTACTTAAAATGCTACAGGAAATTATATTGGGTTGCAAAAGTATTGTATTTATGCAGAAGCTGATTATTTAAGCCAGAAAGTAATGAAATGTGAAACTGATGATGCCATGTATTTTCTTCAGTCTCTACAAATGACTATAGAAATCAAAGAATCAATGACAGTGAATATATAAAAACCACATCAATTTTCCAGTGACAAGATATTCTATAGTAAAGATTTGTAATCTCCCATGTTACATGAGAAGTAGATAGGCTGAGTTGCATAACCCAGACTTGAGTACTGGGAAGAGCAGAGTTTAGAAACTCATGAATCATGTACTGGAATACTGATGGAACTGGAATCTGATGGGACTTTTTAGATTTATTCTGCAGTTGAGTTGCTCCTTTGGGAGATCTGTGTGCTTTGGCATCAGGGTGACTGAAAACTAGAGAGACTTAAAACACTCTGTGTTCCCTTGAGTTGCTTGGAGCCTTACTGGGAACCTTGCACTAACAGATGAAGAGTCTAAACGAGCTGAAAATGTCTAAGCTGTTATTAAACAATGCCAAGGGAGAGAGTTAAAAATCTCAGACATTGCCACCCACACGCTTCTTTCCAATTCTAATAGCTGCTTCAATGCTTTTCTGTCGAGTTGTCTGGTCTTTGCTTACTTTTCTTTTTATGCATTTTATTACCTGATGTACCAGACGCTCTCCCAAGTGACACATTCCAGCCCCTGGATGTGACAGCCACACTGTATCTAATCGTGAACTGCTGTGCTCAGACACTTGACAGAGTTTGAAAACATTGCTCTTGCTCTGAAAACTGTCTGAGTGGGTTAGTGTAGGTGAAGGTTACTAGACTAATAATAGGAGAATAATAAATAGGAATGCTATTTCTTTTTTTATTGTGAAACAAATTTTGGGGATTTTTCAGCAATAAGTTGAAACTCCATGGGGTTTCAGACAAAGTATTAAGCTCATTTTGTAACTACTCTAAACTCTTTAAAAGTGTTTGGTTTTTTTTGTTTTTTTTTTTTCCTGAAAGATAGGATAAATCCGTATTCAAGGAACCATGTTTTAAAGAGAAAGTTGGCACTGAATTGAGGTTTACTGTGAAGAACCTCCAAACATCATGGAGAACTGACTTTTGACTTTGCAATTCTGTTACTTTTAAGATTATCTGAGAGGATTATTTTTATTTCCAGCAAAGCTCTGGGAAACATATACTACATGTAGAGTGGAGTACACTTGAGATCCCATTAATCATGTACTTAACATCTGTGTTTTTAGGACAGCACATACTTGTGTGATTTTGGCCCATCATTTGTGATCTGTTTAAGAATTCCTGAGAATAAAAAAGCTATTTATAAATTTAAGATAATATTATCAGCTGAAGCTCTGCCAGCTTCCATAGACAGAAGCAGATAAACAGATACTGTGTACCACTTTGTGGTTTCAATCTTGGAAAATAATAGATCGCAAAAAAGAAAAAGAACCTCTCTTGAATTTTATAGTTGTCCTAAGTCCTAGGTGCTCATTTTGCATTATTTTTTCAAGATACCTTGTTTAGGTATCTTGAGAAAAGAAATAATAATAAATTAAGTTCACCATTTTACAGGATACACTGCTTTCTGGGTTAGTGAACATGAACTAAAATTGTATTCTGGATATACAGTTGCTATGAACAATATTGGAATTCTAATGTTAACAAACCAAGGAAAATTCTAAAACTACATCTTTGTAACAAGACCTTCAAAGGGCATAGCTTTACTTGAACAAACTATATCAGTGAGAATGATATCAGTGAATAAAACTTTAATTATCTCACCAAGTAAGGAATGTAACTTACTGTGTCAGCACGATAGCCACAGCATCATTTAGGACACTCTCTCCAAACAGGAGTGTGTATAAATCTGTATCCACATTCAGCTCATGGAAAATAGCAAGGACTGTCACTGTATGGAAAGAAAGCAAAGTGAGTTATTTTCATATTCCTCTGGCAGTTCAAGAAATAAAGCAATGTTAGAGTACTGGTTTTGAGAAGCCCAGTCCTATATATTGCCTAAGTGGATAAAAATGAGCTAAGAAGGATCAACTGGAATATATAAGATCCTTAAATTCATTAAGTCTATGGGTTTTGCTGCTTCAGCTGAGTTAGGAAGAAGCTTTCCCTCTCACACAGAGAATCCTACAGAAATGAAAATGTCACAGTGTGTTTCACTGTGCATAAAGCACTGTGATCTTGTGACCACAGAGGAATAAGGGTGCTGAAAAGAGTTGGGTTTTGCTGTGGATTTTGTGTGTGATGAGTAGGGGTTTACCTGTTTTAAGAAGGATATAATAACACTAATCCATCTGTTACACATGTTCACTAAGGAACGTGCAGCATGACCACTCTGTCCTGCCCCAGGCTCAGGAGCTCATGGGGAGCCAGGAAGCCTCTGACCCAGACCAGGATATTTGACACCTATAACCCATAAGGCTCCTTCAGCATACCAGTAGTTTAAGTTCCTTCCTTCTCCCTGAGCTATACCCTATATTTGATTTTCAGTTTACCAGTGCAATAGAAAAAATATTGTGGTGAAATTAAATTGAAGGTGAGCAAATTATTTAGACACATATCATCAGGAATATTTAGGCACGTGGTTCATATTCAGGTAGAAAGTCCTGTAGATATTCACTGAGGCCTTCTCTGTTTTTCCCTCTTCCCTGCAGACAGGGGATCACACTCCTTCCTATGGTCTATCTCGCACTTCATAATATCCAGCTGAAGAAGGACGTCTACATATTATTCAAATTCTTACTATCCTTATTATTTTCTTTTTGCATGGACAAAGCAGAGCTTGCTTATTTCAAACAAATTTAATGTAAAGACCCCCAATTACTTGGCTGGTTAAAAATTACATGGTAACTCACTGCTTCACTGGTGCTCATTCTAGTACATAATTGTGCAATTGAGTCAGTCCTCATAGCCCAGGAATCCCAAAGATCAGGAGTGCCTCTGGGATGCCATGTTCACATCTGACATTTTAGAAATAAAAATTATATACTTTTACATTCACATGACTGCTGATAATTCATACAAAAGCCTGACCAGTTGATTATGCTTTCTTTTAATAACATTTCTTGGAACTTTGAAAGCATTGCTGCTAAGGTTTTCTAAATGGCACTTAAATACCTATGTAATCTCAAAATCATTTTATAAGCCCAAAATAGATTCTCAGTTTTCCTTTGAGATTTTATGTTAAAGTGATTTTGTTGATGTGTTATCTCTGAAGAATTTTGGAAGTGTTATTCTACAGAAGACAATTTAGGAGATGTGTGTAGCTGAACATTTGCTGATATAGCTATATTTAAATTAGCTAGTTATATATAACCATCCTGGTAACCTCACCCATCTACTCCCACTGAAGTTATAATTTAAACTAGGAAAAGAGTTCTTTCACCAGAATAGCTCAAAGGTGTAGGCAGAAGCTTTATTGACAAAAGATATTTTCTTGGTTCACCAACATCTATATTCAGCTTTTTGCCTGATAAGCAATGCTGACTTAATGTGCTAAATGTGGACTCAATTTAGTCTCCTGCTCTCTAATGTCATTGGCATAAAACCAGACTTGTTTTCTAAAACTATTTGCCACTTTCAGCTTTTGCTTATTAGCTAATTAGTTTGGGCTCTTGTTAATAGTCCCTGTGATAATGACAGAAAGAAAAGAAAACAGTAATCAAAGTCCAATGTACTGCTGGGGTGTGTATGTAGCAGGCCAAGCCAATTAGACAGATGCCTACACATTCCTCTCCTGCCTCTTGCCTCCTAAGTAAACAACTTTCTCTTTTTGCTTCTTTCCTAACTCTATCCCAAAAATATGACTTTAATCTTTCCAAATGTAAGCAAAATAATAAAGCAAGCAACACAGTAATGCATCAATTGCCTCTTCTGAGAGAATCTTCCCAGTTCACCCAGTTCTCAGAAAGTATCTTCAAATGTTTTCCAGTTTCCAGGGGAGGTTATTGGATTGTCTTTACCTGTCCCTGACTGAGGGTCCTGGTCTCTGCTCTGTCCCTCTGGCCCAAGGCAGAGCAAACTTCAGCCCTACCGCTGCTGACAGATATTTATCTGATTTGTTTTTAAAGAACTGAAATGATGCTGGTTCCACAAAACCCAAGGGAGTCTAACTCGCTCTTCAGTATTCATACAATTTATAAATACAATTATTCCTGAATCATGTCTTACCCAAATCTCCCCTCCTGCTTTTCAAATCTGCAATTTCCATTCCTAGCCTAATGAGAGAGAAAAATTTGTCATATTTATTCTGATTCTCTTTCAGCAGAATTTGTCAATTCAAAGACTCATTTCAGATATCTCCTCCCTAAAATGACTCACTTCTTTCAATCTCCTCCTTTTAGTAATATTTTCTTGCCCTCTAATCAGCTCATATTTTTCCTGTACCTAAAACCAGATCCCAGTAATGTAGTTGACACTTGCTGCCAAGAAATAGAATAAAAAAATGCTTTAGAACATGATAATAAATCCTGTTTTCCTTTTTTTTTTTTTTTTTTTTTTCTGTGTATTGGTACTTATGACTCATTTTCATAGGTTGTAATCTTGAAATCGTTTTCATAAGTGAATGCTCACTTCTTATCTGCTATCTATGAAGATGCTATTTTTTAGTGTAGCTTTTATCCTTGTCTATTTTTAATCATTACAGGAATCATATTGAGTTCTAACCATGTCTTTCATGGTTATCTATTTTTTCATGCAATCTCCTTTCAGCAGAATATTGTACAATAAAGAAACACCCTCTGTTGTATTAGCCAACTCATTAATGAAAATTGTAAATAGTATCTGCACAAGAACAGAGATCTGCAGGATCTTTAGCACATTCACTCTGTTTAACAGCTCCAGGAAACATTTTCACCTTGTTTTGAACACCACTGTCTAGGCACTTCCCCATGATCACATTTGTCTTCACTAATTATGAGAATCTATGGGCACAGGTCAGAATAGACAAATCAAAAGGGAAGTAGTACTCTGCTATGGAAGAAATTTAATTTAAATTACCTCTGGATAGAACAATGCTCTAGGAACAGTCATCATGTCCAACAAAGTCGCAGCATGTTTAGTCTAATGGATGACTTTAAAACTTAAGGGAAGTAATTTAAAAATAATCCTATACCAGAGTAAAATGTCAAGTCTGCAAGAACTTTGATATCTCAGATTGTAGATGCTGCACTGCAGTCAGCTTGGCGCCTGGCTGTCTGAAGGCACTGCTGAGGAACAGTTAATAGGGCTTGATTTTCGTGTGGTAGCTCTCAAAAACTTGTGTAATTCATTAGATACAATATGTATTATAAAAATATGAAACTAATTTTCATTAAAGGACACAGCATCTCTTATTTCAATGTAAGCAAATGAGGACAGAAATGGAGGTAGGTAAAGAACTGGCTGGAAGGCCAGGTCATTGGAGGAACATTAACACCTTTTGTGGCAGTGGAAAACTGACAGCAAGAGAAATAACATGTACCAGAGCTGCTGACTCAGAAAGGGTTGTGAACTTCAGTTAAAAATTCAGTGACGGGAAGCAGGAAATGGTGAGCCATCTAAGATTTTTACAGTATTTATGCCAACAGAAGTCTGATTCACTTCTTCCTTGACTTCATGGGCTGAGGTAACATCTGTCACATGCTGAGCCCAACATGATTTCAGTTGTATCCAAGTCATAAGAAGTGCCTTTGGAGCTGCTTTGTGCAAGGTATCTTTGGACAGATGTAGAAACAAATTGGCTTGTTATAGATCCCTGTAAAAAGTATATATAACTGAAATATCACCAAACTACAACAACCCCCATGCTAACTGTATCCAATGCTACTTTGCTGTTACTTTTAAAAGAATAAGGAAACAAAATATAAATTACACTATTACATAAAGTATTGGTATTGTACCTCAGTCTTCTGACTAGAACTATTAATGTCTTTCATACATCATGGACCTAAATTCCTTTAGGAGTGCAGTATCAAATGGGAAGAAGATAAGATTAGAGAAATCTAACTTTTATTTCCTATTGACTTTGTTTAAAAATAAGGACTCCAATTTGAATTATAGACTCTTTTCCCTATTAGTAAGTCACAGCACTCACAGATTAGTTCAGTGGTGAATAAAATGAAAGCAGACATATTTTAACTAAAAACACATTTAGAAACTGTCTTACGTAATGAGTGCTTGAAATGCATTACCTTGTTGCATTTATACATTATGCTTCTTAATGCAAAATCCTTTGATTTTATGGGAAACAGAAACTACTCTTTCTGATAAATATCCAATGTTATCAATAACAAGAGCAGTGCAACCCACAGCTCCAGTTCAGCTGTAACCATAGTAACTTCAAATAAGGAAGAATCTTGTGATTGTCAATGTGACCAAAGGTAAGGGAGTTCATATAGCTCAGAAATAGCTGTGCTTCAGCAATCTCCGTGATGGTAAATCAGCTTTCCACACTTGAAATGTCAAAAATTAGAAAAAAAACTAAACAAAAGGAAGGGCTAAAGGTATGTGAAATGTCTTTGGATGGGAAGGTCATTGCCCAGAACGTGTTAATAGCAGCAGCCCTGGAGACTGCCAGAGCTGTACTGGTTGTGTATTTCTGCTGTCTGGGGCAGAGGTCCCATCTTTCCATCCCTGTGCCAGCTCTGTTGTGTTCATTATTCCACTGCAGACACTGGCACCCTGAAGCTCGTTGCTGAGGCTGCCTGTCAGTCACAGACAGCAGGGCCACAGCTCCCCAGTGTACAGGTTCACTTTGCAAGGACTGAGAGCTCCACACCAGCACCTTTTCCTCTGCTGCTCTCCAGGAGGAGCTGCACAGACACCTTTGAAGGGATCACACCGAAACACTCCCAGAATCAGGGCACATTAGAAACCAAATCCCAATACTAACACAAGGAAAGCCTCTCAACGGTGAAACAGGGAAATCTGTGCTGTTTTATGCAGATGAAACAATGAGATATGATTTCCTTGACAATTTGATAAATTATGCCTATGATCAGAATAAAGAAAAATATAAATGCTGGTCTCATGTTTTAAATCAAGAATAATGAAGGGATAATTTGGGAATTTTAAGGTTCTGTTTCTTAAAATTTAACTTCTCACCTGAAGTCTTAAAATGACAAACTTTCTCTACTGAAAATGATAAATTATTGGAAGGAGATGTTCTCTGTAAGACAAATTATTTGGTCAAGAGTAACCTTGTTTTGTCCCTGAAGTTTCTAACTGTGATTTTTAGAGAAATAAAAGTTTTTTGAGGCATCACAAAGTATTGTTGATATTTAAGGATCACAGTCTATAATGCAAAACACAGTCCCAAGTATATCCAATCACAAATTAATTTCTTAATCTTAGTTCAAGTGTTAGTTTCTATGTAAGAGAACACACAGCATAAAGGAGCAATTCTTATGAGTTATTCTAATATCTAGATTAAAAATCTTCAGAAATAAAACCTACAGAGTGCTTTGACATTATTTCCTTCTTAACAATACTAGACAATCTTACCTGGCATATGTTTGTTTACTGCCCTGACAGCAAAAGTCTTTATTTAACACATAAACACCTACCAGTCATCTTTACAATCACAAATAAGGAGCTCAATCAAACAAACTTCTGTCAAGTCAACTGATAACTTTTTGGCATCTTTTGAAACTTAATTGCTTTCCACAGCCAAGGGAAATTAAATCTCTCTTTGAAATGAGTTTATAATCCTACACAGTGAAGAATTAAATGAAAAATCATGTAGTAAATCCAACAGGAATTTATTATTTCATTTTAAGAATAATTTATTGTTGGTAACACTAACAATATTTTACTAAAGATTTCTTAAAAAACCCAAAATGAACCCTAGTTATCAGATAAAATCCTTATACTGATTATTTTATGCCCTAATATCTATCAGTCCTCGAGGGAACCATATTTTAACTGATTTTGGAAGGCCAGTGAGCTCTTTATGTACTTGAGATTATAATTCAGTAGCAAATCCTACAACACAATGAAATATTTTCAGAAGTGTCAACCATTTAATTAATGAAAAACTTAATTCAAAATTCTCTTAAGTCTTTGTGGGGTTGAAATTTATGGATAAGATTAGTGAACATATGAAACAACTTAGAATATTGTGAATTGATAGCAGGGGAAGCAAGACTGAATATTAATAAACTCTTGGATGTGCACAGACACTATATAAGCAGAGAAGTAATTAGAAACAATATTAATCAATGACAGTTTGTCACACAAAAATAGTTTTCTCAACTGCAGCTTTAGCTTTTTAAGCATGTCTAAAAATCTGGGAAAAGTAATCCTTGTAATTTATTCCTTACAGTGCAAGAGAAGCTTCTGTTTTGTTGATGTTTTTTCCCTCTTGATTGTTCCAGATTTATCAGTCGTGATTTAATACTCTTATAATCAAAATCAGTGCATTTGTCTTACACATTACTCGTCATAAGTCAACACTTGTGAAACTAAATAGTCTTGGACTGGAAAATGAGAAAAGAAACTATGCCAGCTGCAAAACCCTATTCATAGCACTGTCAAGAAATATACTTGGAAATTGTAAAGATGCTTTTATTCCATAAACAGTTTATTTCCCTAGGTTTTCCTTGTGCTTCCAAATTCTGTGTTTTTCTCTTGCTCTGAGGGTAGGCTTCAATCATATGCTGAATCTTATTGATATAGCTGGGTGATCTAAGAAGAGGCAGCATATTGGATGTGTGGATTAATTTGAGAATAACAGTTTGATGCAGCTTTTTCAGTAATCTTGCAACAACTGGTTGTGTGGAAATAAATTGTTTGATACCATAATTTTAAGCTGTCAGTATCACAAGTCCCAAATCTTTTGTTAAATATTGAGACTTCATTTAAAGACTGGAAAAAATTTGGAGAACAGTATTGCTTTTTCTCATTTCTTTTAAAAGCCAGGAGTTTGAAAGCTTTATTCCTAAGTCTCTCAGAGAAGCTTCTCATGGGTAGTTTTCTAACATTAATGCAGCATTTCACATGCATCACAAAATGTTTTTTGTTCCATCTCCTTTAATAGCTCAGCTGAAAATTTTGTAAAAATCCAATGCACTCTTGAAGAATTTGTACTTTGTCTTAGTAGATAACCACTAATAAAAAGTCTGTTCACCTTCTCCTTTACTGTGATCCCACAGTAACCAATAGCAATAGTTTTCTTTTAATATCTGAGTAGAGTTATTGACATTTTCAACATAAAAAAACCTAGACAAATCTATGAAACCTAGGCTAACTTTGAGATTAGACTGTTTTAATTAGAAGGTTGGACTAGAAGACCTCCAGACATCCCTCCAAATCTAAATGATTCTGTAATTCTGTGATTTTAAAATTGACTGAGTCTGCTTCACAGACTTTGCCATTTACTGTAACTGTGGGCTTTAAATCTCACATCTGCAAATTCAAGTCAATTTCTTGGTATCTGTTTTTTTAGAGTTGTATTTATCATGAACACTTCATTGATACCATATAAACAATTTTATATGGCCAAATCTGAACGCTCTATTCCCCACATCTTTAAACTGGGTTAGGTCACACGTGGATTCGAGGTTGTGATTATTATCTGTGAGGCTCCAGCTTACAGCAGTTCTCATATCAGCAAGCAACAGGTGGTGTCCTGAAAATTGCAGAACATTTTCCCAGTCTTTTCAGTAACCTCAATTATAAAGTCTGTGATCTCAACATAGGAAAACCAGCTACTAAAAAACCCACAAGGGACCTCTGGGACTGACTTTGACTTTGATTTACTTATGATTATCAGAATATCAGATATTTAAAAGAAATAAAATAACAGGTATTTAAAAGAAAGGAAAAAACCCAGGAGCAGAGACTTTGAACATTTTTACGGCATATACAGTTCTTATTTACTCTTCTGGCTTTTGAAAAATAATTTATTTGAAATGGTTACCTGGATCTGTGGCAGACATCAGTGATCCAAAAAATAAACAGTCAGTGAAGTGGAATTCCCCTTGCTTTAATTGGTCAATATGTACCATGGCCTTCACAAAGCCATATATTATCAACCTGTCAGGGCAAAGATAAGACTGTATTTAATACTCATGTTTAATTTACAGTATGAAACAGGTTCTTATTCTCATCAGTTCAATGAATGTATCACATGAATACTGAACATAAACTGGTATCATATAAAAATTCTATTTCCTGTTTGACTGTCAAATGTTGTATTGAAATGTCAAAGACAATTCCAAATCAAAGGTTTTCTGGGTGATTGTCATCTGCTGTTATCAGAGAACAATGGTTTGGGCTGTTTATTTTTCAAAAGGAAAGATAAGGTAAGCTTAAGAAGACATTATTAAGATAAATTTGTCTAATGTAGGACATTTAAACAAAGGCAGTTCTATCAGCTCTGTGGCTTGCTCTGTATTTCCAAATGAATTGTTTTATTCTATCAGCTTTTAAATGTTAGCAGCACTCAAAGTTCCACATAAGGTCTCTAAATGGGCATATTTAACAACTCATGGTGACAGTGAGCCAACAAAGTCACACTTCAAAATGCACTGCTACAGCCTCACTAGTTTCACAGGAAATGCTATTTTTTGGTTTATGTAACTAGGTAGTGCTCTTTGAGAAGTGCATTCCAATTAGAATCTTGAAATAACTTGGAAAAAAGAGATTCAATTGTTAGAATCTGCTGCAGATTTTGTTCAGTGTAGCTAATAACAGACCCCATTGCACTCAATGCCTGTTCCATAAACTCATAAATTGACAACTGTGCTCTTCTATCTTCAGACTCTAAACCAGTCATTGAAACAAGTTCCATGCATGCTCATCCTGAGCTAGGTTTTGCCCTCAGCTATCCTCCTAAGCTGCTCCTGGAATCACATAAACACACCTGAGGGACAGATAAAGTGCAATTAACAAACAGCCTGAGAGTTAATTACAATTTGCTTTCAGACTTCACCAGGCTCACTGTATTGCACAAGGAGAGGAGCAGATAGGTCACCACAGCCTTCCCCAATGGCCCTGAGTATTTGTGTACATATTTACAAAAGTTCTCTAGCAAACAGTTCAGCAGCAATTGCCCTCAAACACCGTATCCAGCTGTGGGTCCCTGTGATTGATGAGCTCACTTTCGCTCCCTTCCCAAAGAAAGACGACTCAAGACCTTGAAGTGAACTTAGTCTTTTTATCCCCAGCAAAATTAGTCAGCTTGAAGGGATGAGTCCTTCCAAACCTGACTGTGGTGCTGCTCTCCCAATTTTCAATTGTATCCAAAGCCACGGTAATGGAAGTGAGCAAAGCCATGTCTTTTAGAAACAATTTTCTAAACCTACTTGCAGGTTTGACCAGAGATACTCTCCTCACTCATTTAAAAAATATTTGTAAATAATAGTAAATAAATTTGTAAATAAATAGTAATTAAAACTAAGTTTTAACTATTTGGCAAATTTAGTAATGATAATTCTACATATTGAGAAGATGGATCCTAGCTGGATATCTGAGCTCCCAATGATAGTGATATTACACATCACCCAGTAGTGCCCAACACTGTTCTTGATGGAAACCCAACCAGGAAAACAAAACCCAAAGACAGCAAGACATTAATCCCAAGAAAATATTCTGCACTGATGCTATTATAAAGCAAAATTGGAAAAAATAGTCTTATTGATTTTTAGGGCTGCTGTCATATAATTTTATACACTTAGTATATTTTTAGCAAGTTTACACCAAATTTCAGTAAATTGGAGTGCTTTATTTATCAAAAATCCATTTAATATATATAAAAAATTTATTAAATGTCTATTAGTAAGTTGCAATTAAATCAAAGCATCAGTGACTCTGAATTTCCTGCAGGATGTTCCTGTCCCATGGGAACATGTTCCCACCCAGCACTCACTGCTGACACAGAGCGGGCTGTTGACACCACTGCAGTTAACATAAGAAGCTCTGAATCTGTTGAGTAGGACAGCACTTCTATTTCCAATTCCTTTCTGTGAAATCATCTTTTTTTACTTTTTTACTAATAGAGAATGCTAAATTTTATTTTTCATTGTTTTAGAATTTCAGAACTAAGATCTTCAGGGCAGTGTAAAGAAACAGAAATTGAGTGGCAAATCAGTGCAACTCTAATTTCCAATGTGGCTTTGAAAAATCTTAATTTTAAAATAAGACTGCAAAATAATTTTATTCTACATGCTTTTAAAAAACATTTTTAAATCTATATTGCAAATACCTTTTTAAAGTTGTAGCCTCTTAAACTGTGGGATCTTTACATCATGTTCTAAATGATCCTTCTCTGATAATTTTATAGAGTAAGAGCTATTTTCTGTATAAGTCTGGATTTTGAATTTATACTGTGAACTGCGCATCCTTTAGAACACTGTGTTTACCACAAGAGATAGTGTCCCTTCATTTTCCACAAATGAAGTATGAGTAGGAATCTGCGGAACAAAAAGAATGAGGCAGAGAGCTGGGCAAGGACTGAGGACAGGAGACTTCTGTCAAAAATTAGAGTCCTCAGAGCTGCTACCTTAGATCCCTGCTGCACCTTCATCCATAAAGCCTCTTAACTCCCAAAGGGTTTTTGCGGGGGGGTTTGTCCAGCACTGTGAAATCCATGTCTGGGTTGTCTAGAGATCCTCTGGGATTCACAAACTGATGACTGACCTGCCTGTCAGTGAGAACCGTAGGGAGATCCTGACTCTCCTGTCACTCTCACAAAGCCCAAAGCTGCAGGAAAAAGAGGTGGCTCCACTTTGCAGTCCCTTTTCACGCTACTCTGATAGAGCAGGACATGTGAGCCTCAGATCCAGAACCTTGCTTCACCCCATTGTCCTTCATTTTCCTACACTAAGAGCACACCAAACCAGGTCCCATTTCCTACAAGATGCTCCACCTTGCTCATAATAAGCCATTATTCATTGAATTAATCAGTTGGAATGTGCATGAATGTGAAAGTGTGATGTGGTACCAGGTGCTGTGGGTCCTGCCCTGGGTGATTAAGTCTGGCCTTAAGCCCATGCTGTGATGTCAAGTTCTTTTCCCTCTGTCCCTCTAGCTTTGTGTGGGTGTCTTGAAGCTATGAATTCTGCTGGGTCTGTCCCAAACTGTCCCAAAGAATACCATTTATTTGCATCTAGGTATATATGTCTGTTCTAGAAGCTACAGAGAATCAGTACAAAGCAGGGAGTTAGAATTGTCCTACCTCCTTATCTGCTTCTTTTTGTCGTGAATAAATCTTCAAATTCAGCAATGTATTTGTGTGGTCAGAATGTAGATGATTAGAAATATTATACTTTAGAAACAAATTGATCAGTAATTAAATGATCAGCAGCTAAATTGATCAGTAATTAAAAGTTGCTGAGAACCTCAAAAAATGTTTGAATAACTGATTTGTCATAGATTTGAAACTTTAATAAAGTAAGAAAATAAAGTAAGAAGAATAAAATGCAGATTAGCTTTGCTGTGGACATTTTCTACACCCAAACGTGTTTTTTTTTAAAGTCTGGGGAGGAGCCCATCAAAGCTAAAGCCCATCACACAAGTATTTTACCACTTCAGCAGGAAAAGAGAAAAACAGTAATGTAATGAAGCACAGGAGAATTCAGAATTTTCCAGGTTACGCAAGTCTGGCACTTACAAAGTGCCTCATCACTAAAAAATGCTACACAGAATGCTGTCATTACATAGTAGAGGAGACACCATATAAATATTTGACTTGCTGAAGTAAGAATCTTCTGGGAAACTGAACTTTAACTACCACAATTTCCAGTGTGAACCAGCACACAAAATCTCAGCACAGCACCACAAAAAAGGCCCCTTTAAACACACAAAAAAGAAAAGTAAATAACAGACACTGAAGACCCAGAACAAAAACTCTTCAAGGCTTTAATTATTCTGATTATTAGGCAGTCCTGAGATTTTTAAAGCCAGACTGAATTTTGAAGCTTGTTGGTGTAAAAAAAGTAGGATGAAGAGTCTTCATTTGTAGAGCTTTTTTTACTGCCACAGTTCTGCTACGCATTGAAGAAAGGAGTTTGGAAAGCACACTGGCTGGCTGTATACTGCTGGAAGGTTCCAGTGAGTTTGTTTATAAAGCTGCTCTCTAGGAAGGCTTCTCTGGGACTGGGACATCTGTGAACTAGTTGCTGTTTGCGTGTAAAGGGGAAAAAAAGAGAGCCATCTTCTAAGGCCTTTAAGGAGTAATTACTACACACAAAACTCTAAGTGCTCAGGAAGAGCTTTAGATGCAGTTCAACAGAGGCTTATTTTTTTGCAAGAGTTTCCTTTAGCAGCATCTGGTTTTAAGGGATCTGAAAAGAGACAGCAAAATTGCTTTGGGGGTTTTTGGGAAGTTCTTGTCAGAAAGCTCTCAATAGCAAAACCTCTCTCACTCACTGCTAGTAGAAGAGAGATAATTGGTAGTTTTAGAGCAGAGGAAGTGGGGTATGTCTGATGCAGAACAAGGAGGCTGCAGGAAAGATGCAAAGGACAGAAGCATTGCAAGTAGTCACAGACAGGGTCAGACCACACTGGGAAGGAAAAGATACCAGTCTTCATGACAGGGAGGCTGAAAGCCTAGAAATAGTTTTAGTCCTCTGGGTGGCTATGAAAGACCAAATAAGTAACACCTAGTGTGCACAGCACACCCGACAGATAATCAGGCAGCAAGAGGCTGTGTTGCTCCTAAAGGCAGCTGGTAAAACCAGCCTGGGACCAGCACTCCTGGGAGTGTGAGACAGCAGGGTCCAAAAGAACTGTTGAGAGCAGCTATGAACAGTGAACAAAGGGGACAAGATGACAGTACATATGGTACCTTAGATACATGTGAGATGAGAGAAATGCAAATTGAAAAAAATCCTTCAAATCCCTTGTGGTAAAAATCTGCCCCAATGGTGGAGTCAGGCAAGAAATCTGTGCCAAGCTTTGTCTCCTAAAAAACCCAGCCACATCTTCAGCTTGCAGAACCTGGCACCACAGCACCTATCCCTCTGCAATAGAGCAAACTGAAAAAATTATGGCAATAAATACATATTGGCAGGTTAGTTTACAGGAGACTGCTCTTTGAAAACTAACTGCATCCTCTCATGCAAACTAAATTGGGAAAACCTACCAGTTCTAAAAGAATCTACTCTTAATTTAAAGCTCTAGGGGACATAAACAGAATGTAACAGAACCTGCCTAGTGAAGATATACAGCACACACACATGCCCTGTATCCTCAATACAGATAGCCCCATCTGCCTGATGATTTTATCAGCAGTTGTATTTTCTTCAGCTTTGTTATTCATTGCATTATCACTGCTGAATCTCACTATGGGTCTTTATTGTATTAAAGGTTTTAAAAGCATAATTTCAGATTTAAAGTGTTTGTGCAGTTATGCTGTGTAGCATGAAAGGGACTTGTAATTTAAATCTTTCTTGCCAAATACGTTTTCTAGTCTGCAGAGAATTTTTTATCTCATAATCTAACTCCCTAAAGAACCTTGCCCTATCTAGACACGATTATCTTGTAGCTTGAAGCCAGTTGAACATAGCTACAGATTGTAATCACGCAACTAAAAGACAAAAAAAATATTTCTTCCTTCGCATTTCTTCTTCTTCACATGGAATAGTGATATTAATAAGCCAAAAGTGGAAAAGTGGATGATTTTATTCTTGTTTGATATGAAGTAACACAGTGATGGGCTGATACCATAACAGAAATAAAGAAGTCACTTGTCAGAGTTTAAAATATATGCTGAAAAAGATAAATAGTAGAGATGAAAGTTAAAAACTCATTCCTTTATTTTGATCTTTCTATTTCTACCATACCAATATGCTTCTCTTTTTCCATACAATAGAATTCTCCACATCAAATGTTCTGGCTGCACTGATCTGTTATTTCAAATTACACTATGTGCTACTACTTCCTTCTTTTAGTCATCTTTTAAATCAGTTTTGTCACTATAAAGTGTATTATCATGGGTTTTTCTCCAAAAAATCATTTTCTCACTAATCAAAGCAGGAGAAAACCTCACTGAAGTGTGTCAGGTAACAATAAAGCAACAGTAACATTACCAAAAGTTATTCTGTATAAATCACACAAGAAGAAAACCCCTCTGGTCATAGAAATAACAGAGATCAGAAAAGAACCCTTTACAAATTCACTGCATCCTTGTTTATCTGCGGCACAGTGACTGTCCAACAGCTGAGCATTAGAACTGCACAGCTTTAGCTCTCACAAAGCTTTAACATCAGCAGATCTGACACAGCTCTAGTGAGCACTGCTGTGCTCTGGGGAGCTGCTAAGGCTTTTGCTTGGCTTTTCCCAAAAGGCAATGCAGAAGATCTACCACATAGATCTTGGAAGCAGTTACAGATCATCTTCTGTTTGCCACTTACATCAGTAGTTGGTATGGGAAGGTTAAGTGGAAAGACACACACTTTACACCTCATAGATTGGGAAAACAAGGCTGTGTTTCAGTAACCATGCGTCCACAGGTAGCTTGGTTCCTCAGACAGTCCTGTGCTACTGGAGTTTTGGGGAAGTGAAGGCTGTTCAGAGTTGTTCAATCAAGCAAAAGGTATTGAATGTAAATAAAAAATGCAGCCCAGGTTTCTATATAGATCAATTTGGGGGCCACTGGTAACAGAAAAAGTGAAGAGATCTGAAGGAGGCTTCAAAATTGCAGGGCTGTCATGCGCCGTTGTTTCATTTAATGGAAGACCAACCATATTTATATCTGAGGCTTTAGGACTGGCTTGAGTGAGACCATGTAGAAGCCCTGAGTGCTCAGAAAACCTCAGTGTCTGAGTCTTTGCTTAACTAAAAATATCTTCCTATGGATTTGTGCTCATGAAAGTAAAGCTACATGTCAGTATGAATTTTATTTTGGTTAGTCTTCTGTAGTACATTCAACCATGGGAAATATCTATTGAAATACAGAGATGCTTTCCTTTACTGTAGAAAAATAAATTTTTCCCAGGTTCAAGGTTTCAAGATACAATGGTAGATTTTGCTGGTAAATGCTAACAGTGTAGCAAAAGTAAGGAGTGAAAAAAGGAGGTAAGGTGTAATCATAAAAGAGATGAAATTTAGTTGAGGTCACCAATCTTCACTGGAAACTGTCAATGAATTGTATTTCATATTTTTTTGGTTCTTTGGGTTTTTTTTAAAATCTCTTACCCCTTTTTTTCAGACTGACTTTCAAATAGCCCTTTCTGTATTAGAGGTTTATAACAGTGTGCATCACAGACATGCAAACCAATTCACCACCACTCACGCCTGCACACTATAATTTAATGTAATTTTAATATTGTCTAATGAGTACAACACAGCTTCAGGATCCTGTGTTCCTGATCTCCACTTAAATCAGAGCCATTATGCATTATATATATGTAACAACCTGAACCTCTGCAATGAAAAACCTGCACTTGATCACAGAGTGCTGCGTAAAATGTAATAATTACTTGGGTAAATGAGCCATGAAGCACTGTCAACTGTACTGTGTCCAACTCACAGTGCCCCTTAATATTTTATTGCACTACACAAATTTAAACATTACCTCAAGATTTACTGTACTCAGTGTTATAAATTGAGAGAACCTTCAAAAAGGTGATGAATTACTGACAGTCTTGCATACATACTTTGAGATAGATATCCTCATGACAGGAAAAATTAAATCTAGAAAAAGCAGGCATAAGATTTTCCAGATACAATAATGAAAATTATTTTAGAAATTCCTAAATCACTGTTATACTGAAGGCTGTGGCATTCTAAAAAATGTTAGTGACACCAAGAGACTTTCATTATGAAAAAAGAAGGACTGAAAATATCCAGTTTACTGAAAGAAAATAAGACAGTGATTGTATTATCTACAGGAGTTAAATGTAATTAAATGTGAATAACTCAGAGTTCTCAGATTACACAACTGTTGTCTCATCCAGAACTAACACACAAAGTCAGTCAGGGGTCAGGTAAATTGGGTTCACTGGTTAATTGGCTCATTCAGTCAGTCAGCAATGAATTCACTTCACCAATGAGGTAATTCATCAATTACCATAATTCTAGCAATCATAACATGCAAGGTTCTTTCTTTACCTACAAGAAGTCAATATTATGAAGAATTTAGTGTGGTCTAAATATTTAGGGGTTTTGTAAGTTCAAGAGAACCTGTCACAGCTCATAAAATTGCCTCCAATATGAGAAGTTTCTCTCTAGTTCTCAGCTGAGTGGATGCTTTCTTTTCTGAAATGTTAAGACCCCTAATCCCATCCCATTAACAATATAAATGTCTGACTTTAATATTAAAGACTACACTAAATCCATGGCTTTAACCACATCTGATAGCACTGTCACAGATTACCTACGGACCCAGAACAAATCTTTGTATCTGTTTTCTTCACGTTTGAAGCTTCAAATGCGCCAACATTTACTATCACTGCATATCACTTAATATTACTTATTATTATAATGACAGAGGGATCCATGAAGATAATTTTGTCTTTTCAACCTCAAGAATATTGTACGTGTCAAGAAAACTCTATGAGTTTTCAAAAAATCCTCATATTTTCAGAAGCAAAAATCCTACTTTCAGAAATAGTTTTCAGGACAGTCAAGAATATCAATATAAAAGGCCTTTCTGTGGAAAGTCCTCAAACCTCTCAGATCTAAGTGATTAAAGAAAAAAACCAAGTCTGATTCAGCAGACATTCAGAAGAAAAGTATTTTGAGTCAAGAAAGTGAGAGCAAATAATGTTTTGAACTCCCTCCCCAAGCACAGAAACATTGCTGGTTCCTAACCTGCTATCAATCTGTGTTAAAGGCAGACTCATGTTTCTGTTTATTATTCATGCTGAACTAATTAATGAATAATTCAGCTATTCTCTAAATTTTAGAATGAACTCCTCCACAGATTCTGAAATAACAACATTTCTGCTCCAGATTTGAAAATACAGTGTAAATATTGAATTTAACACTAAAAACAAGAAAATATTTTCATTTAATATTTCATATCAAAAGACATAAACCTCAAGATCTCATTTGCAAGGAACTTCTACAGTAGGTTTTCACTGCAGCACCTGGTGTTTCTTTTAGATGAGTTTGTATTATCATTAAAAGATAATTAGGATCAGTTTGTGTTTCAGAATAATGTAAATTAGATTAGAGAATAACTTGCTGTAAAATAGGGCATGAAATGTACTATAAAGAAAAATGTTAGAAACAGTTTTAGCATTTTTATTGGATTAGCTCAGTCAAATAGTGGTACAAGTAGCTCAAGAACAAAGAAAAACTGAATTCATACCTGCAGTCTAAATGAAGATTGCCAGGTCCCCTTGACAGGCATTTAAGTTAGCGCAGTTTCCAAATGTAAAATTTATTGTTTGCTGAAAAATTTAAACGTGTTTAGGACAGAGAGGGATATTTACAAGGTTTGATAGTTTCCAGGCACCTACCCAGGCTTGGTTCAGTCTCCCTTAGAAACAGGAGACACTTTGGAATATCAACCAACTTTAAAATACCAAAGTTCCACATTTTTAAGTTAGGGTGGGTTACATCTTCAGATAAGGATCAGTCTTGTGCCTTACTAATTGAAATCTAAAATCTAGACCTCTGAAAGTGGGAGAATTTCTATAAGTGTACAAACAGGAAAAGAAACACATCCAACCTTTAACAAACATTTCAAGTTTGAATTTAATTTTAAACAGAATGCTTGCTCTGATGAATAAAGATGGAGGAGAATGATAAAATTTCTTGTGTCCAGGCTAGCTCCTGTTTCTAGCAATATAAGAGTATTAATGTGCAATGATGCTCATTAGTCAAGTGAAAACAGGTTTTTTGTTGGAAAAGAAAATTAACTGATGGACAGGCATGCAGATAGGCCTAATGTGACATGAATCTTCTGTGATGAACTTCCAGAAATAGGAACCTTCCAAGCCAATAAATAACTTCTCAGGGTGAAATTATTTGTGGTGATATGATTCAGAATGAATCAGCAGGACATGAGCTTCAAAACACTTAACCCATGACAAGCAGGTTATCTCCTGCTTATACAGTTATCCTTAACTGGTGTGCTAGATAGAAATTGTTTTTAATACATTAAATATAGCAGCAGGGTCCCCAAGAAGCCTGCTATTGTGCTACTGTATTTTTATTTTAAACACTCTTATTTAATAGGTTTGTGGCTTCTGAAGTTGTAATGATGAGTTTGACAAGTATCAGTGTCCTACAGAGGAGGAGTCTGCTGTTTTGTGGGAGCTGCCTCTTCCCCACCAGACCATGCTCCTGGATCACATGAATTCAGTGCAAGTAGAACACAAATATTTCAGTCAGGTCCTTCACACAGTGGTGTTGGTTCTTCTCCATAGCACACAGACATTTCTTCATTGTAATTTTGTTATTCTTATATCAAAGTGCATCAAATATGTATCTGTTATTTAATTATAGCTAATTATGATAATAAGAATGATGAGCAGAAGATTTGACGTTTTCCTCTGATGCCTCAAAACGTGTATGGAAACTTGTATGGCAAAGGCCTGGGCAGCTCTGGGAATGGGGGAAGAGTGAATTTGGGAAGCAAGGGGAAAGTAAGACAACGATGTTCCCTGTCCATTCTAGTACCTGCTCCTCAGGCAGCCTCAGGATTTATGCCAGTGACTGGCCTCAAAGGTCCCAAAAATTTCTGACACATTGGTTGCTGAAAATATTTGCCTTCAGCCTCAAGAGGTGGAGCATTTTCACAGTAATCTCTTGGAGCAAAGACTCATAATAACCAAACACGTCAAAAGTTAGACAATTGCTGCTTGTGGAGAGTATGAGGAGTGGGATGAGAGAAGTCATTCCCTAATCCTCTACTTTTAAGTATGTTGAGAGCAACTTGAGAAGTCCACGTTAGTGAACGAAAATGCCAACGAAAACATCCTGTCCACACTACCAAGAAGGTTCTAGATATTCGGAGTGCAAGCTGCTTTCTGTCAGATCTGCACATACCAGGGGGATCTTCACAGGCTTTAACCACATAGAAAGCCCTCAGCAGAATTCTTTTTTCCTTCTTTTGCTATAGTTCACACTGCACAAAGCCCACCCACACAGCAGTATGAGTATGTTCTGTGGTTCTATCCTGTATCCATGCTCCTCACTGACAACAGCCAAGGACAGAACCCATTTAAGCTTAGGAATTGCCAAAACTGGTTAGTTATTTCCAGCAGAAGGCAGTAGGTGGAAGTTATTTCTTATTCCTTTTGAGATTTAGACTATAACCTATAGGATCTTGTAGAATATATGATTGAACCTCTAGCATAAATCTACAGATGTGTCAAGATCTACTTCACTCCCTGTCCAGGTTTTCATTTCCTTTCCCCTGAAGGCCAAAGGATCTTCTAAATAAATGTGTTTTATTTTTCTAGCACTGGGATCTGATAAGGAGACTTACACAGGCACAAGTTGGACGTATAAAAGAGAGTTTTACCACAGCATTCCTGAACAGTTTGTGGAAGTAACACCTCTAGGACAGATTAATTTGGTGCATCTCATGAAGGAGAGTTCTCTAACTAAGGAATGCTCATGTCCAGTTACAGAACACGCTGCTCCCATTACACAGTCTTTCATGATTGTTGTGTCTTGTTTAACAAACAAAATTTCCCATTCTACAGGATGAGGTTTAACAATCTTTAAAATCCAAAGCTACTACTGTAGCTTTTAGTTGAAATGATTAAATGGAAAATTGCCTTAAATGTTTCCCGGGTGAGGCAAAAGAATGATAATTAAATTCATTAAACGGAAATGCAGTTGTGAGGTACTGGCTGCTTTCTCATGGAAAAATTTACTTTTTCAATACATGAAAAATGAATGGTTTTAATGAGAAAAGATTGAGGTATTTGTTTAAATGATTTTGACTTTGGAACAGTGCTAACAAGGATTACAGGAGATAAAATTCTTAAATGTGTATGTAAAAACATCATGATGGTCAAATGGTTTTTGTCTGACTCACGTACATTACATATCAAATTAAACAGAAGTGTAAATAAGACAAACATATGGGATTTGGCCAGATTACAACACTTCTGCGCTGGGTGATTGAAACCAAGCAGCTATATCAGTCTTGAGAACTGCATACTAAGCTTAAACTGTCTTTAAACTTCCAGGGTTTGTGAAGGCAGAACAAAAGTACTGATTAGTAGTAAAGCAGGTGCAACTCATTGGGATTCAGGGTAAATGAAACGAAGTGTCATACTGTGCAGTTACGTTTTCATCAGGATGTAGCAGTGGCTCGACAGTACTTATCACTCTGATAAAGCATGCAGAACAGGGAATGAGAAACAACCTACAGCCAAACTGCTGGGGAAGTCTGGGTGAGGAAAATACAGTGTAATTATTAAGGCTAAGGCTAACATGGACTTTGGGGTGAATGTTACTATTCCTGCAAAGATGTGTAAGGCAATCTTTACACACACATTTTTTAGGGTTTTACAGTTCTAGAAACACAAACACCTTTGCATGTTATGCTGGGCAGGATTCTGTTAGAGGCTCAGTTACTGAAGCACTGACAGATATTGTTGTATTGTTTCCTACACACCAGCACTGGCTTCAAAAATTCTCACTCAGCCCTCTGGTGATGTGGGCCAGGGCATGGGTGAAGTGGCTTTGCAGTAATGCACTGCAATCAGACATAGATTTGACAAGAGGCTGAAAAATATTTTTCCAGCAATAGGACTGATTAGGCATTCGCAGCTAGAGCTGAAGCACTGTAGAAATGCAAATAGATTTGTTCTCTATAATGACAGCAATTACTGCTTTGCTTTATCCTATAGCTGAATCAAAGCAGAGAGAAAAGACAGACATTTCTGCACACTAGAACTGCTCCTTCATTCTTCCCATGCTCCCAGGTTTTTAGGTATACTGTACAAAGCACCCAAGAATGAACTGCAAAGTAGCCTTTTAGAGGTGGAATAATGAGCCCTACAGTCTAATAGTTCTTTTACTGCTCTAATTACTCTACCTCTGTGATCTATTCCTTCATTTCATCATTTCAAAGATCAGAGAAAGATTATATTCTTAAATGAGCAAGACTGAAGTACGTTCCCTCATTGGAGGACACCAAGACAAATTAACTGATAGTACATGACTGAGCATGGCTTACCATGAACTACAGTATACACGATTTTGTACAGCAGCTGTAGCCAAATTTGTTTAACATTGTATTGGGTTTGTTTGGTGGGATTTTGGTAACGAGGGAGGCTAAAGGGGTGGATTAAAGGGGTGGTTGCTGTGAGAAGCTGCTGGACTGTGTCTGATGGAGCCAATGGCAATAGGCTCCAGGACTGACCTGCTGCTGGCCAAGGCTGAGCCCATTAGAAATGGTGGCAGCACCTCTGTGATGAGATGTTTCAGAAGGGGCATAAAACCTGCACAGATGGAAACAGGAGTGGGGATATGGAGAGAAACAGCCCTGCAAACACCAGGGTCAAGGAGAGAGGGGCAGGAGCTGCTCCAGGCACTGGAGCTGAGGTTCCCCTGCAGCCCATGGAGGTCCGTGGGAGAGCCCTGATCCACCTGCAGCCCCGGAGGACCCTATGGCAGAGCAGGTGTGTGCCTGAAGGAGGCTGTGACCCCATGGGAAGCTGAAGAGGGGGAAGAATGTGAGGAATCCTCCCTCTGAAGGGGAAGGAGCAGCAGAGACAAGGTGTATTGGTGTGATGAACTGACTACCACCCCCATTCCCTGTTCCCCTGTGCAACCATGGGGAGAAGGGAGTGAACGTGTGACTGGTTAAGCTGGGGAAAAAGAGGAAGTGTTTTTTAAGATTTGTATTTATTTCTCATTATCCTACTCTGATTTGATTGGCAATAAGTTAAACTAATTTCCTAAGCTGCATTTCTTTTGCCTTGGAAGTAACTGGTGAGTGATTTCTCTCTGTCCTTATCTCCACCCAAGAGCTTTTCATTGTATTTTCTCTCCCCTGTCCAGCTGAGGAGGGCAGGGACAGAGCAGCTTTGTTAGGTCATCAGGGTCAGCCCAGCACAAGAACAGTTTAACAGCATGTCTGTTTAGGCCTCACTGTAAGCCATACGTTGCAGAAATATTTTTTTCCCCTTTAATCTCATATGGACAACTGATTACTCAAAATGCTTGCCAGTAGCAGTTTTTTTCTATGGGTTGAACCTCAGTTCAGCAGATACTGCTCATGTCACCTTAGAGAAATCCTTCTTAAATCAGGCCAGGTCTTCAGAGATGGAAAAAAAAATTGTGACTACTCACAAAGCTTGAGTGCTTCAGAAATAAGTAGGCATTGTTTTAGGCTGCCTGGTGGTATAGCTCCAGGTAATTAAATTAGTAACTATTTCTGGACTTTCTTGACAAAACTTTAAAAACTTAAGATCTCCACTTCCTTCAGTCTGGAGCTCTTGCTGTGTTACCCTTATAGGACACATTTCATATTACATTTCAGATGTTTTTTATACAAGCAGCATTTTTTTGTTTTCATGGCAGTCTGTCGTGTACAAAATCACTGGTCTATGGGAGCACTGACAGAGATGCTACAGATGTCCCCAAACTGGAGGCACCACTCACTTGGGCTGAACAAGGGGACAATGGTGCCAGTGTTTGCTCTGGTACCCGAGTGAGCACAGCAGAGCTGGCTGCAGAAAAGCACCAGCACCAGCATCGAGGTCAGGGGACTCCTCCACACACAGGCTGAGGGAGACCCAGCACACTGAACCTGTATTTTCCACTTTGTATTTGGGGTGAGACACGGTGTCCATGGGACAGGAAGGATCCTGCACCAAAGCTTCTGTTCCAGATGTCAGTCTGGCACCACCATGCAGTGTATGGCTTGAATTGGCCTAAGGAATCCCCTGGAATGGCTATTGCCAATTTTCCTTCTCTTCCCCATCTTCTTGCAACTTGAATCTGAAGAATACCTGTGCCTTGTTTGTCCTTGTTTGTACCTGCTTTTGCTGATTGAAAATATCCAATCTCAAATTAATTTCAGAGAGTGTTAGAACTTCTGAAGGATAAAAAAGCTGGTCCAGGGGCTCCATTTACATTCACTGAAGCTTGAGTCTATTCAGTGACACAGAAAGCAGAACTGCCTACAACACCTTGCCAGGAGAAAAAGCACAGATGAAAGGAGGAATCACAGAACTAAGGATTTTACATTTCCATTGCACTTTGATGTTCAGCTCTCGCTCCCCTCCCTCCCTGAAGCAAGCTAACACCACCGTGTGTGACTACACCCTTCTAAGTGCTTGGATCTGCCTCCAGGCGTTCTCCTCCCAGTCTTCCTTGCTACATTCGAAAGATCATCTGCCTCCCCAGCATCTGTTCATGAGTGATTACGATCAACGCTAAAGGGAGAGCAAGGGCATCCCAATGGCAATTTTATCAACTGGAAATCATACATGAAGCTTTCAAAATGGGCCAGCAAGAGGAAATTAAGAATGGGTTAGAATATAATGATCAAACAGATCAAAGAACTGCAAGAAAGCAACTCAGATGTCTTTTTAGAGGCAGAAAACCCTGCAGGAAAGGAAGTATGAAGGCACAGATACTTCAGCACAGCATCTTGGCACTGCACTGTTACACATTCCCTTGAGATAGCACAGCTTACATAGAATCACTATGGCAAGAATAAAGTATTCCAGCAGGGATATTTGCTGAATAATAGTGCAGTGTTTCCATCCCCAACATGTCAAAAATGAAGAAAAAAATAAATAATAAGTCCTTAAACAAGATTTTTATTAAATTACATAGTTTGTATTCTTTGGATTGTTCAGCTTTTAGTTTGCATCTGGATCATGTTTCCCATTTTTTTGTCTTAATGAGACACTAAAAAATAATCCAATATGATATTTTTGTGTAACAAGAATATCCTCAAGAGTAGCACTACAATAAAATATCAAAGATAAAGAGGTTTGCAAATAAAGCCAGGTCTGATAAGACAGAGGTGTGGTACTCCTCTGAAGTGTGTTGCTGGGCTTTAGCCATCTGTCCCTGCTGTTATGGAAGGTTTTTGTCCTTGTAACACAATGGGACTAGTTGTTGAAAAGAGACGTGTAGGCAGCTTGAATAATTAATTCTGTCAAAGGAGAAGCCACACAAGGGCCAGTAATGAACAGAGGAAGAACACAGAGGAGAAAAATTTGTGGACAGTGTGGCTACAGACACCTTGTTTACAGTACATAAGGAGCTAACCTCAAGGAATGGCATTTTTTTCTCCTTGGCAGAAAATCCCTCCTGAAACTCTGTAATCAGGAAGTATATTATCTGAGAAGCTTTGGGGAACTGTTTATCCTTCGTGAAGCATTTGTAGGCAATTATTGGGAAATGTGTTAAAATGCTACCAGTGCTCTACTGAAGTGGAAAGTGTCTGATTGGATGCTCTGCAGCTCCCAGGTCAGTTCAATGGAAGAACGGCCACGTTTAAAGAATCTACGAGAAAAACTGAGGCACAGTGGAGAGATAATGATGTTCCTTGACTAGACGCATCACCACATGCTGTCAGCCAGACTGTGGTGTGAGGGACACCGAGGGAATGCTTGGGACACCTGTGACAGAAGGATTCCTAATTATATAAATTTCTTGTCTTAGTGGAATACCTGAACAGGAACCCCTACTGCCTGCCTGAGAACAACTGCTGTTGCCCTACAGTAATGTTAGTGCATTTAAGTCAGTCAGTCAGTCACTATGTTCTTGATAGATAATTCCGTTTCTCAATTTAAAAAAATAATTTAAAAATTATACATATATATGTGTGGTATATACATACATATATATATATATATATATATATATATGTATGCTTGTATGTCATCCTTGTATATAGAAGAATTATAAGTTATCTAGAACATCCACACTACTGAAGAAAGAATTTTGTGGGGAAAGGAAGCTACTTTATGTTACTGCACATGTCTTGGCTCACTGGGAAAATACTACAAAATTTATGTGCTTACAATTATCATTAGATCCTTATTTTTGGCAGTTTAACTACTACCTTCTCTTCCCATTTATTTTTAAGTGAGTTGTGAGTTGGTGAATGTGCCAGTTTGATGGCCCCAAAGACAGAGAACGTCTGTTTGCCTATAAAGGCAATATATTTACAACATTCACTTCCACAAACTGCTCCCGAAAGAGCGCTTCAGTGGCACACTTGAGGGGCTAACAAGAGGATCAGTAATGTAAAACCCCCTCATCTTGCCAAGATTACTAATGAGGCTGCAATTTGCCAGTGAGAGGTTGCAACTGTAATGGGTTTTGCAGTCTATTCCTTTTACTAGGAGGGCATTGTGACAACTCCTGCAGGCTTCTGAGTCACTTCCAGTCTTCCAAGTGTTCCCACAAATTGTGTAACTTTGTTAGTGATGTCCTTAAATCCTTGTGTCACAACTCCAGTAACTAAATCCCTACTTAGAAAATTACATGAAAACTTTTGGAAATCAAACTGATTATTAACATTCTGTATTTTTGTGGACTGGCCAGTTTTAGATAAGAGACTCCCTCATATCCATCCCCAAGACATCCCAAGTTTTCTAATAATTGTTCATCAGAATTTTTTTATTTATTGTACTGTTCAGAACCCCTGGGTAGATGTGTTTGAAAACTGACAAGTAAGGGATGATGCTTGTTTAGTAACTCGTAGTACAAGCCGTGCTCAAAGTCCAAATAAAGAGAAGTGAGAGTCCTGGCTGCTGCAGACTTTGGAAACTGCTCTGTCGCAGGATAAACAAGAGAGCTGGCGCTGACTCCTCCTGATCTGGAAAAGCAGCATATCCTGCATCTGGATGTCCCAGACTAGGTCCCCCATGCGGCCTGGGGTCCCCGGGGCCAGCCTAGGGAAGCCCTGAGTAGAACCCCCGGGCGTGGAATGGAGTTTTGCTCGCGGTGAGCTGCAGCGCTGCTCCCCGGCACACGTTCCCCTCAGGGCCCCGGGGCCAGCCTAGAGAAGCCCTGATAGAACCCCCGGGCGTGGAATGGAGTTTTGCTCGCAGTGAGCTGCAGCGCTGCTCCCCGGCACACGTTCCCCTCAGGGCCCGGGGCCAGCCCGGCTCTGCGGGCCCTGCCGGCGGCGCGGGCGGAGCGCGGGCGCCACCCGGTGCCTGCTGCGGGCACTGCGGGGCCCGGCCGCGCTGCTCCGCCTGGCAGCGCCGCGGCACCGGGAGCTGCTGATAAACGCTGGGCCTGCTCCTCCTCTCGTCCTTTGTTCGTATTTTAAAAGTAGTCGGGATGAGCGGGAAGCAAAGCCGGCGGCTCGGGTCTGACGGTGGAAGGAGTTAAAGTTACACAGCCCCAGCCATTCGTGCTGCGAGTCAAACTGCGATCAGCAGCAGTATGGGACCACTCAGAAGCTGAACGAAAGCAGAAGGGAGGCTCTTGCACCGGTCTGATGGGGGATTAGACACAAACGATCCTTTGGCCGCCGCTGAGGGTGTTTTGGAAAGGTGCCAAAATGGGATTAGGACAGGAAGGTGAATCCTGAGTATCCTAGCTTCATCGATCAGGCTTCTGGCTCCGGTAGTGCTCGCTGGTGCCAGCCCCTCTGAGGCTGTTCTCCCTTCGTGATATCTGAATTTTTGAGCCATCTGAATGGTGACAGCGAAAAGGTGCTTTTCAGATAGTGGCGGTTGTGCTGCACACGGTGTGACACAGCCCAGGGCAGGGGGCTGAGTTGTCTCCCGGCCGTCGCTAACACTGCTGAACAGTCACAGCCTTAACCTGCCACCAAGTGCATTTTTCCACATCTAGAGCAAGATCGATATTCTGCTTCCTAGAAATCAAGCCCAGTTTAAAAGGTATTTTAACATTGAACGAGACGGGTCTGAGTAGCAGGCAGGTTAGACAGGTATTGTGTTAAGCTTTAGCACAAACCATGGATTTCTGTATGGGTCAGACAAGCTAACTTTCACGGGAAGATTACTGAAAGCTGGTTAAGTCACCAGTCTTGGAAAGACTTGGAAGCCCTTCTGCTGGGCTCAGAAAGTAATGACCACTGCTTTGAAACCCAACTGCATTCGGATACTAACACTGCTTCTCAGAGATGGACACCAAGGTGCATTCAAAATGTGACCATATAACCAGGCAGGCTCCACATAACCTGCCCCAGCTTTTGAAATAAGCTTTGTTTTTGTCAGAGGATTGGACCTAAGGTCAGTTCCATCCTAAATTATTTGTTGAGTGTGACAAAAGAATGGAGAAGAGCAATCTGACTCTGAATTTATTTCACAGGGCAAGAAACTGAAACCAGCTGTATTCATATCCTAATGAACAACAGAGGGGAACTGCATAAACCATGACATGATTTGCTTGAGGGAACAACTTCAGATAGGTTCCCCGCTTTCTTTCATTTTATGATACTTATTTTTCATTGAGGTTGCATAAACACTCTTTCCCCTCCCAAAATCAAACAAAAGGAGATCATTCACAGGGAACACAATGTTGTCATGTGCAGTCCCACTTGGGTTAAATAAAATAGGCAAAGAGAACGAAAATAATTGCTATTCATTCAAAAATCAGGTATTTCCTTGTTTTCATCAGTGAGTGGGTAATAAGGATGGAAGACAGGAACATGAGCAATTAAAAATATTTGTTTTTTCATTTTAAGTCTGAAGAATAGCAACCTTCTCATACATAACAAGGCTATGAAAAGGCAACACTGGTACAGTCTCTGGGTCAGTCACTGTGCCTGTATGTGACCTTAAATTCTTGTTGCAGAGGTTTTGCTGTTAATCATTGCCTTTTTGGCAGATCAAGTGTTGTTTTGTTTTTTTATTTTTTGCCAGTGACATCATCCTGCTCAAAATTTGCAGTGTGCACATAAAAACCATATCAGAGATAAAAGCACCCATGCTCTCAAAAATGGAGAGATCAAAAAGGAGTGGCAATTGTGGTCTTTTCACATTTCAATTTTGGCTGCTGCTAAGCTTCAGCTAGAGAGTGATTAGCTGGGGAGAGGTGGTGCTGCAAAGAGCAAGGAAGTGCCCAATCAGTGTATTAAAGAAAGGCAAGTGATTTTTTTTCTTTTTAAGCTGTGGAGCTGACTAAGAATTGAGGCTAATCAGCATTTTAGGAGCCATCTTCAGGCATAAAGTCCTTGGTTTGGAAGGAAGTGAAATAATCCTAACTTTTCTTCAGAAAGACATTTTTATTGCAAATTCCATATTTCAACAAAAGGTGAGGAGAAAGACAAATATCCTGCAAGATGACTGTTGGGTATGGGGTGATGGAGACCAAGATAATTGAATCAGAAAAAGTGGTAGAAAATTTAAAGTAGAAAAAAAAAGATGAAAGAGATGGACTAGGGGCAGCATATGTTCTGCTGTAAGGTTTGTTATTTACAGCAACATAGAATTTAGAATAACTTATGTTAGAAGGGACCAGAGGATGTCTCTAGTCAAAATTCCTACTCAAAGCAGGGTCAGCTATGAGTTTAAACCACAGTATTCAGGGCTTTAGCCACTTAGGTTGTGAAAACCTCCAAGGATGGAGATTACACATCCAGCATCTCTGGACAACCTGTTCCGATGCTGGAGTGTCCTCATGAAGAAAAAGTTTTTTGCTTATTTGAAGTCTGACCTTTTTAAAATACAGTTTATGTCTGTTAATTTTGTCCTTTCACCATGTACTACTGTGAGACTGCCTGTCTCTTCTTTCTTGGTAATCTCCCCTCAAAGCCACTCTTACTTAGGCTAAATGAACTCAGTTTCTTCAGTTTCTTCTTTATGTGGCAAATGTCCCAGCCCCTGTCCATCTTGGCCACCCACTAAACTTGCTGAAATTTATCATCGTTGTCAAATGTATGGAGTATGGAGTCAAATGTAATGGAGTTCTTAGAGAATCAGTATTTTAAGGAGAGCCAAGACTAGGGGCACACCTTATATGATTTAATGTCATCTTAATAATTAGAAGAAAAGCTCTGTGTATTATTTAAATGTCATCTGCCTCTCACTGTGTAGGATCTGGTTACTTGACCAGACCAGCTTTTGTAGGCTCTGTCTCCAGTGAATGCAGCATCTGTCCCAGGGCCATCACGAAAGCTGGTGCGTTTACAGAACATTTCAGGGCAAAACCAGTAGTGCTCTGTAAAAAACTTGTCAGATGCAAGAGCACCATTTGATCAACTGGCTCAGAAGCAGAGTATGTGAAATGGTGGTGGGTGGGAGAACAAAGCATCCTTTGAGCTGGCATATTATGAATTTTTCAAGGTAACAGGCAGGTTAGCTCAGTCACCCACTCTCTTCCTGCTCCAATGAGCTACTTGCTGCCTCTATACTTCCCAATGTTGCTCAGCATTTGATCTGTCTTAGAGTAAATGTGTCAATTTGAAGAGACTGCAGGTTGCAGGTAGCTCCATGCTACTGTAGTGGATTAGGTTTTTCCTCTGTTTGAAATTTCTGTTGCACCTTTCACCATGAGGCAGCTTGAAGCACTTTGCAAACAATTCTCAAGTCCATGTGCTC
Source organism: Certhia americana (assembly GCA_018697195.1). Lineage (NCBI taxonomy): Eukaryota > Metazoa > Chordata > Aves > Passeriformes > Certhiidae > Certhia > Certhia americana. Next base: position 14,317,706 of record CM031865.1, on the reverse strand, counting down.
CTGATAGAGGTCAGGTTGCCTATTTTGACTCAGAAGGAAATGTGGCCTGGCTTACTACCTAGGAAAAACATTCAGGTATTTATGGCCAGGAGCAATGCACAGCCTGAGCTGGAGATGCCTTCCCCAGTTAGAGGCTTGGTGTGCAGGTTTCTCATGCAGTATGGAAATATATCTGTAAGAGGTGGAAAATGAACTAACACATTGGAGTCAATGCACCTCCCTCTGCTTTCATCTCCTCTGTAGCCTGGAATTGTTCTGGAAAGATAGGATGTACTGAGAAAGGCAGTTGATTTCAAGATAAGGGGCCATAAGGGATGCATATTTTCCATTTCACCTGCTCTGTAAAGATGTTTTCCCTGAAAGTCATTGTCAATACTCCAAGAGCAGACTGGCAAACTTGAGACTGCAAATGATGCTGCAGCCAAGGAAGCTTTTTTGCACAGGTGTATGGATGATCTACAGCTAGAGAAATAGGGGACTGGCAATCTTTAGATGCCACATTGCATGTTAATTCTTAAAGGATGTACAAATATCAGGGAAGAAGACACTAGGAGCTCAATTCAAGATTATTCATTCCTGCAGTTAAAGCTTTGCTTGCAAGGCAACTGGGAAGACACTTTGTAAAAACAAACCCACAAAACCAAACAAAAACCACACAAACTCTTCCTTCCAGGATAGGGTTTCTTCTTGGGAAATATCTGCACTTGAGTGTTTAGCCTGTTTTGCAACAAATGTTATTTGCATGTTTTTCAGATGAGTGAATTAGTTAAATTTTTGATGGATTCCTGGAGAACCTGCTGGGTATCAAATACCAAATTAAACATCTTTTTTATTTGAGATGAATCTCCTGCTATTCCAGGTTCTGTTTATCTCTGCAGCCCCACACCTTTGGTGTTCCCTATCATACATTTCTTTCCTTAGTATGCTGAGGAGTTCTTCTGGGCAATACAAATAATTACATCCTGCTGCTTGGCACATCTGTTTATGAGAAGAAAAACTGTTTTCTGCATGATCAGCTCTGCTGCAGTAAACAATGTCAGATGCTTATTGCGAAATAGCTACAGATTCTGGCTGAACTTGCAGCAACACATACTTGAAGGCATCAAAGAACTCTTGGAAGAATTTTCCACTCTGTGTGGGTGTTAGTGGTCTGGGAAACACTATTTTATATCAGTGTCTTGATTTAATCCAGCTTCTTATCCATAATTTCATGTCATACAAATAGGAGGTGCTTTTTAAAATACTGAATAATTTTTTTTTCATAACTCTCTGAGTTATGGCTATGACTTTACTCTTTACTCACTGTGCAGAATTCCCAAACCCAGGTATCACAGTGGGTATATATTTTCAAGTTTCTCTAAACTCGTACTTCACAAACCCATTTTGGATTCACTACACGCCTTTGAACCAAAGTGGGAAGGAGGAACTACCCCTTGCAACAGCAGCTCTGAGTTGTAGGTGGGAACTCCACAGACTGCAATGGAATTGCCTCAGATTTGGACTGACCAAAGAATCAAAGCTACTGCTTTGGGCAACTGAGCTGCACATCAACAACTAAACACCAGTACTTTTCCTGCCAGGGTTTGGTGTTCATCTGCCTTTGGAGAAATCTGGAGATACTTAGCTTGATTTTTCAGCTAAAACATCTCTGTTGAGTTTCCTCAAGTCAATGCAAAACTGGGGCAATACTGTCTCATGATTGAAAGAAAATGCCTGCATTCACTCCAGGATGGGATATGGTAGCAGCCAAAACCTCCAAAAAGGGTACCAGCACAGGCACTGTACTCTTACAACAGTTATATTACATTCAATTAATGTTTGCTTACTTAGTTTTGTCTTTAGACTGAATAGCTGGCTTCAAAAGATTGTTAGAAATTATTGAAGTCAGACACCTGATGTTCAGGGAGCTTTACCACTGAGGAGGGCAAGTGTTCTATATATAATTTTCCCCTCTTTATCCCTCAGTTAATTTCTACAACACTAAGATACTTTAACACTCCCCCTCACCAGTTTCTGTTTGTACCAAAAATAAAACTTTCATTCTTGCTTGTGGAGAGGTTAAGCATTTGCTATTTACAAGTGGTGTGTGGAAGAAAGATGGACCCGGGGCAGGTTATGTGTCATTTGATGGGAACATGCAGTAGAAAACAGTATTATAATTAGGGAAAAAAACCCCCCAAATCCCTCAACTTTCCTTGTACATGAATTAAGCCTAAATTAGTACAAAAGTTATCACCTGGGAAGGCAAGAGCTTAACTGGTGCAGCAGCAGATACTCCTTGTAAAGGTATTTGCTTAGTTTATGAAGAGCTCTGTAACAGAGAAGATTTTGGTTTTTGTTACCCTTAACCTGGCCTCACTTTCCCTAGCAGAAACAGTTCCCAAATCCTGAAGAATCCCACAGCACCACACAGTAAATTCAAGCCAAACAACTTTTGACTTTCCTGTGCTGGAGCACATAGCTACAAGTGTTTCATTTCCAAGCTGTAAAGTCTACCCGTAGCCCCCCAGTGAGAAAGAACATCAAGATTATAAACTCAGCACTGATAGTTCCCTATCAGCAGACCCCATTTGTATATTCCATTAAGCTTCCAGCAGAAAGTAATAAACACACCCATAACCTCACTAAACTCCCCTCTAGTCTTTGCCAAGCTACCAAAATATTTATGAAAATAAAAAAAACATCCCCAATCTTGCAGAGCTCAGTAACCCCAAGTACTACCTTCTGAAGCTTTCGAGTACGTGTCTCCTCACTTTTAGAGTAATGTTTGGGGAGGTACAACAATGACAGAACTAAATCTCTGACTGGAAATTTATGTCAGGAAGCATTTTACCCACATAAACTCTGTAAAGGAAAGTTGAATGTTTCTTGCTAGTGCTTCGTTTGAGCAACAATGTTATTAATTCAGTACAAACCATCCTTCTTAGAAGGCACAAAGAGGGACTGCTATAACAGTACAGCCAAGAGTGAATACAGAATTTAATGTGATGGTGGAATCTTGATACCACAGATATTTGAATGCAGAATGTCTACTTTCATAGAAAGCTGTGATCAAAAATAATCGAATCTCATGATGAAAAATAAATCTGGGTTGTTATTTGGTACTCTTGATACTCCTTTCTTTTTCCTCTTTTAAAATATTTTGCTTATATATGTATATGTCTACATACAGAAAAAAACAATTGTTCTGGTTTTCAAGTAAAATATTTAAGATTCAATTTTTAAAAGAAAGCATTTAGAAAGTATGTTAATTATATTATATTATATTTATTATGTTGTTTTATTATAGTATCAGCATTTAGCAATCGTATGTGAACAGCTTTTGAATATTCATTTGTAGAATGGTGAGGAATGGCAAAGGAAAGGATTCTTGACTGCCCGTGAGACTCAAGTATGATGACTTATTCCTCACACTTGCACTTAAATGTCAGAAGAGACTTTGCCCAAGATGTTAGTCACTGCAGTTAAACACAGATGCACAAAAGCAATACTTTGATTCTATGAGGTAATTACATATTACATATACTATTACAAAAGTAATACTATGATTCTATGATTCTATTTTTTTAATTAGAACTTGAATTTTGAGTGCTGATTGCCATGAAGTGATCTGACGTGGTTACTGTAAATCCAGTATCCGTGTGCTCACAGACTTACTGAAATGAATGGAGCCAAACCAACCACCTGTGCCTCCTATTGAAATATGGAGAAGTCCTGTCTCCCCAGGCACAGAAGGTTGTGCAAACTGAGCAGCTAATAAAAACACCAACATCTTTTCCTCTTAAAACAGGGATCATCCTGGAACGATTTTTCCTAACACCACTGTTATCAGTTATTTGCATTTTGTAACTTCACTTGCTCAAAACTACAATTCCTCTACTTTTTCTGATCCAAACCCCATTTTTTATCTCAGCTTTATTCAAGCAAAATTCTCACTGCAGCTACAAAGACAGATCAAACTTGGCCTATGTTTTCTGTAAATACATTTGTTTTTTTGAGTTGCACACTCAAAGAGCTTTAAATTCCAGAAAAATCAGGCCTTGCCAAACGTAGTAGACAGGCTGGAAAAATATGAGTAAGTGACTGCAAACATGCTGCATTCTGAATATCGAAAATGTGGTTTTGGCATTGCAATTCGAGAGAACCCAAGTGAACCCAAATAAAAAAATCACAGATAAGACCAGTTTAATGATGTCAGTGCTCCCATGCATAGGCATTTTGGCCCTGGCTGCCACCGAGAAGGATGATCAAAGAAATCAAAAGGTTTTCAAGAGGGGAAAAATACAAATAGTTCTACACACTCTGCCACTCAATATGTTGCTCTGATAGGTTGTTACCACAGTGTCAAGATTTTTCCAAATACTTAAGCACTCTTTCATTACCAAAATAGAAAATATCTATGACAGACATCAATTCTGGAAGATGCACCCCAGCACAGTTTATTAAAATAGAATCTAAGGGAAGAGAGAGAACACTATTCCTTGCAGAAATTAACATTAGGTCCTTCTTCCTGCTTCTTCCTAAAATGTAAAAAATAAAAAGAAGGCAAGAGGGGAGAGATGTTCATTCAATACTTCAGCAGCCCAGTTTTCATGCACTCCCTGTGTAGCATCAGCTCAGTGGTGCTTCAGCTTACAATGGTCATAATACACAGCTAATAGTGAGGTACCTATGGAAAAGCAGAGCAACCCTATGCAGCAGTCCCACAGAAGCATGATTCTGCATGATTCAAAAGTATGTGCAGAAAACCCCTGGAGGACATCAAATGGAGCAAAAATCAGAATGGGACTTCACAAGAGCAACTATGGCTGCAAACCACATTGTGTTCATGGAAGCACAGTGAGCCAATCAAGAGAAGCCATTAAGTCTTTTGTTGGCACCTGGGAGGTGACATGTGGAGCAGGGTGTTTCAGTTTGGACTCCAGTGCAGGGAAGACAGAGAGGAGACAGCTCAGCAGAGAATCACCAAGATAATTTGAGGGCTGTGGCGTACAAGAAGAGACAGAAGCTGAGCTTTCTCATGTAGATGAGAGTGGAGCTAAGTGCTGTCTTCAGGTGAGTACAGAGAACATGAAGCCACTTTCTGAAGGCTGCATAGGGAAAGGATGGGAGGCAAAAAGTTACAAGTTGAAGCAAGAGAAATTCCAACTGGATAAACAGAAAGACACCCTTTGTAGTGAGGGTGGTTAAGACTGGAACAGATATCCCAGAGTTCTGGATGACTGCAGACATTCAGACATTGCTTCGAACTGAAGCTATTCTCTGAGTCTATGAAACTCAAGAAAGTCTCCTACAGCAAAAGACTGCCTGCCCTGTATCAGGCTGAGCCTCAGAGAGACTTGGCCTCTATGGTTTTTCTCAGGAAGAAGGCTGTCACAGTGATTATTCCACACTACTCTTCAGAAGATAGGAAGTTGGAACCACTGACAGAGAAAAAATCTATTGAAAGACTGAATCTTATATGATCTTATGTCATGCAGACCCGGAGTCAGTAGACTGTTCACCATGAAGGGGACCACTTCAGCAATTTTGCAGTCAGTAGGGCTTGGAGAGGGGGAGTTTCCCCTTTCCCTCATGGGATCTCTCTGCATGGATCCTTGCTAGTCAGATTTGGTGTGAAGGGCACAATTTTACTTTGCTGGGAAAGCTTTATATCCTTCATGTGTGCTAAGCAGCTGAGGACAGTCCTACAGCTAATATGGGCAGGCACTCCTTAGAGCAGTGCTTAGCTGAAAGCAAGTACATTTTGGCACAGTCTTCACTAAAAAAAACAATCTCTCTTACTCCTCCTTCCCCCACCCTCAGTGGGAATATCTGATTATAGCCTTTTCACTCAAATTCCACACAGCTTCTCTTTCTTGTGGCCTTTCACACAAAAGCAAATGCTCACAAAGAGCAGACAGGCACCATTGTATCCATGTGTTCCATGGCAACGTTTTAGCTCTCTGAGTTTGCAGCAAATCCAAATGATGTTTCTGTTCTTTATTAATGATATTTCCCAGCTGTTTCTGGTTGACAAAGAGAGGTCTGGTCCTTCTTTGTTACAGGCTGTGCCCTGCCACTTCAGGGAGCCCCAGGAGGGTTCACACAGAGCTCTGTAACAGCCCCAGTGAGAGGCTGCAGCCATGCAGAGCTTGAGCCTGTGGGTATCGAGGCACTACATATGTGTGTGTTGTGCTCATATAATGAGAAGAAAGCACATGTTTAAAGCACATACCTGTGCACAAAATATTTGTCTACAACAATGAAACCCCTAGAAGTACCTCAGGGTTTTGCCCTTTCTTTTTGTAACAGCAACTAGTTCGTCACCCTTTCTCTCTTAGGATGTATATTCTTTTAGGAATTACTTTTCATTCCCTGCAGTCAAGCTTTCATATCATGCAGTCATTATCTCCATCTTATCCTGACATGTGTATTATGCAAACATGCTTCACACTCACACAAGCCCTGCTCTGAATAAATTACTCCCTTCTCTGCAGGGATTCCAGCAGGGGCTGTGGGTTTGTTCAAGAACACAGTGCAAGGCCCAGTGCTTACTACTCTCTACCTTAAGGTTTTCTTTAGGTCTTTATCCCTGACTTTGGGCTTGAACTTTGAATTGCTAGTAGGAATTGTTCCTAGTAAGAACTTTTTGTAGTAGATTCTATCTGCATTTATTCTGTTTTGGATAAAATAGCATAGGTACAGGAATGAAAATATTTGGAATAAGGGCTAAATTCAATATATTATGTTCATTTTAACAAACTTATCAAAGCTGCTCTGGCATTTTCCAGTTACAAGGGACAATGTCAGAGTCATAAACCAAACATATTTAAAAGCATTACTGGGCTGGACAACCCTAATGCTTTCCTGCAGCCTCACAGATCAGTTGGCTTTGGTTTATGTTCAATAACTGAGACAAGAGAGAGGAAGTACAGGAAGAATCCTGCTGAGATCCAGAACCACTGTTACCTCAGAAATGTGCTACCATTCTGCTCAAACTGTTGTCTGAATGTAGATTTTTAAACTAAATTTATAATTTCAATCTTAGGGGTGCTCTCTGCAATAACAAGAGCAAGTGTCATAGGTATGTTAATGCAAACAAAGACAAGGGAAAAATATGAGTGGTATAGCTGTCCAAGCTGTGAACTTCAAGAAGAGATGAGGTGCCATTTCTAGAAGAAAGGAAAATTTCAGAAAGAAAAGATTAAGTTTTTCATCTCCAATAAATGGGACACATGGCACAATGCCTCCTGTAATTACAGATTTGGGTCTGAAACTGAAGGCATCCTTTTTCCTGAGCCCATAGATGTTCAGTAGGTTTTGTTACATGAAGGGGAGACAGCCACATTGAGAGTTTACACTCCTTTGTCTTTCAGCACAGAAGATGATCATACTTTTCAGAGTCTAAATTTTCCTGGCACTTGGAGTGACCATGACTTGCAGAACTTTTAGTACCACAATGCCTCTTGCGCATTATGCTTACTAAGCTTGATTATTAGGAATCTAGGATATCAAGATAGATATGATGACATAACCAAAAAAGAATTGTTTTAAAATCATTGAACTCGATGTTATATATCATTCATATATTTAACTATTATTAAAATGACATTAAAAGAGAAAGTTCCATTACATAATAATGCCAGTAAAGGCTTTATACCTTGATGCAGCACATGCATCTATAGTACAAAGAAAGAGAAAGATAGACATTAAAAAAATTAACTTCAATAATTTGACACTGCTGTCAATAGGTACAGAATCTTTACCAGTTTTAAATTCAAGAACCTTCACAATACCTGAGGTTTTTCCACTTACCTTTCCATATCATGTGGAGATTAAATGGTACATTTCAGAGTTCTCCAGCCCAGGCCCTCAAATTAGGCCTACAAATTATATTGTGCTTGTTAGTCTAAAGCCTGAACTCCAGAGAGTTCTGTGACTTTTTGCCAGTTTAACTCTGCACAATGCCAGCAAGGTCAAGGCCTCTCAGCAAGACTTACTCACTTCCATGCAGCACTGCTCCATCACCTCTCCAGGCCATCCAGACTGAGGTAGCTCAGCTGTCTCTGTGCAAGTTCCCAGCACAGAAATGCCAGGGGATGTCAGTGATGCTCAGGCTAAACTGGGAGCAGTGCACTGCTCCTTGCAGTAAAGCTCTGGGCAGGCACAGACACCCTCTCACTGCAGAGTCCAACTCCGCTCATTTGTTTTCACCTGCATCGGGAATTTTTCTAGAATGTGAGAGCTTAAATATCTATGTGATATTCATAAATATTATTAAAAATTTGAAATTTTAAAGTCCAAAAAGATTTGGAAATGTTTTGTTTAATTTTGATTAAGCTAATCACACAGACAAACAGAATTTTCACACCATGTCAGCCTGGAAATATATAATCCATTTCTGAGTAGCAAATATTTTCTTTAGTTAGGCAGATTTTGACACAGAACTAGAAACTTTTCCCTAAGCAGGTCTGGAAATAAAGCAGGATATTTTGCCTCTCTGCTTTTTTTTCTTCCTCTTTTTCTGTTGAAGCCTTTTAGTCACACCCAGGCTCAATTCACACACATAGTTCCAGACTGAGGCTTTTCATGTGATCTTCAACTGCAAATTTCCCTTAGCCTTTGAAATTACTCCAGCTATTTGACATACATGCCACAGTATCTATTCCTACCGCCTCTGAGATTTAAAGTCCTTCCTTTACTGTTAAAGATCTCTTTTCTAGGAGGAATTCCAGTTAGAAGCATGGCATTTAAATTGAGAGAAGAGTTCTATTTTGCAGGAAAGATGGTTAAAGCCATGGAATGTTCATGCTTACACCAGTCATAGACCAAAAATGAAGGGCACAATTTTCTCAATGCCTGTGACAGTTCTTGGCTATTCATGGGTTTTGCCTTTTTCACCTCAGCATTTCTTGAGAAGGAATTCCTTCATCTGATACACCATTTGCTAAGTATACTGGCCATGCAGGGTCTGCAATTCTTTTTACAGTTTAGTTTTTAATTGAAAGAAACACCAAGCATGTTATAATAGCAGAAGGCACTCACCCTATGACAATGCAGGAGATAGCAGTTCCCAAAAAGGCGTAGGTTAAAATTGATCCTAAGTTACGAAAAAAATGTCTCTGGGGAGGAAAGTTTGAAAGAAAGTCCTTTGTTATATAGTAAATAAAAAAGAATTCAGGCCAAGTAGAAGTACATCTAGAAATGCCATTTGTTACAATACATTATCATATAGAAGATGGAGCATTATTGGCTATTTCAGTTATTTTGGAAAATACAACTTAAAGGCGTCTAATTTTTTTTCCCCTGGTGGAATGTCATCAAAATTCCCTTTTTTTTATGTATTTTTCCAGATGTTTCAGGATCATAGCAGAAGTTCATATTGGAAGTCCCTGATGCAAATGGTATCATAACCCATCCCTTGAACAGAGTCCTGAACAGGCAGGATGTGAAACACAGGCTGTTCCTGCCTGGAGTTCACAGCACTCAAAGTGGTCTCTTCTGAAAACAGAGAGGCCTAGGTGTTATAAACTGCACAATCACATCTTTGCACAGCGACAGAAAAAGAGCAGAATTTGCCAAGCCCTTCCCAATAAAATTGCAATAAAAAAAAATTCTTAGCTGACTCTGCCCTCTGTCACTGGCCTGTTGGGTCTACAGAGCAGCAGCCACACTCAGTCCCTTTTGTCACATAAGGAAAAGACACATACCTTTTTCAAACTATATCCAGCATGAAATATAATGGGTGGCAGCAAAATGTTGAAGAAGATGGGAGGATCAAAGGTCATCTGCTAGGAAGGACAAAATAGAGGGTAAGGACAAATAAAGTAGCATTTAATTTGGTATGATAGTTTTTAATTGTATCTTCTTATCAGGACTGATCTCAGGCTCACCTCCACTATTTCCAGGTTTATTCTGAGTTGGTTTTTTACAAGTATAAATGTGTAGCTCCTTACAGCTTATAAATGCAGATTACTACTTGAAAAGTATTCCTCAAAGAAGGAAATCAGTCATGCTACATTACAGGGAACACATAAAAGCAGCGTTACCTGTAACAGCAGCTGCCCTACCAGACATCAACTTGATGGTCCATGACATAACCTCTGGTTCAGACATGGATCTCCTGGTCACTTTCAGGAAAGACACATCAACAGTGTTGTGGCTCAATTCCCCATGCATAGAAGGGTGATAAAAGGCCTACACCACCAAAACCAATGTAACATTTCTTGTGAAGGAAATGATTTATAAAATAGCCATTAAAAGTTTTAAAGTAATGAGGAAGTACACTGATCATATTGGCCTTTAACTTCTGGAACAGAGAAAGACCAAGGACATTGCTCAGCCATTGCAATTCATTACAAATAGCTTTCAATAGAATAGAATTCTCTTTAAAATTACAGCATTGCTGGAGAAAAAAACCAAACAAATAAGCCTGTGTACTGCTTAGTGTTCTATCAGTGGGCTGTATTATATCAATACTTTTAAGAGACAGGAGGCAATTAGTGCAAAGGCTTGCAGCTCCTTTGTTCAGATGAAGGGATATTTTAAGGCTACAGTATTCTAGATTATTTTCTTTCAAAAGAGTAAGACCTGCCTACAAAATTACTTCTGCCTTCTTACTAACAGACGGCTTGATTCAATAAACAGGAAGTGAGAGCTGAGACTTTTTTCCATCCTGCTCACTTTGCATTATAAAGCTAAAAAATCTAGCTAAATAACTGCCAGTAACATTAGCTGTGCTGGCACCATCATTGAAAACCTGATGCAAAAAGGATTTTCTTCATTTATGAACTAACATTCTCAAATGTTAATTTTGGAATTAATTCAGCAGATATGTTAAAGTATCTTTTCTGTGGGCATCAACAATCCTGACTGCATGTCTTATTATTCAAAATAATATTCTGAAGAATACATGTTTTTAAGTCATGGCACAATCTATTCTCTCTGATAAAAAGCACTAAGTAAACACTTTTAGTGCAGTAAAAAGGGAATTACAGTTGTACAAAACCCAGAGTGTGGTGTGATAATGCTTTCTGTCTTTTACATTAGTGCTTTTGCCAGTCAGCAAGGTTGCCAGGCATTGTTATTTTCTCCTAAATACATTTGAATTTATCCCCCTTTCCTTTTTTAAAATTTATTTTCTTTTAAAGAGGGAATCTGCCAGGTAATTTTAAAGGAAAGACAAGTGAAAATTCAGGCAGGCTGAAGTCTCCAATAACTTAGAGGAACTACAGTTCACAGTTGAGACTTGCAAGAGACTTACAACAAAGTGAGACTATGAAAACAAGATTGGGCAATTCCCTGTATGGGCAAGAGAAGTTTCTGTGCAAGGCATTGCTCCTCCTTTCTCTTGAGTCATCTTCAGTGCCAGGTCTGATGAAGATGATCAAGTGTAATGGATTAGTCCTGGAAACTGAAACTAAAAATGCCCTTTGACTAAGACAAAGCTGCAACTGCGACCAGCTAGCAGGGAAAAGCATGGAGATGCAGCAAAACTTGATTAGTCTGATTGCCACAGAATTCTCCTGTCTCTACCCACCACAGCTCTAATGGTCCTTGACACTCTAGTTCTGTCTGAGAAGGGCAAGTCTGGCAGTAACAGCAGACAGGCACACAATAGTGCTGCATCAGCAAGAAATTTGAGCAGATGGTTAAATCCTAATTCTGCTGAGTACTGAGTCCCCAGTGTACATTCTAAGCATAATTTAAAAGTTTTCCTGACAATATCAGGATCATGTACAATACACAGGATCATGTATTACTGTTCTAGACAAACAATAATACTTGGAAAAAGCAAAATAATACATTGCAATATTGTAAAAAGCCATTGGTAAGGTCTTAGGAGCTTCATGTGAATATACAATGCCTTTGAACACAAAATCCAGGTTTTAAAAAGTGCCTCTGCACTCCAGTGTTCTTCAAATGGCTGCCATTTAAAAAAAAAGAAACATTATAAGAAACAAATATTACATGGGCAGGGAAAGACTATATTAACAAAGTGAAATATTTTGTTATATACTGGAGAAGGGAAAAGACCATGACATTGTCAAAGACTGGAAATTTTCTCCCACACTTCCCTTTTTGCATCGAGCCTGAATTGACCCAGTGCTGTCTCTCCACGGCAGTGAAGTCCCTCCTGAGGATCACTGCAGGAGTGGAAGAATGTATGAGAATGCTGTGATGAATTTAAGTGTACATTAAGTACATATTTACAAGTCTGTGATTTGAAAAATGTTTAGAGTTTGCAGTTCCCTGTGCTATCCACTCCCCTTGCATTATCCTGCCAGAGCAAGTCACTTTGAAGACAGAGGAAAAATAAAGATATCAGTGGTGTTTATAAAGGTTTAGTGGCAATGAATCCAAGTTAACAGCTGTGTCTGCAATGAACTCAGAGTCTGCAGGAACTGGGACTGTCATTTGAAACAGCTCAGGCAACAATTCCATGAGTGCACAGTCAGCTTGGAGCTAAATGATGGTCAGGGTTCTACCACACTTCCTTTCCTTTACTGTACTTCCTCACCTACCTCACCTCACCTAAATTCAGAACAGTCTCTCTGTCTCATTTTAACTTGAAGCTTGTTTTCCTCTCTCAAGCATGAAAATAACATAAATATCTTATAGAGTTTAGAGCAAAAATAAGATAGGTTTTACCTTTTGAAGCATTGCATTGCCCTGGTGACCATTGACATTGTGGTGGCTGATCTCTCTTTTGTATTGATATTCATAGACCTGATTAGTTATATTAATAAGCAGAGTGGATGGCCCAGTTTTCAGCTTTTCACATTCATAAACAGTCCCACTTTCAACATCTGATGATTTTGTCACATATCGTATAATTAATCCCATTACAAGGCCTGGAGAGTAAAGAAAAAAAGGAAAATGAGATATTCAAGTACTTTAAAGTATTTGATGCCATACATTTAGAGAAAAATTAGCTCTGTCAAAGCTAGGATACCTTTTCACTATTTCTACATTTACAGAATCTCTCTCAACACTTCATGGATGACCACAAAATATTCTTCCAAAATGGTCATTTCATTAAAATGCAGATGTTGGTTTGACATATGCATAGTCATACTCCTATTTTTGTGATCCAGCTGCTGGCATAACAATTAAATGAGTTTCTCATCCACTGCATTTTGAAGTTATTTAGAGCAGGGAGATGTCTACACAATTCATGTGCTGAACTGAGCATATAAACATCAGCTGTGCTGTTGGGTATTTTCCACACTTTGTTTGTGGGGACAAAACTCTGACACATCCTTAAGCATATTCAGCTTTCTGTAGAAGACTGCATTTTTGAGACTGTGTAAATATAGAAAAATAAAATCAGGAAGAAGGGAAGGAATAATAAGACTACCTACAATTTAGGACTCATACCTAAGACAGATATTTTGTTTCCCTTTCCATTTAACAGAAAGGAAAATGTACTTCTGCAGCCATCCTCTGGATGGTATGGCTTTTTCTGTTTGCTCTAGTGGGAGGATGCATGTTTACTTTAGGAGAGGTAATATTTAGCTAGATAACATCACTGAGATTATTTCCACCCTCAGAGACATCGATTTGGTTTCAAATTTAATTTCCATACTTCTTTTATGTCCTGTAAGCTTTAAGACCCATGCATAGAATGAACAGCTTTACAGTTACTCATTATTAACACATTCATAAAATGCTAAGAATGCTCAGATGAAATATTGATGGAGGACACCTAAACATCTAGATAGATATACTTACTATTAAAAGATAAGAAAGAAATTAAATTACATGAAATATCAGAGAAGCATCTGCAAAATATGATGTTACAGTTTCAGTTTGAGCCTGTAATCAGAAGGGGATACAAGTGATCACAAGGACCTTGACAATCCTTGTTATTGTCACATCTCCTAACAGAGACTCTTGGAACTGCAGATTCCTGGCACACCTGTAAGTCAAGTTTGTAGCTTCTTGGAGTGATGCTGAGTAGCAGCTGTACTGCCTGTTTTAGTATGTGCATGTATTTGTGCTTGTTTAGAATCTATTGTTTAGTATGGTTGCTTTCTGTAAATGATAGAGGATTTCAATAAGCTGTAGAAAATCCCAAGACCTTTTTCTTAAGTTACACAGCAGTCATGCAATAAATCAAATAATAAATCTAGCTGTTGTAAAAGACAGAATTCCTCAGAATGTTAGGGGAAAGTATGTACATGTAAAGGAAAGCAAGCACTGCATGTGAAACTATGACTTCTGCTGTGGTCAGCCCAGATGTCCAAAATCATGAGTCAGAGACCAGGAAGCCATTCATTAGTTAAAACTGTCAGGGTTTTCAGCTCACTTTTATCAGATTTCCTCTAGAAGAATCACATATTTAATTTTTAAATTCAATTTCAAATACATTAAACATTCAACTTAATTTGATGCTTGAACAAGACTTGATGTTTTTTCACTCTCTGAAGCAGAAAACTTACAGGTTTCCATTTAGCATTTTTGCTCTTAAGACAGTTCTACTACCAGGTATTACTTAATCTACCCAGGTAACAGAAATATTTTGTAGACATTCACCAAGGCCTGTGCAAGGACACTGGCAGAAAAAGACTATTCAAAAAGTATTTAAGTACATTTATTTTAATGCAGCACTGAAACAGAAAAGGGTGTCACTAATGTTACAGATTTTTTAAAAAGTCTTAACTGTCCTTTGAAGTCAGATCTTGCAGCAAAATCTCATTCAAACTACAGCTCAGTCATGTTTCAACTGAAGGCAATTCAGGTTTTCCAGATTCTTCAGTGAATGCAGGATAAAATCACTAATCATAGATGTGACCATTGGAGGGATTTTTTAACTCATCGTGCCAGACTTCTGAACTAAACAGGACTGTTCTTTGCCCAGGATTTCATCTAGTCGTCAGCTGTTAAATTCTTTCCATAGTAATAACACTCAGAGATACAGTTTTAGTAATTACTTGATTTTTCCAAATATTTAAGATTTTCTTTCAAATTTCTTTGTCACAAGAATGATGTTCCTCTGTTCACCTCACCACTAAAAAATGTCAGTTTCTGCCATAACTGTGATTGTCCCATACTGAGTCCCAACACCCTTTCTTCATTGTGAATGTTGTAATCAGGAAGAAGATGAAGTTTTATTGAGGTTCAGAGATTGCTCTTTCTGGGACCTGTTCCATCCATTTCTGCCTATGAGAAATAGGGATACTGAGAACACACCATCAGAAGGCAACCATAATTATTTTACACAAGAGGCATACGGGATTTAGAATGTATAAGAATCATAGTGCTCATTATTAGACACGTCCACCAAATCTGAATCCAGAACTGATTGTGCCTCATTTCCAAATGCACTAAATGGGGTCCTCAGAAGGGCCTGCTGTGAGTCAGCTTTCCCTCTGCACACCTGTCCCCTCAAAAGCTGTGAAACAGCTCTAACCACTGCCACTCAAAGCTGTTTTGTGTGAGCACCACAATGGCTCTTCTGTCATTCAGCCTTTTCACATTTTCCTTCCAGTCTCATCTACTAATCCCATGAAGCACATGGAAGGCTGGTACATCTGCAACCAGCCTCAACTACACCAAGGGGGTACCATCCCCTCCCTAGGGGTGACAATTACTCAAGCTGAGAACAATTTCAATTTAAATTTGGTGATTAACCTCTATATAAAAGGCACAGCTTGTCTTGCTGCTGGTTTAATTTTTTTGCTGTTGCAGTTCAGTTCTGGCCTGCCTGCTTGCAAGAGTGTTTTAGCCTTTTACTCAGAGTTGACTATGTGAGCCTGATAGCTGAGTTCTGGGGAGAATGAGGAATTTGGATACTTGTACTGAGTTTGTCACTGTGCAGCTCTGCACTAATGTGAAGGGCCATGACTTACATCTTATATGGGGAATTTGGCGCCTAATGGCACCAAATTATGGCTGAGGCATTCAAAGACATCCAGCCTTGCAGAAGATGGCTACAGTGGTGTTTTATTGGCTCGTTGTGTCTTTTCCAGCACTAAGAGGCCACATCCTGAGGCCTGGTGTTATAAAAAGGGTCACCTGCTTTGTGCCCAGGCAAGTGGCTTTGTCAGTGCTAGTGTAGATGATCCCACACTATTCCTGAGTGTGCTCTTGTATAGGACACTCTCTCATGCCTGTCTCCCTGGTATACAGAAATCAGGAATTAAGTTGAATTTATTATTTGTGGTCTGTTTATCAAGCCCAACTATAATGTGCAGAGAAACTTGCTCTCTGAGACTCAGAAGAACCAAGGAATGAATGAACAGGTAAGTCTGTATTCTTCCTCATTGTTTGTGAGTGATTTTTCAGTTTGGTCTCAGAAGCCAAAATAATTTGAGTCTTTAAGTACTTTCAAGCTAAGTGCCTTGCTATGTATATATACTTTGTAAAATAATGTTAATTCTGCATTATTCAGAATGATTTTGATCTTTTAACTTTGTAGAAAGGTTTTAAAATCAAATCTAGCTATACTTATTGTTGAACCATTGCTTTGATAAAAGAAAAATAATGCACCTCAGTTGTTAGGGTTTCTAAATGGATGGTATGGTTGCTTTTTTTTTCTAGCTGTAACTATTCAGCCTAAAACTGAATTTTCCTACAGAGCCTATGTAAAAAAACCCCAAACCACAAAAACTCTACCCCCCCTTTTCATTTGTTCTCTGCTTTAAATAGAACTTTCTATCAGGCTGTGTTCAATTTGTGGCTGTTCAGCACTTTGCAGTAACTGTAAAACTTCCTGTTTTTGTCTATGTTTGTTTTTTCCCCTGGTGTTCCTCACACTTTGCCTTCCCTGTCCTCTCCACTGCTATTCCTCTAAGAGCACAGTTGAGGTACCTGTTATCCTGTGGGACACTCTGCAATAAGTGCCCATATCCCATGACTTGAAGTCACATTATCAGTTCATAAATAGCTCAATGGGCTGGAGCAAAGCCAACTGTAAGGACTAGGACCTTTTTTTTTTTGTGCAGAAAAGGTAGAAATCAGAATAGTTTGGATAGGGAAGGTGAACCTAAGCGAGAGCAGGACTTGTCCCACTGTCAGTGTTTGGTGTCATGAAGATTTTCTCCCGAAGTTGCTGCCTGTTGATCTGACAACTTCTCTTATGACCTCTGAAATTTCACTTTCTTTTCAATATTGCCATTCCATGGTGTTAAAGGTAACTACATCCATGTCCAAATTTTTGAAGGATAAGAAGGACATCATTAGCTTTTTGGATCCTACAGAAAAGTTTTTTTCCCTGTTTGAAAGTTGCCATAAATAATGCAAGACTAAAGAGATAGTTTATTTACAATTGTGAAGAATGTTTTAATAATTCAAAAGCTGTGTCCTGCTGGAGCATTAATCTCTTAATCAATCAAAAGAAATGAGCAGATTATTCTCATGATGTGCAGAGTATGTTCTGAGCAAGCAGCAAAAAAGAACCAAATGACAAATAAAACTCAACTTCCATACTTATTTATTTTTATTTTGTTGTATTCTCCCATATTTAATTCCTGTTTTGACTGGCTTTTGTCTAAATCTTCAGAAAATGCCATCAGCTGCACATGGCAAACAGCACAATAGTGAGAAGGAAGCTACTGCAGTTGAGGCACCCATCTTAAAAAAATCAGTTTTGGATATTACACTGCTAGAGGCTGTGGTGTGCACAGAATGTGTCAGAACAGGCTGGCACTCAGGTAATGACTGAGCTGTTGATTTCTACCTCCCATTTTTGACAGTTTGCCCTCCTGTAGGTATCCTATGACAGCAGAAATGGCAGTAGAGTCTCTCAGAGTGAAACAGCACTAAGAATGACAAGAGAAATCATTACCTGTTAAGTGTGTACCATTAAACCAGAGAGTATTTAGGGGACAATGCAGAAAGTTCTGCATGAGAGTGAAATGCAACACGTCAAAACTTCATGAAAGATTAGAACTAGACAGGCAAACTAAAGTTACCCTACAATGACAGCATTGAGAGCAAACTTGAGACACATTCTACAGTGTGTTTTTCAAAGGCACAGAGCAAAGCCCAAAGAAAGCTCTCAAGATCATTTAGACTTTATTAGACAGCACGTCTCTATCCACAAGGCTCCTTAGACTAACAGCTTTGAATGCTATAAAAACCCAAGCAAACTGTTTTTGTGGATAGTAAACTCCCCAGCTCTCTGCTGCCTGACCACAGAGGAGCAGAATGCACATGCTGAGGACAACCAGGTCGTCACAGTTGCTCCCCATCAAGGAAGCCTCTGGCTACTTCAGGAGAGATGCTGTCACATCATTATTTTACTGTACACTTATGGAGCTGATGACATTTAATTCAGCACATTTCTGAGCTTTGTCAGCACTTGATCTCAAGTGCCTGATCATAAATATGCAAGTCCGATGTTATGCTGGCACTTGAATTTATACTCACCATAAAGCATAGCTCCTCCAGTTTCATGCAGAAAGCGGAATCGATGGTTTTTAAACAACCAAATTGTTAATATTGTAAGAATGAGAAGAAAGTTAAAGATTAGCAGCTCCAGAGCTCCCTGCTGATAAAAGTGATCTTCATCTTTCACTGACACGTATTTCTTCAACTTCTCCATTTCATTCCCTTCATAGAAAGTATGTGAAAAATAAAAGAAAAAAAAATCACAGGAAGGAAAGTGTTGTCACCTTTGGTACAAAAACTCCAGACACTACAGAAATTCACAGCAAGCACATCTGTTTCATTTGCAGCCTCATGGTAAAGTGCCCCAGCTCAGAATTCAACTGGTTTCTAGTTACAGCTTCCTGCTTGTCTCTTAAAGCTGCCCCGTCTCATTTTTAGTGTTATGATTGTGTCACTGGACTGCGCCTGCTCTGGCTGTGGATGCACAAATTGCTTCCAAGGCTCAGACTCTCCATTTCTAAAATTCTGTTGTAAAACTCAGTGTGTGTTCATAATGTTTTCTTCCTGTAGTTTACAGCCCAATCTGAATCCTAGGAGTCCTATTTTGTCTTCACAGTTTAAGATGGAAAAAATAATATTAAAAAAATGGCACAACAGCTTTTACTACATTTTGGAAGTTTAAGAACATTTCCTCTTTCCTACTTTCTCATGTTTAAATATAAATGACATAGAATAAAGGTGGCACTTTACTATGGTGCAAAGACAGAAGAAGAAAACAAATCAATGGATAAGGATTTCAAGATTTAGGCACTTGTATTGATCCTGCCAGAAGACAGATCCCTGTAAAAGCAAGGGTCCAATTACCTGGAATTAGAAGTACTTAACCCTCCCTATTGAATTGAATAATATGCAGTGGAATATACTTTTCATCATTTCTGCCGTTCGCATGTTTTGATTTACTCAATTCATTATTCTATTAAGCCAGGAAGCAGTAGAAATACTCTATGTATAGCAAATATTCCTGGACTTTTCTGCCTTTGCTCAAGGCTGCAATGCATTTGCATACAGAGAATTTCAAACAAGCTCTAATCTTCATCAGAAAAAACCCAGCAATTCTACTTCTCATTATAAAAGATAATCTTCTCGTTATATGATGCTAAAATCTCAAATTTTTAAATACATTTTGAAGCAAACAAATCTGTACAAAATCCATTCCAAGTCAGGTAGGTGTCAAAGGTGAAGAACCTGGGAATACCCAGTTATCCATACTCAGTAATTCTGCGACTGTAGTTTGTAACAGAGTGTTCCCAGGGAAGCACTGTTTTTTCAATCAATCCAAATATTTTGTTCTCAATAATCGTTCAGTTCTGTCTTCTGCATAAGAAAATTCATCGGCTTTACACATTTCACCTTTTTTCTTTCACTTTGTAAGAAAATTATTTTCCTTCTAGTTCTTTTTTAATTAATGCTTTTTCTTTGCTTACCAGGTATTTTTCAGTCTCTGTCAGTGGTTTCACTTTGTTCTCTACATGTTTCACTATTTTCTCTCCTTTAGTTTTCCCTCATTTCTCTGTCTTTTTGTAGGTTTACCATATAACTTATAAACATGGTCAGGGTTGTTTAAGTCAAAACCGTATTTCTGAACTAATTTCCAAGGGGCCCTCTGTGAGATGCAAAGTTGGCAGAAACCAGATGACACCTCCCAAACTAATGAACTGTGCTACTCGATTTTAAACAAGGGTAATGATACTAACTGGTATTTTTTGAGACTTATTCAATACTGTGTTTTGAATTAAAAAATAGTGTAAGAAAAATGAGTGTAGCAATTTCATTATAGAACTGTTTAAAAAAATGTTTGTCACATACACAAGGCTTATAATTTTCATAGATGAGAAAACAATAAAAATTAAGGCTTGAATAAATAAAATAAAAATGAATAAAAGAAAATAAAATAAAGGTTTTCATATTCACAATTTGGAAATGAGTGACCTGAATTTTAGGAGTCTGATCATCCATCTTCAATGTGGAAGTATCAAAAGCAAGCAAAAAAAATCAGTTGAAAATAATCACATTCAGGTTTTTTTGCAATAAAACCAAAAGATTTGTTTATTATGAAAGCCAGTTCTTTTCCACCCTGTGAAATAAGTAATTTACAGGCACTTATAATAAAATCAATGGAGATTCAGCCCAAAACAGTGAAAGAAGGTAATTTTGTTCTGAAAATCTCAGCGATTGGACTATTCACTTTAGATTTGGAGACCAGGCTCAGGTTTTTATGTGAATTTGCCCAAACTCATATTTTTCAGCAAATAACAAGGAGTTCCTTAGTTTTACTGCTAGAGCAGGTGTGGTATGAAATATTTGAAACACATAAGTGTTAATTTCCAAAACTGTCTTTTCTCTTTTGCAAAATAGGGTTATGATTCTGTCCAATCTCACAAGATAATGTGATACATGTTTGTGAAGCAATCACATGTTACAGGAATTTGCACCAGATAAGAGCTTAAATGAAAACAGAATTTCAGGTTTAGTTTCAGGCTTGCAGGTGTTGGACTAGGGGCTTAATTGTACCAAAGCTCCTTATACAATTTTGGGAAGTTCTGCTTCTAAACAGCACTCACCAGGTTACAGGATTGGAGTTTCAGGTATTGCTTTCCTCTCAGAGGTGTAAGACAGGTCCAAATCAACTTTCCAGACCCAGCCACTCATCATAGTTGCAGCTTCTGAGGAATCCGGAGACATCTAAAAACTGTTGTTTCTCTTTGCATTCTCAACCATTATATTAATTATTATTATACATTATCTGAAATACACCAAAGATATGATGATTAAGGCAGGATAACTGTTGCAACATGTTTGTAAGTGATAATTTTAAACATGCATTGTTGGGGGAAATATATTGGAATTAAGTAGTGCAGGACTTTAAGAATGCTTTTTTGCTTTTAATAATCTGGTTTCATTTGGCACCTATGGGCTACTTAGAGGGCTGCCTCAAATGCTCAGATTCATACATGGAGCTAATGTGAAAGCTGTGGGTAATGGAAGAGAAGAAATTTTTCAATCCTGTTTGTTTTGTTACACCTTGTCCTGACTAGTCTGGCTGTATTGTTCTCAGAATGCCATGTGATTTTATTAGAGGTATACAGAGCCAGAAACCTCTTAAGTTAAATTAAGCCAAAGCACCTCTCCAGTGTTTCTTTAGCAAATTTTTGTTATGTACAGTTTTGTAAAGAAGGATGAGTCTCAGTAGATTAGGAGCAGCCCTACTGAGAAAATAGAGCTACCCATGGAAAATACACAGAAAAACAGTATGGACTCAGAAAACCTTATCTGGGTTGCAGTATGGTCTCACTTGAAAAACTGTTGGCAATGTGACCAAGTAATCTGATATTTTTTGTGCTCAGGTCTTTTCACATTATTTCAGGTAAACCTGTTTTTAGAGGTATCCTGGCCCTTCAGCAATTTCCCTTTTCTGAAAATGGAATAACTTCTCTCCAAGTTTTGGTTGGTTTGCAGGTTAAATAGGGAAACAATCTGTTGCAACAGCTGCATCATATTTCCAGTATTGATAACAGATGATAAATTAAGAAGAAAGGGAACTTGATAAAATAGAAAGGTACATTTTGGTTTTAAGAACAGGCTACCTGGTGAATGAAGAAAGTTTTCATGGGGAAAATATTTTGAATATTACTTACCAGGTGAAAGAGACAAAAGATGTGAAAGCTTTTGTTGAAGGCCGTATGTCAAGTAATTCTCATAATACTGTGTTCTTACTACAAACAATATTTGCTTCATCTCCTCTGGCATGTAATTTTCACGAAAAAGAGGTATTAGTCTTATTTTCTGTGTCTACCTTATCAACTCTATGAGTTCCACAGAACAAAAATCCTTAGGTTGGCAGATGTAGAAGTCTGCTCTAATAGAAACTATCAAGATGGAATAGAAAGCAAGAGGAGTCTTGTAAATCAGTAGAGGGATTCTCACCTTGGTAAATATTAAGTCAGAAAAAAAGCATAATGTAAAAATTGTAATAAATTATAGTTAGTGGGAATTCCAAGCAAAGATGCTATGCTTTAGCACCACTGGCAATTCTGCAAGCATAGGAAAAATACAGACACGAGTAAAAGCAAACATTGAAAACAAGTGCATTTGAACATAATTAAAAGACCACGCCAAATTGACTCTGAAACTGAGAAATCAACCACTTTGTGAGTATACAGATAACAAATGTTCTGTCACAGCTCACTTGCCTAAAATCCCCAGACAGACTGGAACAGGATTAGTGGAATCACAAGTGGTTATCCTTCTCTAATCCATTCCAGCCAAGAAGATCTGCCTTGCTCGCCCTGCTCTGATACAACTGCCCAGGAAATACTGTGGGCTAAGGCCACTTAAGGCCACTAAGCCCACAGTGGTGGGCTAAGCATCAGTTATAACTGCCAGGCCTCTGCACTTTAAAAACTCTTCTTCTACTTCTTAGAATAGTCTTCCTATGAAACCATTTTATTTGCTGGTTGCTATTGATCTTCTCTCTTTTATTCTGAGGTCAGACTCTGTTTTTTCTTATTTGATATTGCTGGTATTTAATCTACAGGGTCTCAGAGCCTCTAGAGACAGAAATAAATCCTCATAATCTATGTATCGTTATGTTACAGCTATTACACTTAGCCGAAAAATAGCTTTAAAAATAATTTCTGCTTACTGAAATACAGCTTTCTATCCAGAAGTTAGTCTGTTTTGTTTTTTTTTCCCTCCTCCTTGGTTCAGAGCCTGTTTTACTGATTTATTAAAATACTGTACTGATTATGATGAATATACATTGAATTAAGTGGAACTGGACTTTTAATCTCCCAAGACTTGTGATCCTTCTGCTCATATGTCACTGTCTAGAGGCATTGTATCAACACAGGAAATATTTTCTCCCATTAGAGCACGAATAAATTTGATGCACCCTTTGTTATAGCAACAAACTCATCATGCTGGAATCTTCCTTCAGAGACCAAATTCAGTTTCGGCAGACCTGAAATGCTCATGTGTGCTTTTCTCATTGAGAAGACAGAAATTCCAGCATGTCTGAAGAAATAAAAGCTTTGAAAGACAGGAAGCCCTCTGGTTCTATGAGTTGTTACAGGGGAGTTAATCTGTTCCTGTTTTGACAATTTTAGCCAACAGGTTCAGAACTAAATGAATTCTTACAAAATTGTGAAAAACTGATATTACCTGTTTATGCAGTTTAAGTTAATCCACATAACTGAATGTCAGGATTATGAAGGAAATATTTCCAAGTTTACTTCTGTTGGTTTAATGCTCATTTTCAGCTTGAACTGCTGCCCTGTGGGACTTTTTTTTAATATTTTAATAAACTGAAAAACAATCTAGATAACTTTTATTGTTAGACTTTTAAGTTAAATCTTTCTAAATTAGAGTTTCCTGGTGGTAGACTACTTTGGGGAGCTGACTCATGTTCAACTCTTAGAACTGTGGATTTATGCATATAAGCTGGTTTAAGTTTAGTTTCCTATAATAATAGGCAATGCATCAGTCTCACAGACTAAGCTACAAGCTGGAATGTGTATACTAAAAACTGAGGCAAAAAGGTCATTGAATTCCTTTGTCTTTTCCACATTCTTTGTCACTAGTTTCTCTGCCCCACTGAGCCTGGGTCTACACTTGCAGGAGCCACTTTTGCTGCCCTTTTCATTACATCCCTATGGAGTTACAACTCTGTTTCAGCACTTCTCATATGCTCAGGCAGTGTCTATATTCCTCCTGGGTAGCTTGTTTCTGCTTCCATTTCTCTACTTCCTTTTCCTGTCTGAGCTCAGCTATTTATTGATGAGCTCAACCTTCATCCACTTCAGCCTTCTGCCAGGTTTGCTTGAGTTTCTGCATTTTGGGAGGTCTTTGTGGTTTGAAGCAGCTCTCACAGAAATCAATCTCTCCTGTGCTGTTGATATTAGCACCCCACACTTTCATATCAATGGTGATACCACATCACTGATTCAATTGTGTTGAGTAAACAGCAACTACAGAAAAAATGCTGAATTCAGGATTGCCACACTACATCAGAAAACATCCTGATTGTCATTGCAATTTACAGCTTAAAAACCTAAAACGACCCCCAACAAAACCACAAACTCCCCCACAAAGGCTGCCTGAAAAAAGTATATTGGTACAGCGCTTTTTGTTTTGCTCAGGTTCATTGTTCATCAAAGAGTCATTTGCTAGCTTCCGTTTCAGATACAAATTATATTACATTGTATTGTGTTATAACAAAATGCTAGTAAGGAATGCAGGAACAAATACCTCATTTAACCATCCTGCATAACAAGGGCTACCCTTTTCCATAAGTCGAATCTGAAAGCACATCCCACTAGAGGGCTCTCGTGACTCGTGGAATGGAAATCTGACTCTAGCACTACTGGGTCTTTTATCAATTTTCCAGGTCAAAGACAGGTTTTGGTTTATTTAAACAAAGCATTTTAATGCATCAGTATACTGGACTGGATCCCATTTGGAACTCATAATTACTTTTGTGACTTTATTTTCAGAGGAAGCATGCTGATCCAACTGAATTAATTTTAGTTTGTGAACATGAACATTCTGGATAATTCCTTATTAAACAAAACATCTGGCCCCAATTCTTATTTCCATTAGATCAGTAAGAATCAGATTAGTCTGAAATTATTATTTTATAGGTTCTGCCAATATCACTAAGCAATTTTTTGTGGGACTTATGTTTACATATGCTGGCCTTTCTTATGTGCAGGTAACCCTGCTCCCTACCTCAGAGCCTAAAAGCGTATTTGACAGAAATAGACCTATAATTAACACTGCTGTTTTCATCCCTATCAGTATCCAATCAGCAGCTTTTCCTTTCTCTTTTCAAAACTGTTTAAAAACTTGCAAATAAGTAACATTAAGAACAGATAATCTTCATTTCCACATAATTGTACTGTACTATCCACAGCAGCATTTCAAAAGAACAGATTGTGTTCTTCCATTTTGAAGACAAACAGGGTTATGTTTCTAAAAGAATGTGGGCACAAGAAATGCAGGCAGGTACTTTTGAAAATCCTGGTGGACTGTAACTTCTATTGCAGACAAAGTTTGGCCCTGCACTCTTTTGTAGTAACCAATTTTTCTTTAAGAAAATTATGCCTGAAACAAATAATTTAGATCTGTGAATATCTCTTTGAAGTACCATACTGCTTTCCTTAGCCAAGGGAAAGCCCTCTCTCATCGCCAGTTGAGCCCTGGGCCTGTGCTCTGTCTTCCTTTGCCATTCTCTGTCTATGTTTGGGACAATCATTACTCCGAGCCATGTTTTTCCCTTGCGTTGCTCCTGCTTCCAACCTCCTTATTCACAAACCTCTTTTCTTCCAACTGACAGTTTTCAAATATTTTTCTCTTGTTCTCTGGAAACTCTAGTTGCTATAGAGACACCTGATGATTACAGAGACTGTGACTACCTTTGTAAGAACCTCAGTTGCTATAGCAATGACTGTTGGCTGTGGGTTCAATGAAATCTGCTACATGGTTCATGCCCTTTTACACAGCAATACAGCTTGTAAAAGCTTCTTTTAATTGTTATGCTCAGTAATGAGACTGTGAGCCAAATTCTGTTCTAATTGAAGTCAGTGGGAGTTTTGTCATTAACTTCAGTGAGACCACAGTTTGATCCTAAACTCCTCTGTCCATAAATAACAAAAGGAATCCACTTTCAGCACTGTGGCCAACAGGGTAGGGCTTTGTTCAGTCAGCAACAGCTGAACCTGGCAACAAAGTTTTGATGTCTGTGACTGTATTTCAGTAAAGTCTGACTTAATCTTTTGAATATCATAGAAATTCTGTGACTAAATAGTCCATTCTCAGATCAAACATATCATATTCCTTGTGCGGACCTATGTGTATTCTTTTAAACAGAAGAATTGTGAAACAAAAATGTAATCTTTAAAATACTTAGACTATATGTTTTTCTTCTAGGAGAAATGTTTCCCTTTTGTTGCTTTGTGGAAATAGTGACAAGAAAGTAAACATTTTCAAGGAGATAGCATCACTTCGCAGAACAGGTATCCCTACTGAAAAGGTAGATATAATGCTGTTCTTCCAAAGGATGCTATTTCTTGGCAGTATCCCTGAATTTTTTTGACACTATGGGATGACCTCTGAAGAATGCCTTAAAGTCAACTTCATCTTTGAGCTATTTCTGTTCTATTTAAGCTATCTTGGAGATACTTTCAAAGTCCCAGGAATCCCATTCAAGTAGAAGTTGAGGTTGGAAAGCTCTGTATTTGATGTGTCCATCCACAAATGTTTGTTTTGTTAGCTAGTACCCAAATTATCACATATTATGACTGTTGTAGTCATTTGTGCTTTTATCTGACAGCCTCTTCATGAGCTCATTATTTTTCTCCTCTTTCTCCTCTCTCCTACACAGCTTCTGTGAAGTTATGGGGGAAATTACAATGAGTTTGTGTCAGAACAGTTTTTACCCTTGATCCTATCTATAAGGGTTAAATTACAGGCAAGATTACAAAATGTCTAATTTTCAGCATGCCCAGAATAAGAACTCTGACATGCCCACTTCAACAGCTGCTGCAAAATTAAAAACCTAAGAAGTCTTCTTACATGCGTATATCCTCTTACCATGCATATTTTGTGTAACAATCTGCTCATTTTAAGCAGTCATGACTAGATGAAATAAAAGTACCTGAAGTAAGTGCCATTGATCTCTTTAGAAAGTGCTAGGCCAGAATGAAGAGAGCAGAGTTTTTTATTTGCTAAGGGAAAAGTAAGAAATGGAGAAACGTTGCCTTTACAGCTGAAAAAAGTGACGCGCGGTATCAACATGTATTGTGTAACATTTGTACAAGAGTCACTCCCCAGGCACTGTCAGATACCAGGAGAACATCAGGACTCTGTGTACTCCCATGTTTTGGTGCACTTACTGCTCTGTACCATTTTTTTTGTACCCAGACCAAGATACAGAAGGAATCCAAACTCACTTATCTCTCCTTTCCCTTCATATAATTTCCTCAAAACCTGGCATTTTTTCTTCCTGCAGCAGTCATTTTTATTTCTCTTTCTTCTGCTCTCCAAAGATAAGCTGTGAAAGACTCCTAAGCTGAATCATAAAAAAAATCCTTTCTTATGAATTCTGCTCTCCTCTGGTGATCAGTGTCATCTGCTGATCAAAGACCATTTAGGCATTCCTTTGTTTTGACACAAGCCTGTTGGTCAAAGTGGTTGTTCTTATTGTTTATGAATGCCAGGCTTTCTGTGCGTAGAGGCTCATGAATTATAAAAAATGATCTATTGTGAATCCTGTGCAATTATCTTCTTGAATTTCTGATTAATTTAGCTCCAAAAAAATCAGAATGAAAGAATAATTCAGATTTGAAGGAACTTCAAGGGTCATCTCATCCAGTCTGAACCAGCTTAGATTTGGCTCCAAGAAGCTCAGTGTCTTGCTGTGCCTCTTTGTTTTTCTGGATATTTAATTTGCAGGTATAAGAGAGAGGAAGCAAAAAAGTACTGCATTCAGTAGTGTTAGCATTTTGACTTATATACACACAAAAAAATTATAATGTAGAGATGAAATTCAAAAATACATAAACTCCATCATGCTCAAAGCACCTTATGGTGACTTCAGGATTTTCATTCTTCTGTCAGTTTGGACATGGAATAAAATTAGAACTGCTGCTTTTCTTGTTTTACTTTGTTAGGCTTTACATGCACATCTTCCACCAGTCTGTTATGGAAGACATAGGAGACTGAAATACTAAGAAGTCTTGTGGACCATTAATTTTTGTGAGATTTTCTGCTTTGCAAGAAAAATCTTTATGAATTGTCTTCTGTGTAATCTGTTCTATTTCTGAGCCATATGAGCAATTTTGTCCTGTCTTCTAACATGTATTCACAATGTATTTTAGATTATTTATATATTTAGTGAATTCTTGTATGATTTACAGACAAACTGTGTTCTGGTATTTAAAAGAGAGATATTATTTTCTAAGCCCTTCTAGTAAAAGCACATCATCTGAGATGAGCAAAAAACAAACTCAAGGCTGTTGCTATCAGAGGGCAGATACTTATTCCCTGTCTGAGGCTGTTCTTTCCATCTACCCCCCATATTAAAACTTGCAGCAGTTCCCTGGCCCTGGCAGGGTGAGGAGCTGCAGGTGCTCACCATCCCAAGGTACTAAAGACTTGGAACAAGCTAGATTTGTGTGTCTTCAAATCACACCTGCTTTCTGATAAGTACTCCCTAAAATATGCTCAACTGATTAAACAATGCACTCCCAGGACATTGAGACTGCTGTGGATGTTTTTATCAGTCACAGGTTAGACACTGTTTAGGAAGAAACAGCATATTTGCTCAACATCCTTGGAAGTAGAAGAAAACAATTTTAAGATAAATCAGCTAAGTATCCCAGACAGAAAGTGGTAGGAAGTTATTTAAACTGAGCCAGCACTTATGGATTTCCTGCTTTGTTCCCAGATTTGCTGTTAACAGTGTTCTTTATCCACCTTGTCATTTACCTTGCCAGCCGTCTGCTTCCACTGCAGGTCAGGAGAAACAGTTGCTCCTTATAAAGCAGCTCCAGCAAGAAAAAAAGGAAAAAGGGCATTGGACATAGATTTACATACTGTTGGTGCTTGACATGGCTTCTCGTGGAGCACAGCTTGAACTCTTTCAATAATGTTCTCTCCACCAGGTCTGACAGTCTAAACCTGGCAACACTCTACCTGCTGAGCACAGCCCTGCAGGTATGCAAAAAACTGCAGGGTAGGGCCTCACCCACCAGAAATAAGATTCTCTCAAATGGAAAGAGCCATAAGTAAGGGATTATTAGATCAATGTCTCACAGCAGTCCTTTTAAAATTTATTTTGCTAGCAGCATCCACATATTCTGTCACTTCAAAGAAGAATCAGCTGAACTGGCCTTGGAGAAGAGGAGAAACTGGAACTTACTGACCAGCCTTTTACTGGATGTGAAGGCAGAAGAGTGATAAAGATTGGGCATTTCTCTTGTTGCTTAGATCTCCTTCTCACCTTCAAAATGTATAGAGAAATAGTCTTTGAATGTAGTTCTTCATATATTTCACAATATTCCCCATGAAAAAAAAAAACCCAAACAAACCAGGGTACTTCTGGGGTGTTAAAAAGGATATATTACATCATAAGGCATGTTTGCCACATTCTTGTGCAGGCTTAAAGGTTCTCTTTGTGACTCTGGAAGACTCTGCCAGCAAAACACAGGCTATTATGTTTATCTGTTCTCTGGTTTTGAATATGGCCTTTTGTTGAAAGATCCATTTCAACATGGGTGAGCCAATGGTCACTTATTGCCTCTGAAAGAAAGCAATTCCTTGAGTTCCATTGACATCTTGCATACTGATTTAAATTTAGGGGTTTTATAAGAAGTAACACTGAAAATACCATTATCTGGCTTTGGGAGTTGTTCCTCTATCTAGGAATTACGAATTAAAAATATAATATTATTACTAACAACATTTGGAATGTGGCTATCATAATGTTTTATAACAATAGGTATTTTTCTTGTGTTAAAATAGTAGAAGAAAACAGTATGTTGGTATCCTGATAATACAATGGGTTGCATTTTCCCAGTGAAAATTCAGATTTCAAAATCTCCTCCTGAATCCCCCATAGAAAACAATTCTATGGAATGTAATAATTCCCATCTCACATAAAAGCTAGACTTCTTAGGAAAACAAGTGAGTAAAAATGTTTTAATATATTATTTAAAGTACTAAAACATCATTCAGCATATTCTCAAAATGAAATATTGTATGCTGAGAAATACCTCTTACTATATTGCTTTTTAAAAAGAAAGTGTTTAATGTAACTTTTCATGTAATATTTCAACAGATATACAGCATTTTAAAAGGTAGGTTAAGATGTGATTTTAAATTGAATTACAGTCATGGTAGAGAAATGGAGGAATATTTGGCTACCAAATGGGAATTGGCAATTTTTTACACCCTACCTTAACAATCTTAGAATTCATATTAAAATTATAGTTTTTTAAAGTAAAATAGTGCAATTTTTGATATTGCAAGAATCCCCTGAGACAATGCTCAAATTTATCACTCATTTTCAGTGGTTGGGAAGGGACTATAGCTAGCCAGATAAGCAATGTATTTTAAACAGAACTTTTGCTCAGGAACTAAATCTAGAGTCAGCTTGATTTGCCATCTGCTCGGCCATAAATTATTGTTGTTTTCAGCTTGTTTTTTTTCTTTCTGTGCAATCTAAATCTAAACCAGACATAATTTTTTGCAGTTCATAGAGCTGATATTGCCATGAAAACAAACAATCGCTATTTGTTACTTGTGTTCTGTCATTCTACCTGAATTCATTATAAAAATAAATCCCATTTGATTTTTTTACATCTGAATTTAGCCACTTCAGGCTGCCTATGTTTTTTTTAAATACCAGGTACTATGGTTAAATAGAGTATGTTCTTTGTCCTAAGGATGCAGCAAAATTACTTTAAATAGTCCAAACATCTTCCTGTAAGTGAGATAACATTTTCAAAAGTACTGTAAATAATGGATTTTGTTTCCAGCATTCATATCTGTAAGCAAAACTTGTTTTCTGAGCTTCCATTGCAAAGCAAATAGAAGTCAATACAGTGTGACTTAGAGGGGAAAAAGATATTTATTTCTTAAATAACAGTAAAAATCCTTATAAATAGGATTTTTTCCTTCTACTTCTTTTCACATGATGGGATTTTCTTACAAAACCCCAAACAAACAAAAAACAACAACAAAACCCAGTCAGTGATTAAGAAATCTTGAAGAAAAATGTAAAAGAGCTTCTGGAATTACACTACTCTTCACAACAAATTGCCATGTATTTTTCCATCTTGCTCTTCTTGAGACACTGGACAAACTGTTACAGCTCATGGCAGTGCATACACAAAGAAAGTGGGAACTGGTCCCACCTCTCTTTCATGAAGAAGCAGAAACTGTTTCCTATGGGACAGTCATATTGTCTTGTAAGAAAACTCATACAGGAAGAACAAGAAAATTCAGCTAAGATGTAGAATCAAGGAAAAAATCTGAACCCTCAGTACTGAGACTAGTGTTGAGATGGAATTGGAAGCAGGCAGCATCACTCAAAATATGGATCCTGTAAACAAAGAGAAAAAATGCCTCAAAAGCACAGGGATATTAGGAAGCCACTTCCCAATAACAGTGGTTTTTTTTTTTTTTCTTTCAACCCAGCATGACCATTTTGGGAGCTATGGCACTTCTTTTTCAGAAATTGATCTTTAGGTAGGTAGGACAAACTCAGAGTGAGAATTACTAATAATAAATGTAGAACTAATGAAGTCAACTTTTCCTAAAGTCGAGATATGAGAGAGCTGAAACATCTGAATTCCTTTCCTGACTTTGCCACATATTTTCCATAGGGTAGTTATCATTTATGTCTTCTTGTGAGTTATAATTTATTTCTGTTTGCATATGATTTTGGGATTCCTGAGTAGTTACAGTTTAAGTGTTCAGAAGTGTAGTTGAAGAATTGCCAAATTATTGAACACTTTTCTAAAGTAACACATCCAGCTATAGAAGGGCTTCATATTTTGATGTCACCATGCCCAAGCCTTTATTTGGAAATGCTACTGAAGAAATGCTGCCAAAAGCCATATGGACATTCCCTCCAGCTGCCCTCTGCTTTAGTCCCATTTGCAGTAATCTAAGGTATCTTTATTCTCTAAGCACTTAACTATGGAATTTAATACAGAAGCTTCCATTTTTAAGTTACTTCCACAGTGTACAGAGGTTTCCATGTGAGAATAGCACTCTAAAACTGCAGAATCACAGAGAGCTGTATCCTTGCCTGTAGGAGTACAAAATTATGGCTGTCAAATGTGAGCATACACAATTTCTTTGTGTACTTGTAAGTGTGAGATGTATATTAATTCTACTGAACAATATTATATCATAAATGGGCTGAAGGAGTGCCTTCTGTTCACTTGAATACTGAATAATGTACTGAGGAAGATGAAATCAACACCAGTCAGTGCCATACATAAGTGTGGGGAAAAACTAGGATGGAATCTGTGTATTAAAAGGTGTTTTTCAGAGCAGCAGACCTCGATATTTAGCATGTCTTCATACATGATGCTTCTACTATAAACTCAGCAATGTTTGTTTCCTTGTAGCATTAACATCTAGGAAGAAAGATTTTCATCTGCAACAGCAGCATTTGGACAAATACTTAAAAAATTTAATTGAAAGAAAAAAAGCTGTTGCAGTGAGTTAGTTTTCTGTCCTGTCCCTGCTGGAGACACAAGGTTGTATTCTGAGTTGAGTCACAAATGAAAGAGTAATTTTATGCCAGCACCATCTGTGCAGCATCCCAGCACTACCACACATTCAAGCATCATTCTGAATGCTCTGAAATCCAAGTTACAAGGACACACATCCTCGCCTCAGCAGTGAGACGTACTGACAGTGCTGCTTGGGAACACTTAAGCAGTGATTTCATGATGGTTCATTGTGTTACTGCTTCACTTATTAAAAGCAGATCCTCATCTCTCTTGCATCAAAGGTAAACAAGATCACAATTTGGCACCATAGCAGTGAAATAACTCATCTGCCTAATGCATTATTCTGTTAAGCACCAATCTACCAACCAGTCCCAGATATAATCCCCTACTTTTTGTTTTAATCCTCCTGCACTTTCAAATGTACTTTCAGTGTTGGAGATTTTTTTCTGCATGGAAATATAATTACATCTTTAAGTTTGGGCAATGAAACATTTGCATCTGGCATGAGTGACTTTGATACCTACAGATAGATTGCATTAAGCTGACTTTGCTGCTGAAAACTGACAGAGCTTACAATTATGCCGTCACTGGATCTGCAGAAGCAGAGCAGGGAAGCAGCATTTGTGAGGCTGCTCTGTGCCAGATGGCAAACCATGGCAGAAAAATCTATTTGAGCCCTTGTGTTCTTGCATTATAACCAGCAGATTGTCAGCTGGAGTAAAGTACAGAAAGTATGTAATTTAACTGACCTTGTCTCTGTAGGAATTTTCAGATCAGAGGATGAAACTCTTGATGTTTTTCCTTGGTAAGGCCATTTCCTTTTTTCTTCTCTCCCTCGTACGAGATGTATCAGTGGTTGATAAGGACTGCTGCAAAATTTCCTCTGAAATGTGAATGATTTATGAGCTTGAAAGACGTGTCATTTTAATAAAATAGCACTCTTTAATACTGCTGCTCAATTCTATGACCTCAAATCCTTAGAAGTAAGTTTCTTTGGACTGCAAATTACAAAGTACAGCTCTATTCATTTGCATGAGTGCATGCTAAAAATTGTGTAATTTCATATTGTGATCTTTAAGTCAAACTTCAGACACAAAATCAGGCTGCTTTGTAATTCATCTGCAACTTCTCTGGATAAACCACTTCAGTGTGAAAACCCAAAGCACTTTGTGATGTAACACAGAGAGGCCAGTAGGTACCAACTTTTTTTGCTGTGGTTGTGATCTACCTAAACCCACTTGTGTGGATATAATCACCTTTCAGGAAAGCCTCAGGCAGGAGTAACCATGATCTCTTTGTTCGAGTCATTCTTATTACGAGGTCTGAAAACACGTAGGCCTTGTTATCATGTCCATCTGCAAAGCTGGGTAAGCACTATATGTTTTTCCATATGTGAAACTGTTGGCTGAAGCCAAAACAAGCTAGAACTGGCTTTCAAGTTACGCCAACTTGACAGCAATTTGTTATTTATTTCTCAGCAAAGCCTCAGTAGAGTGTTAAGCAGATGACTATATATATCAAATATATTTTTCTCCTTCCAGTATATCTACTGTTGTAGTAAAAAAAAAGTTAAGTTTTCATGAGCTTCATAGTTTCCTAGACCAGAAAGGACAGTTTGATGCCTCACATACTGCATACAATTAACTTTAATAAAGCTACCTCTTGATTAAGCCAAATTCATTGCTTAACTGACCGACAGTTTATTCTGCAAGTGTGAATTGAAAAAATCACAGAATCATAGATTAATTTAGAATGCAAAGGAAGTCAGAAGATCATTTCCCTGATAAATGCATGCCCAGTGTGGGTTGATTTCAGGTGATTCCATGAGACCCCAACCCTTCTAGGCTTGTTAGCCACTTGTCATGAGCTCTTGGGACAGCAGTGGAATGGCTCTGTGGGACTTTGCAGGTCGATGGGAATGAACTGTGCCTCTGTGGTGAGAGCTGGTGTCAGCTCTGAACCAACAGGCACTGGCTGCAGCAGGTGCTGAGTGACATTGTAGATGTCACAGTGGATTCCACCTCTCAGCAAAAATTTATTTTCCAAATATAAACCAACCTGCAACATTTAAAGAAAATCCTGCTTCAAATACACCTTGGTTGTTTTATTGAATTTTTAATAAACCTAAGTGGTTGTTTGACTAAGAAGAAGGAAAAATCTGCCTGCATAAGCCAAGGCAATATGTTCTAGAGAATTATTTCCTTGCTGGATATAAATTTCTCTTTTATTAGACAAACACTTCGGAAAGATTTTTTCCTAAACTAAACTAATCCATCTCATGAGACAATGTGGAACTTTTCATAGCTTCTATATAGTAATAGTGCTGATGCTGCACTAAATAACATTTATAGCAGTTAAGAAAAAAAATTTGCATTCTTTTTGAATTGTATTTTTTTTGGAAAAGGTGTGTTAATTTCTTATGTGGTTAGATTTTCTTTGAAAGCATAGCCCTTACAGTTTTTTAAAACCTGTGTATCCTGGTGTGGTTTATTATTCTCCAGCTTGCTTCTCTGTGTGTTCTCTTTCACATAAGAGTAATAAAACTAGTTTGGTTTTACCTACTACTGTTAGATGTAAAAGCCTCATTTCACCTTTTGAGGATTTACTCCATTCCACAGAAATTAAAACTTTATCCAACACTTAGCATTAAAGCAGAAATACCTTAATTCTCTCTAGCAGTGCTGTTTTCAGTGACTCAGTCTTTCGTGTCTTTTGAAAAACCTTCTGCTGTTTGTTGCTTTAACACGTATTTCCTTGATGGCCTCGCTTATCTGATATAATTGTGTTTAAAATGAGTGGTTCATTTATCAGTGACACTTGAATCTATATGGAATTAGGACTGATGTCTGCAGAACACTGCAGTGCTGACAGCTGAGACGTTTGTGACTTCAGTTATGACCTACACGGGAGGAAACAACTTGGGAAGAGTCCTCACAGGAAAAAAAGAGTAGCCTTAGTTAAGGAGGGACATGTAGGCCATTAGCGAATCTTGCTAACACTTTCACAGTTTAATCCTTTACTTTGGAAATTTGATCTTGGCTGCAACATTTTCTAATTAGAACCTAATTTCAGATCTTCCTATGCAAATATTTTTAAAATAGTGCAGCCCTTTCACTATAATTATTTACAATAGCTTGCAGTGTATTCAGAAGCTCTGCTTAAAAATGCAGTTATATTGGCAGCCCTATGCTAAAGCTTGAATTTATCTACCAACTCCTACTTGTGTTCTATCTTTTTTACATCAAATCTTAATTTTTAAACATATTTATCACCATGTAGTATGTTCTGTTTTCACTCTTTGTATTTAACCCTCTTTACAAAGACTTAACTCCTATTGTAGTTTAAAATTTAGTTTTATATATCTCATTATTAGCACATGCTTTGTACCACAGTAAAATTTATTTAATTTCTCTTTTACTTTAGGTAATTATTTGTCTTCTAGGTGAAGCTTTAAGATTATTTGGCAAGTATAGCATATTCAAATATTTAATTTTCTCAATGATTTCTATATTGGGTTTATGAGGCAGGATTTTTTCTCGCAGGGGCGTGGTGCATGTGTGCTGCAGGGGTGGTATGAATGTACCTTAAGTGACAGTGATAAAGTAATAGAAAAAACCTCAGCTATTGAAAAGGTAGTGTCCTTGGTGGCAGCTATTTCTAAGTCAAGTTCTATGTTTCATGAGTGTGGGAAGTACTTTCAGAATCACCAACTGTTTCTTTGTTTCTTCTAGTATGACTTAATTTTAATGAGCTCCATGATTTCACATTATGTTCTCTACTCCTGGAAGTTATCAAAATGCAGTTAAGAGAACTTCTACATCCTTTAGAAGATTCATCCCTGTGACAGAAAACTTTTAATTACATTTTTAAAAATATATCAATAAATGGATATGAAAGCAAGTGTTTTAGCCCTTCAGTTTACACTGAAGTTGAGGCGTTTGAAGATGCAAAGTTTTATAAACAGAATTATAATGGAACTACTGTCAAACAGTTGATCTACCAACAATGTTCAAGTATTTGCATTTGTTTCATGTGTGAAAACCAAATATAGTAACACTAAATATCTTATAGCTGTTTTATACTTTGCAAGGCGATGCTGTTTGTGGGGTATGGACACTTAGGAACAAGCTACTGGGCCAGAGTAAAATCTCTGTAGACAGTATCCTGTCATTAAGTGCATACAGGATATGGATGTCTAGGAAGCAGCAGGACTAGGGTGTACGTGTACTGTTGCCTAATACTTCTGAAGACTTTTTGCACCTGAGGGGTCCTTTTCAACTGATGGGCTTCTGAAGTCAGTTTCCATGTACTTGGTTAGCCCCAAAGTGCTTCTCTTTTGTGAACTCTCCATTCTTCCTTAGAAGCAACACAAACTCTATCCATCTGCAATGCCTTTTGGCCTGGAATTCCACAGCTTTGTCACCTAGTGTAGCACTCTTTGCTCTGAAACAGGTTCCTACAAGATTAATTTTGGGGGGGCAAGGTTAATTGGTTCTTGTAGTTCTGGTGGCAGAAAAGCTGAAGAACTTCTGAGACATATTGGGCCTTTCCATCACACTCACCATCCTTTATCATATCCTTTGATAAGGATCCTTGTCCTTTATCATATCCTTCCGTGATATCTTTTTTCTCAAACTGTGAGGAAGTTATATTTTTGGTCAACCTTCAGCTCTTCTCTGAATTTTTTCCAGTCCTAGTTCATGGCTTGTTCTTTTAACAGCACCAGCACAACAAACAGTAAATTCAGATTCTAATTCTTTCAACCCTTTTCTATGCCACATAATACTCTTACAAGTAATACTACAGGTTTCAATCTGACTTGTAATCTTTCTGTGTTATATTTTCCTCACCTTTAAGGAAGGGATAACATAAAATAATTCTCTTACAAGATTTTTAAGTAGATGAATGTGATTATTTTACTCTTACTGACATGAGGAACATATTTCATATTTCCTCTGTCCACTGGACCAAAAGACACTCTGTTTAGGAAGTGTCTCAATGGCACAGCACAATGGCATAGCTTAGATCTAAAGACATCCCTGAAATGTAAACCAGAATACAGCACAGAGTTGGAGGACAACTGACTGGATTTTAGTTCTTAGAATACAGGACATTAAAAAATGGAACAGAAGCCCCAATTATAGATACATCCCAGAAAGACTGGCAAGGGACAAAAACTTCTTCATAACTATTGACTATAATTTTGCTGAAACGGAATTACTGGAAAGTTTTCTAATGTTTTGAATTTGACAAAACAGTATGGAAGAGTAACTTCTCATGGCACAAAATCATGTTAAAGCTAAGGTTCTATCTATTTTTCAACAACTCCAAGACTGAAACCAAGAAACTAGACGAAACTAACTCACAGATTGGCTGCATTTAACATCAGATGTGTAGCTTTTGAAATGCTGATGTCTTTTTTTCAGGCTTAACATGTTAAAATTGAATGAAGAGGCATTGTCAGCTTTAATGTATACATGCAACAGCAATGAAGAGCAAGCAGCTGCTGTTGTGGATCCCAGTTACCATAGCAATGCATTCCCATAGACATTTTCAAATTCATTTATAATAACATTTCATTTAGTAAACAAGAATGCAAAGTTGCTGATAGCATTCATGTGGTTTCCTGTATTATGAATTTTAGATGTTTACAATAAAATAACTTCATTATTAAATAGACAGTCCCACTGAAGGAACATGATGAAGTAAATTATTGTTTGAATCAGTTAGTTCAGACATAGGACAACTCCATAAAAATCCCAACCAATATCCAAACAATGATATATTGAATATGATATTGGTGCCATTTTACTAGGTTCGTACTTATAAAAATTATACAAAAACAAGAATAAAGTTCACAAGCCCACAATTTCCATGTCACAAAATTTCTGATTAGCATAATATAAATGTCTGATCATAGAGTGGTATGCAGGAATAAAGAAATAGTCCAACCTAAACCGTTCCTGCAGACAAACCTGAAAATCCATGTTAAGCAATGGTACTTCTGAACGAACAGATGTCAGCTGCTATATAATACACACAGAGCTAATTGAACAAAAAAAAAGGTTACACATAAAGGCAGCAGAATTCTCTACTGAAAGTAAAGATATTATGTGTTTATGGTAAAATTATTGTGCAAATTTCAAAGATGAAAACAAATTATTTCATTGAGAGTCAAAATTTTCATCAGAAACAAAATAATTAGACTTCACACAAGAGGATGTAAGTACTGTCACCCTGTTCTTACACCAATATAAAGAACAAAAATCAGGATAAAAATAGATGTTGACTTTAAAGGACAAAGACCATCCTTAATATGTACTTGAAGATGTGAGGAAAGAGAAATGAGAACCTGAAAACACTTTTGCAGCTTTTGATATTCAATTTCAGTGCAATAACCAGGCACTGTCTGATTCATGATGATAAAGCACATTTGCTAGGATGCTGATTCAGCAAAATAATCTGTAATGTTGTTCAGCTGCTCAAAGGCTGTAATAGTCAGGCAGCAATTAAAAGGAAGAAGAAAGTGAGGAAAAATTCCAGATTACCAAAGGCAGAAATTCTATAGAGTCAGTATTTCTGTTACACTGCACCAAATACAGTATGTTATGTGCATAAAATCCAACACGATAAAAGATTTTATTACTTATAAAAATTGTCATCTTGTTGCTTTTTTTTTTCATTTTTGCCTGCACTGTAAGCAAGAATTAGTATTGTACAGAGACAATTAAAACTCCAATTTAATGCAATTTTTTATTGGTTAAAGGAAGACACTCCTTTCCAGTAGTAAGATTAACAGATTAACCTAACTCACCTTTTAGGTGTTATTTTTCCAGAAGTACAATACTAATTTCATTTTGCCATCGGTAAGTGGCACAATATAACAAAACAGATTTTCAATCTGCAGAAGGTAGGGCACAAAACAGAAGTTGTGCTACACATCCTCAGAGAGCTGCAAACAGTGTCCCTCTGAATGTGATGGATGGTTGGCTGGATAGATCCTTTCCGCAGTCCAGCCATATATCCAGACTCTTTCAAATACATTCTACCTTCTGTTCAAGGGTCAAATCTGAAAGATGTCTGAGGATATTGAATGTTTGTCCCAACCTGTGGCTATCCCCAAAACAGAAAAAGGGAAAATATTCAGAAATCTCAGGCATGCCCACTGTGGCCCTTGCTGGGACACAGGCTTCTGAACTATGTGAATGCAGTCAGTCTGATGAATGTGAACGTAAATGTGTAAACTCTGGGTGACAAAGGTGCAGAACTTAGAATTGTTCTCCCTAGCACATCTTTCAGACCTGCCAGGCTAAAGGGACAAAGATCCCTATTTTGAAAGTGGCAAGGTGATTTGGTGATTGAGCGTGGGAATGAGTGTCTAGACAATTAAGAAAAAAAGATACTCCAAACTCTTTTGCATTATCTGCAAGGATTTTGCTATAGCTCCCATTTTGAACAGCTGCTTATTCTGTAGTTTGAAATAAGAGCTCAGAGTGAAGTGCCCTAGTGAAGGAGAGGCTGTTATCAGAGCTTTCAATAGAGCTGCTGGATTATCTTTTCTTCCTAAACTGTTTAAATTCTGAGTGGTTGTTTGCTTTTTCATTATGGAGGCCTGGATCTATTCAACTCTTCTTCCAAATCAATATACTAGATAATTTAATGTTGTATGGGACGCCTCTGCAGCTGTAGAGTCTGTGATCACCATGAGGCCTCTTGATGTTTCTGAAAACAGTGGGAATAACTTGTATAACTTATCCACTTGTATAAAAGGTCTGTGCATAACTCCAACACACCATTGTTACAGGAGATGTAAAAAGTCCCCGGATGGAGGCAGCAATACTCAGTAATTATTGGAATGGCCCTTCATACCACACAGCAAACGAGACCCCGTTGCTGTGCTACGGCCCAGCCCTTTGTGAGAACCTGCTGCACCGGCACTCCACTGCTGGCCTGTGTTTGCAACCCAGTCACTGCAAGCTTTGATGAATTACACTTTGATGAATTACATATATAATGAAGTCTTCACAGGAAAACCACTATAGTTGATTTTGAAGGCTAGTCAGAAGGTGGCAACTCTAGAAAGACAGGAGATGAATGCTTTATAATGTATTATCTAGTTTATTTTGCATCCCCCTACACTTTGAAATGGATCATTCACAAATCAGGCTTTTTAAAACTACAAGATATATCTGTCATTCTTTCAGAATTAACCATTTTTTACTCAGTTGGTCCCCCTCCTTTGTTTTTTCTTTCCAACTCTGCATCAACCTTTCTCTTCCACACATTTTAGTCTTCAAAATGATTGCATTTTCCTTTCAGACTCCATTTTTTCTTTACCCAAAATTCGAAAATCTGTGACACCAAGTCAAAGACACATTGTATAAAAAGGCAGTCTCCACCTTCCCTTATCCCTCACAACCAACCCCCTTGGCCTCCAGGGAATGCCAGAGAAACCAGAAATAGCTACAGAACAAGTTTTCTGATCTGTTTAGAAACAGCAGATTTATTTGTTTATGAATCTGCAATGTCAAATGCGTTAAGAATACTACACTGTTGTTGAAAGAGCGTATTAAACTATTTAAATGATTCTTTGTACTTTAAAATGTTTTCATCTAGTAAAGATTAAAATATTCTGTTCACATTCAGAAGGATCAAGCTGTTTCCCTATAAATGAGCAAATGAGAAAGCTTGAGAAATAAGCAATGCAGAAAATAAACATTAATTCAGTATATTTGTTTATATTTGGATTTGTTAGTGATTTAATAACATACAGACTAGATATTGGTAGATGAAAAAAGCCACTACCAACATGCAAAGACCACACATGTTTAGCTAGTGAGTTTGGAGTTTCCATGCAGAAAAAAAATCAGTTCATCTTTGAGGATCAATTATGTTTATCTGAAATATGGCATGAAGCAGTTTATCCCCTAATGAAGACTTGAATTAAAGGAGATGATATATATTTATGTATATACTTATTTTGTAATAAACCCCCTGGTTCATAGACCGGAATTTGCTGATGGAATGTTTTGACCCTACCAGCAGCATTTAACAAGGCATATTGAAACAGATACGGTCAGCGACAAAATCTCAGTGTAAGAAATACTTTAGATTAGACATAGAGATGTCATAACACAGTACTTAGGGATATCAGTACATGCCAATATAATAAGACAAACGTATGTCCAATATTCTCAATACTATGTATATAGAATAACTGTAAATTATGCAGCCTGCTACACTTTTTTCCCAACAACCATATCCCTACTGCACATTTGGGACTGGTCATGTAATAAGCGAGTTACTTCTCGCAATATGAAGTTTGTCTTTAATTTGTGAGAGCAGTGTCAGACGAGATTAAGACTTTCACTCTTTTTCTTAATCTCTGTTAGTCTGTTGTGTGCTAGTTTTATAGAATGGTTCTTAGCCCGAGGCAGTGCCGGTGACTCCCCTCACGTTGTGGAAGCAACCTCACAGCACGGTACATTGCTCTTCCCGCAAGAGTGGGGATAGTGTGAAAGTATTTCAGACGATCAGGTGAAGTGTTCCAATGACAAAACGAGACACAAGAACTGCGCCTGGCCGGCACTGGGAGAGAGAGAGAGAACCTGTCCCGTGTCCCAGCAAGCCAAGCTGGGACGCGGCGGGACCCGGGAGGGCGGGCTGCGCTGTGAGGGGCAGGCAGGGACACTGGGGATGGCGGTCACTGCTGGGGCAGCACGGCCATCCCGGGGCGGCTTCGGGCAAAGCTTTCGGCGAGCGCCGCTGCTCCGGGCGGAGCGGGTTCGGACACGGCAGACAGGCTCGGACACAGAGACACAGCCGTGCCCAACATGGCGGCAGGCAGCGCCAGCCCGCGCCCCCTCGCACGGCGGCTCCACAGTCCGGCGGGGCCGGGGGCTGAGGGGGCGGGAAGGGCGCCGTGCCCGCCCACGCTGCGCGGGCGGCCCCGCCCAGCCGGCGAGGGGGCGGGCAGCAACGCAGACGCGACGCCTCGCGCGCATGCAAAACCGGGGGCGGCGCCGGCGCTCTCGCGCTAGGCCGCCCCTCGGGGGCGTGTCCAGCGGCGGGGGGGGGCGGAGCCCCCAGGGGAGGGGGGGACGCGGCGGGCGGCGGCGGGAGCGGCGGCAGATCCTCCCCGGGGCGGGCCGCCGGGCCGCGCGCGGGAAGGCCCGCCCCCCTCCCCTGCCCTCCCACTCCCCGCCGGCATCAGGAACTTGGCCGCTTTTATCGGGCGGGCGGCGACGGCGGGGAGGTTATTGAGCGGAGCAGCGGCGCGGCGGGGGGAGGGACAGCGAGATCGGCGGAGGGCCCGTGGCGGCACCGGGACGATGCTGCGGTGTTAGCTGAAGTTGGGCGGCTGTACCGTACGTGAAGGCTGGCGGTTGCTGGGCCAGACTGGCGGCGGAGCTGGTGTGAACACGCACTCGAGGTGCCTCGCTGCAAGAGCAACGAGCTGTCGGACGGCGCTCTTGCAGTCAATAAGTGACAGGCCTGCTGGGGCACAGCTGGTGCCGCAAGTTCCTCAACGGGCAGCTTGCGGCTGGAGAAGCTGGGGCCGACTGCGCCTGCTGGACTTCTTAAACGTGAAGAAACGTTGGACTTCGCGCGGTACGGAGAGCCCGCGAAGGGCTCCAGCGCGTCGTGCTGAAGCGCCTGGGATCGGCGCAGGAGCTCGCGACATCGACACCAAGAGCTGCCGCAGCGCCACCGGCAGGGGCCGCGCGACATGATGAGGCGCTGCCCGCCACAGGTTCGCCAAGCATGAACGGCAGAGTGCGGCGCTCACCCCGGCGCCGTGGAGGGTGGTCCGAACTGCGGGCACTGCCCCTCGCAGGCGCCTGCTCGACCGCATGGTGCGCGCTACGCCGAGTACCCAAGGACTCGGGCAGGTCCTGCTGCGCAACCTGACGGATCGAGAGCGCATGCAGCTCCTATCACCCGAGACTTCACCCCGAGCCGTGGTGCGG
Organism: Certhia americana; assembly: GCA_018697195.1. NCBI lineage: Eukaryota > Metazoa > Chordata > Aves > Passeriformes > Certhiidae > Certhia > Certhia americana. The sequence goes on along the minus strand of CM031865.1, from coordinate 14,274,112 downwards.
CAGGTAAGCGCGGCCGGCAGCCCGGGTGGGCGCACGCAAGCCCGCCCCGCCGGCGCTGGCCGTCCGGTGGGAACCCTCACCGGAAGGCCTGAAGCCCCTCGCCGTGTTGCGGGGGGGGCCGAGGGGATTACGGGGAGCTGTCCCCAAACCGGCAGGATCGCGGGGGCCGCCCGCTGGCGCCCGTGCAGACTGAATCGCTGCGGGATGCCGGCATCAGGGCGAGATGAGCAGAGGGTCCCCGGTCCTGCTCCGGGCAGGAGTGTTTCTTAACGCACTCAGGCCTGATCAGCTTCCTCCTACCTTTCTCACTCAAAGGCTGCTGTGATTTGCCATCCTCCGGGTTTTAACTCCATCCCAATATCCCGCTGTGCCTCGGGTACCGAGCGGCAGCCGCGGTCCCGCAGTGAGGCGTGCGGGGTCAGTGATGGAGGCTGATGCTCTCTGCTGACTGAGCCTGCGCACAAGGTCGTGTCAGGTGTGCAACAATCACATATTCCCAGGCAGATATGGTTGCCCGTGATCATTTCTTAGGGTTAGTTTAAGAGGATGAGTGAGTAGGAGTGTGTGCTGGTGTGTTGTGCTGCTTGTCAGAAACGGATTCATGTGCTATGTAATGTCTAGTGTGAGCTAAAATATAATTAGTGCTGGGAAAAATTAGAGAGAGGTACTGGTAGCTGGAAATAGACCGACAAATAAAAGAAACAGTGTCTTTTTCCCGCGATTACATGTTCTGTAGCTGAATTAGGGGGACAGGTTCTCTGCACACACATGAAATTGTGATTAAATGTTATGTAAATTTTTAGGTAAAAAAATTGACCGTAGGAAAAATTCTATTAGTGGAACCACTCAGTGTTTCTATTCCTAATGTTAGATGGGAAGCTTTTGTTTTGTTTTTTGAACATTATCAGGGAACTGTCAAGTATGCTTTAGTACGTGGGTTGGCATCAGAAACTTTCTCGAACTAAACTGAAAACCTTTTTTTTTTTGGCCCTTGCCTTTATACAACATATGATGAAAAAATATTACAAATATGTTTTTGAAAACATTACCTCATGATTAGCTATTAACATCTGCTGTTTCTCTAGTGAGAGGCCAAGAATGCGTTTCGGAAAAAAGCGTGCTGCAGGCTTTTAACCCTCCAGAAAGGTCACCTACTGATAATTTTTAGAAATTCAATTTATGAACTTGAATTACAAAGAAGTTTTTCAGTAGGATGCCTGCTGCCCTTCGGTCTCTCCATGTACAGTCTTAGTTTTGTTTTAAAGTGTGTTTCCAGTTTGCTTCAGCAGACTTGAAGGTCCATAAGTCTCCACTTTGATGTGAAGTTCATCCTGAGCACAGTTGAAGAAAGGAACTCACTTAAGTAAGAAAAATCAAAAACTGCTTCAACTCTGCTGAGTCATTTGGAAATTCTTTGAGAAGTGATGTGTTTGGGCTGCGTTTATACAACTCCTTTTGGTTTTGAACAATGGTCAAAATACTGAGTGTAAACCGATGGCAAGAGAACAGCTGGGTTTTCTTCATAAATTCTTGACAGACAAAGGGTAGGGCAACTTGGGGCATTTACTGGAATGGGCTGGCTCAGAACTGCTGGGCAGTGGGTTGATTAGGGCCCTGTTCCCCTCAGCTTCTTGATCAAGTGTGATGAGTCCTGAGATGTCAAAGAAATATGTTTTAAAGCGAAGAAACATCTGGGTGGCCTTGACACTGTTGGACCTTTATCTTAACAAGGGGGGCAGTGGAGAGCAGAGCAGGTCAAATTTGTGGGAATAGTGAGGCAGGCTTTAGCAGTCCAGAGTGAGGTTTTAAGGCAAGTCTGTTCACTATAACAGATCAGAAGTGTTTTCATAGAGTCTTGTAAAATTTTGAGGTGTTAGGCATATCTTGGACCAAATTTCTGGGGAGGTTCAGGCTCAGCTTGTGTACTTAAACACTCAATAGGTGGTTCTCCAGAAGGTGTAATTAACTTTGGTATTGGGTACTTGAGGTTGAAGACTGCCTCAATTAGGAATAAAATATGTAAAAGATATGAATCTGTATGACACTCTTCCTATTCGAGTTACTCCAAGTTAGTCTCCATCTGAGAAAAATGTGTAAGGAATGAGTAAGTCTGTGTTATGCAGCGCAGTGCAACAGCAAAAAATGCCAGAACTTGAGAGGTGGTTACTTCTAGAATGATAAATGACTATGAGAAGGTTGCTGTGTTTGTACCTTACATTTGTAAAACGTTTTATGGGTAGTTTCTGCAGTGTTGGATGAAGGCAGGGAGTGGGAATTGAAAATTTTGGCTTGTGTTAAAATCAGCTGTTCCCAGAAAAAGGAAGAAACATGCATGGATGTTGTATGAGAGTAGATTTTATTTAAAATAAAGTGATCAATACCAATGATGGCATTTAAACCGTTTGTCACAGAGGCACAAGGAAAAAATATTGCTTATTTTGGCCCTCGAGCTTTCATGGAAGACCAAGTGACTGGAACTGTTCTATACGTTTTGGTTGAGAAGTGGAGATAATGTCTAAACTCTTGGTGTACAGTGCAAGCAAGTGCTGTGTGCTTAATTGTGTATAGGCAAATATAATAGGAATTTAGTAGGAATGCAAAAAGCTGAGTCTTTCATTAAAATAGAAAATTCACTGTTCATCTACAAGAGCCAGCAATTGTGGATTATGATGCTTTTCATCAGAGACTGGGATTTTAGCTGAAGCCTGTGTGGAGTATGGATATTACTGAAGGGGTGTTGCTTGTGACAGGCATTCGTCATGAGTGAGTTTCAGCTTCTGCTGTGGGAATTTGTCAGGCAGGGCTTGTTTTTTCACATAGAATGAGTGTTTTTATGTTAAGGGATTTGTATCACAAGTATAACACGGACAGTTTTTATATTAGATTACATATGTAATCCTAACTCATATTTGTATTTTATAACTTTCTTGTTCACTTCTTGTCTACACTAGTTATTGTGTAGGGTATTTGCCATTTACTTTGTGAAGCAAATGGAGAACAGTACAGTATTGTTTCAAGTACAGTTTACATAATTTTTTGTATTAAACTACTTGATTTGTCTTCTGTAGAATCTTGCTAAGATGATAACTATTTTAACTCTATCACAATTTTATCTGAATGCAATTTGAATGAAGAACTTACGTGCTAAGATGAAATTCTGATAGGTTGGGGGTTTTTCATTCCTTTCCTCATAGTTGTTTTCTGCAATAACGATGATTACTTTTAGTAAATAAGGGTTCAGATTTGTATCAAAATGCTGCATCTAACCCGTGTTGCATATATGCGTGAACAGCTTATTTGGACAAAAGCAACAACAACAAACTTGTGCTGTTCAACTCATCAAGATGAACAGAGTGTTTTAAAGGGAATCACCTGGAGGAAGGATCTATGCATGGCATCCTATTTATAACTGAAAATGATGAGGTTGGCCTCAAAACACTTGCAGAGATAGATTTGCTGAAGCTGCCTTAGAAGAAATAGAAAAATTGAAAAATACTTGGAATAGAAACTGATGTGCGGGTGTGATGTTAATTCTTTGCAGAATTCATAGGAACCTTGGGAGGTAAGCGATTTATCCTGTCCTGTGACTTTCTATAAACCATCCAGCTTCCAGTTTGAAATGTAAAATAGATTACCGTGGAGAACGCTTTTTGAAATGTTGAACAGTGGATATCTGCTTAAAAGTGGATGTTATCCAACGTCTCAAGTAACTTGTTTATTTTGATCGTCATTGCAAGTTGGAACATAAACTTATGTTAATAGAACGAAAGTGTGTGATACTCATTTTTCATGGAGCTCCTGATGATCCTTGTCAGCCTCAAGATTTCCCTCTTTGGAGGTTTGGTGCTGTGGCAGTCTCTGACAGTGTTGGATAACAGCTCCTGAGCTGCTGCGTCGTGCCACTGTAGCGCCATGCGTGAGGCCTGGTGTGCAACCACTGTGTCTGACACGTTTTGACGTGACAACGTTTTACGTTTTGTACTTTAACCACAAAAAACCAAACCAGTCCTAATCCGGTTCTCAGAGTTGGAAAATACAGTGGACTTAAGGACTGCGAAATGAGAATGTTTCTAGATAAGAAAACACACTGTCA
>CM031865.1:14251241-14266780 GCA_018697195.1 Certhia americana | reverse complement strand
CCAGGGAATGCCAGAGAGACCAGAAATAGCTACAGACAAGTTTTTCTGTATGGTTTAGCAACGCAGATTTTTTGTTTATTATCTGCAATGTCCAAATGCGTTAAGAATACTACAACTGTTTGTGAAAGAGCGTATTAACTATTAAATGATTCTTTTTACTTTAAATGCTTTCATCTAGTAAACGATTAAAAATATTCTGTTCACATTCAGACGGATCAACTGTTTCCCTATAAATGAGCAATGAGAAATCTTAGAGAAATAGCAATGCAGAAAAATAACATTAAATTCAGTATATTTGTTTTAATATTTGGATTTAGTTAGTGATTTTAATACATACAGACTAGATATTGGTAGATGAAAAAAGCCACTACCACAGCAAAGACCACACATGTTAGCTAGTGAGTTTGGAGTTTCCATCAGAAAAAAATCAGTTAATCTTTGAGGACAATTATGTTTATCGTAAATATGCATGAACATTTTATCCCCTAATGACGACTTGAATTAAGGGAGATGATATATATTTATATATTATACTTATTTTGTTAACCCCCCGGGTTCGTATACTGGAATTTGCTGATGGAATGTTTTGACCCCTACCAGCAGCATTTACAGGCATATTAAACAGATACGTCAGCAACAAAATTCAGTGTAAGAAATACTTTAGATTAGACATAGAGATTTCATAACCAGTATTACGAAGATATAAGTACATGCAAGATCAATAAACAAAACTGAATGTCCAATAGTCTCATACTATGTATATAGAGACCTGTAATTATGCAGTCTTGCTACACTTTTTTACCCAACAACCATATCCCTACTGCACATTTGGGACTGTGTCATATATAGCGGTTTTACTTTCTCCACAATATGAAGTTTGTCTTTAATTTGGGAGAGCAGTGTCAGACGAGATTAAGATTTTCACCTATTTTCCATTACTCAGCTTTAGTCGGTTGGTGCTAGCTTTTTAAAATTGTCTTACCCAGGCAGTGGCCGGTGACTCCCCTCACTTTGGGGAAGCACCTCACAGCACGGTTACATTGCTCCTTCCCGCAAGAGTTGTGATAGTGGAACGTTAGTCAGAGACAGGTGAGTGTTCCAATGACAAAACGAGACACAAGACTGCGCCTGGCCGGCACTGGAGAAGAGAGAGAACCTGTCCCGTATCCAGCAAGCCAAGCTGTGACGCGGCGGGACCCGGGAGGGCGGCTGCTCGTGTATGGGGGCAGGACACTGGGGATGGGCGGTGTCACTGCTGGGCAGCACGGCCATCCCGGGGCGGCCTTCGGGCAAAGCGCGTTTCCGCGGGCAGCGGGCGAGCGCCGCTGGCCCTCCGTGGCGGAGCTGGTTTGACACGGCAGACAGACTCGGAACACATAGACACAGCCGTGCCAACATGGCGGCAGGCACGCCAGCCCGCCCCCCTCACGAGGCGCCCACAGCCGGCGGGGCCGGGGCTGAGGGGCGGGAAGGGCGGCCGGCCCCGCCCACCGCGCCGCGTGGCGGCCCGCCCCAGCCCCGGAGGGGGCGGGGCCGCACGCGACAGCGACGCAATCGCGCGCACCAACCGGGGGCGGCGCGGCTCGCCGCGCTAAAAGTCCCCGCCCCTCGTGGCGGGTCCAGCGGCGGCGGGGGCGGAGCCCCCGGTGCGGGGGGGTACGCGGCGGCGGCGGCGGAGCGGGCGGCAGAGCCCCTCCCCGGGGCGGGCCGCCCGGGCCCGCGCGCGTCAGGCCCGCCCCTCCCTCCCCTGCCCTCCCCTCCCCAGCCGGCCCCTCATTAACTTGCCGCCTTTATCGGGCGGGCGGGCGAGGCGGGTGGATTTATTGGAGCCGGAGCAGCGCGCGGCGGGGGCGGGCAGCGAGCTCGGCGGAGGGCCCGGGCGGCCGGGACGATGCTGCGGCTGTGTCGCTGAAGTTGGGCGCTGTACCGCTATCGTGAAGCTGGCGGTGCTGTTTCAGGCTGGGCGGCTGGCGCTGTGCTACAGCACACTCGCTGCTGCCTCGCTGCAGCGCAACGAGCTGTCGGAGCGGCGCTTCTTGCAGCTCAATAAGTGCCCGGCCTGCTGGGGCACCAGCTGGTGCCGCAAGTTCCTCAACGGGCAGCTGCGGCTGGAGAGCTGGGGCCGCCTGCGCCTGCTGGACTTCTTCAACGTGAAGAACGTGTACTTCGCGCGGTACGGAGAGCCCCGCGAGGGCTCCCGCCGCGTCGTGCTGAAGCGCCTGGGCTCGGCGCAGGAGCTCGCCGACATCGACACCAAGATCTGCCGCCGCGCCACCGGCAGGGGCCGCTGCGACCTGCTGCAGGCGCTGCCCGCCACCGAGTTCGCCAGCCTGAACGGCGACGTGCGGCTGCTCACCCCCGGCGCCGTGGAGGGCTGGTCCGACCTGGTGCACTGCCCCTCGCAGCGCCTGCTCGACCGCCTGGTGCGCCGCTACGCCGAGACCAAGGACTCGGGCAGCTTCCTGCTGCGCAACCTGAAGGACTCGGAGCGCATGCAGCTCCTCATCACCCTAGCCTTCAACCCCGAGCCGCTGGTGCTGCAGGTAAGCGCGGCCGGCAGTGCCCGGGTGGGCGCACGCCCGCCCGCCCCCGCCGGCGCTGCCCGTCCCGGTGGGACCCTCACCGGAATGGCCCTGCCTGCCCCTCGCCGTGTCTGCGGGAGGGGGCCGAGGGATCCCGGGCAGCTGTCCCCAAACTCGGCCGGATCGCGGGGGCCGCCGCTGGCTCCGTGCCCTGACTGACTCTCCTGCGGAGATGCCGGCAGGGCGAGCTGAGCAGAGGGTCCCCGGTCCCTGCCTCCGGGCAGGAGGTGTTTCTTTAACTCACTCAGCCTGATCAGCTCTCCTCCTCCCTTTCTCCCTCAAAGGCTGCCTGTGATTTGCCATCCTCAGGGTTTTAACTCCATCCCCATATCCCGCTGTGCCGTCGGGTACCGAGCGGCAGCCGCGGTCCCGCAGGAGCGTGCGGGTCAGTGCTGGAGGCTGATGCTCTCTGCTGACTTGAGCCTTGCGCACAGTTCCGTGTCAGTGTGTTCCACAATTCACATATTCCCAGGCAGCTATGGTGCCCGTGATTCATTTCTTAGGGTCTAGTTTAAGAGGGAGTGCGTAGAGTGTGTGCTGCGATGCTGTTGTGCTGTCCTTGTCAGAAACTGACTCATGTGCTATGTCATGTTCTTAGTGTGAGCTAAATATAATTAGTGCTGGTAAAAATTAGAGATAGGTACTTGTAGCCTGGAAATAGACCGACAAATAAACGAACAGTGTTCTTTTTCCAGCGATTACATGTTCTGTAGTCTTTAATTAGGGGGACAGGTTATATGCACACACATGAAATTTGTGCTTTAATGTTATGTAAATTTTTAGGTAAAAAATCCGTAGGAAAATTCTATTCTGTGGCACCACTCAGTTGTTTCTATTCCATATCTGTTTAGATGGGAAGCTTTACGTTTTGTTTTTTAACATTATCAGGGAACTGTCAAGTATGCCTTTAGTACGTGGGTTTGGAATCAGAACTTTCTCGAACTACTGAACTGCCCTTGCCTTTATCCAACATATGATGAAAATAATATTTACAAATATGTTTTGAAAACATTATCTCATGATTACTATTAACATCTGCTGTTTCTCTAGTGAGAGGCCAAGAAATGCGTAAAAAGCAGTGCTGCAGGCTTTACCCTCCAGAAAGTTCACCTACTGACTAGTTTTTAGAAATTCAATTTATGAACTTAATTACAAAGACGTTTTTCAGTAGTATGCCTTCTGCCCTTCAGTCTCTCCATGTACAGCTCTTTAGTTTTGTTTTCAAAGTGTGTTTCCAGTTTGCTTCTCAGCAGACTTGAAGGTACATTAAGTCTCCCACTTTGCTGTGAAGTTCCTCCTGAGCACAGTGAGAAAGGAAACTCCACTTAAGTAAGAAAATCAAAACTGCTTCACTCTGCTGAGTACATTTGGAAATTCTTTGAGAAGTGGTTTGTTCTGGCTGCGTTTCATACAACTTACTTTTTTGGTTTTGAACAATGGTTCCAACATACTGAGTGTAAACCTCGATGGCCAGAGAACAGCTGTGTTTCTTCATAATTCTTGACAGACAAAGGGTAGGGCACACTTGTGGCATTTACTGTAATGGGCTGGATCAGAAATGCTGGGCAGTGGGTTGATTAGGAGCCCTGATTCCCCTCAGCTTCTTGATCAAGTGTAGATGAGTCCTGAGATTTCAAGCAAATCTGTTAAAGAGAAGAAAATCTTGGGTGGACTTGAGCACTGTTGGACATTTATCTTAACAAGGGTGCAGTTGAGAGCAGAGCAGGTCAAATTTGTGGGAAGTGAGGCAGCTTTTAGCAGTCCAGAGTGAGGTTAAGCAAGTCTGTCACCTTCTAACAGATCAGAAGTGTTTCATAGAGTCTTGTAAATTTTGATTTTTAGGCATATCTTGGACAATATTTCTGGGGAGGTTCAGGCCAGCTTTGTGTACTTAAACACTCATAGGTGGTTTCTCCAGAAGAGTGTTAATTAACTTTGGTATTGGGTACTTGAGGTTTGAAGACCTTCCCTCAATTAGGAATAAAATATGTAAAATATATGAATCTGTATGAACTCTTCCTATTCTAGAGTACTCCAAGTTTAGTCTCCATCTGAGAAATGTGTAAGGAATGAGTAATTCTGTGTTCTGCAGCTCGTGCAACAGCAACATGCCAGACACTCTGAGAGGTGGTTACTTTCTAGAATTGATAACTGACTACTGAGAAGGTTGTCTGTGTTTGTACCTTACATTTGTAAAACATTTTATGGTATAGTTTCTGCAGTGTTGATGAAGGCAGGGAGTGGGAATGAAACTTGTTGGCTTGTGTTAAAAATCAGCTGCTTCCAAGAAAAGAAACCTGCATGATGTTGTATGAAGAGTCAGATTTTAATTTAAAATAAAGTGATCAATAAATTGATGCATTTAACCGTTTGTCACCAGAGGGCACAAGGAAAAATATTGCTTATTTTGGCCTCGAGCCTTTCATGGAACACCACAGTGACTGAGAACTGTTATTATAACAGTTTTGGTTTAGAAGTGGAGATAATGTCTAAACTCTTGGTGTACAGTGCAAGCAAGTTCTGTGTTGCTTAATTGTGTTATAGGCAAATATAACTAGGCAATTTAGTAGGAATGCAAAGCTTGGTCTTTCATTAAAATAGAAAATTCACTGTCATCTACAAGAGCCAGCAATTTGTGGATTATGATGCTTTTCATCAGAGACTGGGATTTTAGCTTGAAGCCTGTGTGGAGTATGGATTATTCCTGAAGTGGTGTTGCTTGTGAACTGCATCATCATGAGTGATTTTCAGCTTCTGCTGTGGGAATTTTTCAGGCAGGGCTTTAACCCATAGCATGATATTACTGTTCAGGGATTTGTATCACAAGTATAACACTGCACAGTTTACTATAGATTACATATTGTAATCCTAACTCACTATTTGTATTTTTTATAACTTTCTTGTTAACCTTCTTTGTTCACACTTATTTATTGTGTAGGTGTATTGCCATTTTACTTTGTTAAGCAAATGGAATGACAGCTACAGTATTGTTCAAGTACAGTTTACGTAATTTTTTTGGTATTAAAATACTGATTTTTTCTTCTGTAGAATCTTGCTAAACTGCTCACTAATTAACTCCTATCACAATTTTTATCTGAATTCACATTTGAATGAAAGAACTTACGTGCTAAAGATTGAAATTCTGATAGGTTTGGGGGTTTTTCATCTCCTTTCCTAATGGTTGTTTTCTGCAATAAAGATGATTACTTTTTAGTAAAGTAAGGTCAGATTTGTAATCAAAATGCTACATCTAAACCAGTATTGCATATAGGCGTGAACAGCTTATTTGGACAAAAGCAACAACAAAACTTGCTGCTGTTTCAACTCATTCAATGATGAACAGTGTTTTAAATGGGAATCACCTGGAGGATAGGATCTATGCATGGCATCCTATTTCTAACTGAAAATGATGATGGTGTGCATCAAACACTTGCAGAGATAGATTTGCTGAAGCTGCCTTAGGAAGAAATAGAAAAATTGAAAAATACCTTGGAATAGAAACTGAGTGCTGGTGTGATTGTTAATTCTTTGCAGAATTCATAGAACCATTGTGGATGTAAGCAGATTTATCCTTGTCCTGTGACTTTCTATAAACCATCCAGCTTCCAGTTTGACATGTAAAATAGATACAGTGGAGAACGCTTTTGAAATGTTTGCAACAGTGATATCTGCTTAAACAGTGGATGTTATCCAACTTCATCAAGTAACTTGTTTAATTTTTATCTTCATTTGCAAGTTGGAACATAAACTTACTGTTAATAGAACTGAAAGGTGTGATACCTCATTTTTCATGGAGCTCCTGCCCTGATCCTTGTCAGCCTCCAGATTTCCTCTTTGGAGGTGCTGTGGCAGTCTCCTGACAGTTTTGGATAACAGCTCCTGAGCTGCTGCTGTCGTGCCACTGTAGCTGCCATGTTGAGAGCCCTGGTGTGCAACCACACTGTGTCTGACACGTTTTGACAGTGGCAAAGTTTTAAGTTTTGTACTTAAACACAAAAACCCAACAATGTCCCTAATCCTTGTTCTCAGAGTTAGGGAAAATACAGTGTGACTTAAGACTGCTGAAATGAGAAATTGTTTCTAGATAAGAAAACTGTTTTCCAGTAATGTGGTTGCATTTCTCCTAAGATCTTACACTTACCTGAAAAGACAGTTTACATCTGTACTGGCAAAACTGAAATACAGGATTTATAAATTGTTTCGGCAAAAGTGCATCTAGAGCTGTTCTTGCAACCATCGATCTTGCCTTTGTTTGTTGCTGTGGTGTTGGTTTACAGGATTGCCAGGTGCCTTATGAAAATGTCAGTGCGTTTGCTTTGTTTTCAGATTGTTGTGGGTTAACCCCAGCTGGGAACTCAGCCCCACTCAGCTCCCAACCCCCCATATTGGGATGGGGGAGAGTAGAAGTGAGAAAACTTGTGGGTTGAGACCGAGACAGTTCAGTAAGGGAAGCAAAGCCAAACAAGGGATTCATTCAGTAATTCCCGTGGGCAGGCAGGTGCTCAGCCATCGCCAGGACAGCAGGGCTCCACCACATGGGAGGGTGACTTGGGAAGACAAATGCTCTCACTCTGGATATGTGTCCCCCCTCTTTCCTCCTTCTTCCCCCAGCTTCACATGCTGATCACAGTGCCAGATGGAGTGGAATATCCCTTGGATCAGCTGGGGTCAGCTGTCCTGGCTGTGTCCCCTCACAGCTTTTTGTGCACCCTCATTCCCCTGGCTGCTGGGGTGTGGAGCAGAAAAGGCCCTGGCTCTGTGGAATCACTGCTCAGCAATAACTGGAACATCCCTGAGTTACCATTTCCAGCACAAATCCAAAACACAGACCCATACCAGCTGGGTACTATGGAAAAAATTAAACCAGCACACAAAGCAAGCTTGAAATTTGCACATTTGCAATTAAAATAAAATGCTTGCATGTAATAAAGATTTTTTCAAACTATAGAAGGTATCTGTCAATGAAATCCAGAGTGCATTAGTGCAACTTTGTCTCAAGCTGTAGCTTTTAACAACCTGTTTAAATGAGCATTCTTCAAAGAATGGTGAACATTTGTGTCTTGTATGTAAATTACAAGTCTCAAGGCCTTTTATTTCTCTGACTCTAAGAGAAATGCCAATCTCTATGTGCCAAATAGCAGCATTTCTGCATTTTTAATAGACTGTGTAAATCATTGCCCCTCCCTCAGATACGGTTTTAGCTTTCTAAATGCTTAAGCTTAATGACTTTATTTTTCTCACAACTTCTGATCTTTCCAATTCCTTGTGGGGGAAAAGCAAAACAAAACAAACCCAACAGCTGTATCACTATTCCAAAGTATAATTACTTTGCATGAACAGTCTGTTGCCACATAACCTAAAATTCTTCTGGTTTCTCTGCATGTCATTTTTGGGCTTTCTGTTTGGTTTTGTTACGGGAAGAGCAAGAGTTGACATCTGGTAAACATATATTAAAACTTTAACTGATCAATTTGAAATAACTTCTTGCACAGAATTCACTCAAAGTAGCAATTTAGCCAAATGTTCCACGGAATTTTTTTGCTGATCCACACATAAGAAGTAAATGGGCAAATTCTTCTATATTCTCATTCACACTCTTCTAATCATAAGTTATTTTCTGTAGTTCTATTCTAAATACATTGGTAGAATGTAGAATGGGTAGTCAGTTTTTTACTTGGTACCCTTTAAACTGTCTTGATAACTGAATTTGGTGTTTCTGTTCTGTAATTCTGATACCATAAACCAAGTAGTGGATTTAAGTGGTTGTCTGCACTACTTGACATATCTTTGGGTAGACTTGTGTTATTTAGGTCCTGGCTCATATGGATCCTAGGATTTTAATAGAAAATTGAATTTCCATTGGGAACCTTTTTAAAAGGAATGAAAGGAATAAAAAACTAATTCTTTGTTGAATTAAAATTGAGTGGCCTCATGTTACGAGAGTGTCCCACTGATGTGGTTGTATTGAAAACTGAAGAATCATTTTTTGCAGTGACATATGACTGTACGTATTAGACCAGAGCTGGTTTGTACTTGTCATGTTAACTGTCATATTTAATTATGTTCCTTGAGTTATCAAAACTATTTTCATCCTTCTTTCATAGTCAGAGTTCCTTGGAGTGAAAACATGTAGGGTGAATTATAAGGGATATTTTAAAACAGTCTAGAAATTCTTGAAGGTATTGTGGGGTGTATATTATGATGAATGGATGTCTGGATTTAAAGGCTGGGAAGTCACTGTGCAGACTTAAATAGAAATTCTCTTGAGAAATTCTTACTCTTGCAGTTTTCAGTAGCAGAGAAAAGTTTGTTAGCCCACATTAGAAACCTTGCAATACCAATGTTGTTCTGGTATGTCAGATGTATAGGGGGAGTTGTGTTTTACTTCCCCCAACTAAGTAATTAAAACTTTGTTGTTTGCAAAGTAACTTTGAAAATAAGGCCATTTCTGCTAGGACTCCTTTATAGTGCTATATTCCAGGCTCATTGCTGATGAGAAGTGAGTACACAGTGATTAGTTTTGTTTGTTACAAATTTAATCTGAAAAAAACTTTTGTGAACTACAAACCAATTTGAACAGATGACAACCAATAATGACCTTAGATTTACTTTACTATGGCTCTTGAGTTTAATCATTGTTCATTAATTTATTCCGAAAAGAGGCATATCTCTGCTGATGTGAAATACAACTTTTACAGCCGAAGTGTTCATCTTAACAGCTGAGTATTGAGAATTTTGTGTTTTTGTTCTATAGTGTGTCAGTTAAGACTGGTGTGAACTTCTTGTTGGCATGAATTGTATGTACTAACTGGTTGAAATGTAGTCAAACTTGAAGAAAAGTTAAATAAATTAAAAAATCATGGTTTCAATGGGAGCACCAATATGTGGAGTACTCAGTGAAACCCACTGTTCCCAGTGTGTGTGTAGGCTGGATGTGTATGAATTCTGTGGGAGTTCCAGGTAAATGTCAAATAGTGTGGCATATAGTTGAGAATTACATGGTTTTTATTGTACTCACTAGCTTTCAAAAAAACATTTGAATATGTATCTTCCAGAATGCCAATCAGTTCTGACAAAAGGAGGCATCTGTGTTTAGACTGTGCTTTGTAAGTCCTTTGATGCAAAAAACCATCATTGTAAAGTCTGCTCTCCAGCTCTTCATGGTTCCAGAGCTTTGCTTATTTGCCTTGGTGACTAATACAAGTGCAACTTTTGTCTACACTGCAGAATCAGCAGCACTCTGAGAGAGAACTCATTTTCCTTTTGAGGAAGAGCATGTTATTTGAATTCTCCTTGCCCTGCCCGTTTGTGCCTGGGCAAATGCAGTTCTGCAGGATGATTTAGTGAAGGTGTCAGGGAGGGGGTCATTTTGCCATGAAGCTCCTCAGGAGGCTGCAGAGACGATTCTCTGTTTGTGTGTGTTTTTTTAAAATTTCATCATGTACAAGATGTAGCTCTATCTTTGGGCAGGTTTTGTCTGGGGTGTTTTTTTCTGAGCTGGAACTCAATTAATGCGAACATTGGAGGTGACAAATAGAGCATCTTCTGGAATAGCTTTGAAAATGAAAAGCATGGTTTTTAGTGATAGAGTAGAACAAAAATGTCAGTTGTTACTTTAACTGGTTTAGCTTTTTGGTCTTGATTGTGAAGATGAATTATATGCTTCGTTATGATAAACTAATATTCTTTTAAGTGTTTAATTCAAAGAGGATTTGTATTACTGCAGAATGCAATAGGCTTTATCAGCTTCAAGCTGATGAGTCTTCCCTACCTGATCTAATTCACAGCTCTCAACAAAAGCACATTTGTGTATCTTCTGAGGTTCAGACAGATGGAAGTGAGGAAGACAAATGCACTGATAGTGAGTTCTGTGCTTCAGTGAAGTGATAAATTCACTCTGTTAATTCTTAATATTTATTCCAAGACTACAGTGCATTTTTTAAAGGCATAAATACGTCATTATTCTTTAAGGAACAGCATGTCCATTGTCCCTTTGACAGGATTTTTTTAGATTTCTAAGCCTTGCTTAGACAGATATCTTGGAGCTACACTAATTAGAGCAAGCAAATATATTTTGGGGATGGAAGTAGCAGAAGGTTTTGTCACCTTTACTGTTTTCTGTCCTTCTGTTAGAAGATGATACATATTTCTCTGAATACAGAAAGATAACGTTAATGAAGGGAATCTTACTAAGCTACCTGTTTTTAGATTTTCATATGCATTATTTTATTTTAAAACCCTTTAAAAAGTTTAATTGTCTGTGGTTTCCATGGAATTTGTGTGTATGTTCACAGATAAAATGTGAGTGGGTGCATCAGAATCAGATTCTTTTGTCAAACATCTGTTTCTGGTTTTGAACAGAGCTTAGTTTTTACCTTGATTGTCAAATGCAGGTTTTTAAGTCTGCAAATAGCATATTCTAATTAAATGTGCAGACTACTAAAATAAAATCTAAAATAAAGTTATGTATTATTCTCCAGAAATCAGATTTTTGACAGTGATCTAAGAAGCTTTTTGTTTCTAAATGCAACTTTTTCATGGAAAACATGTTTATTAATTATATAAATTTGTTTTCACTTGTTACTGGCTTTCAAAATCTTAATACATGAACCAAAAAATCCTTGTCAAGTTAGCTGCAGTTTGCTCCTAGAAAACAGCTTTCAGACTGGAATAGTACAAAAAGTTACAAACCGCTGCTTGCAAAGACAGGAGATCTACACTCCAATTAATATTCTTGTCAAATTCACCAAGTGAATATAGAAACTACTGAATGAGGCACTTGTACATATTTTTATCCCCTTCTTCCGCTACTGACTTGGGTAATGAAGTGTAGATGTGGCTGTTACATGCCAGTTGGAAGGGAGCCAAAGCAGAGATGTTGTTTGTACATGTGCAGATATTGGCAGGATTCCCCGCACTCCTGTTGTCAAAGATGTTTTTATTGCCACAGCGTTATAAATATGTCTGTTACAGCATGGCATGCAGATATTCTACTGGTAACAGGAAGGTGTTCACTTCTGAATAAACCAAATTGCTCCTAGAGTTTCTTGTCTGGAATGAAATTCAGTGTACACGGGGCAGGAAGCATAATAAATGAGTTTGGAACATCAGTGACTAACGCAGTACTTTGAAAATCAGTTTAATCCATTACATAAATCCCTGCTGCTGCTGGAAAGGAAAAGTCCTCTTAGCTCCTTCCCTCTTCTGCACCCAGCTGTTGAGGCCTTCTCTTTTCCTCTCAGCAGTACATCCCAGCATGAGGTGGTGTGATATGGATCAGGCTCTGATCCAAGGGAGCACCAGCCTGGCAAGTACCAGCCTTGCTTTCCTAATGATGTGCAGGGGATTGAAATGAGTGTGCTTGGTGGGTTGGGAGGGAGGGACACCTTGGCTTCCAATGGGAGTATACCCTTTGACAGGTTCAACTGTTTGTGGTTGAATTTGTGTTTGAAGAGGGAGGCAAAGTCATAAGCAGGGCAGGATTGGAACATAGAAAAGGAGAACTGTGGAAAAGAAAAGGAGTGGGGTGGTCCAAAGTAATATTTAAATAAAAATATTTAAGCATCATTAAATTGAGTGCTGATAAAATGCAGCAATATGAAAATATCATGCACAGTTGGTAAAATCAATTAAACCTGCATTCATTAGGAAATGTAATCAGGTAACTTTTCTCCAATTTAAAGAGAAGTTTCTCTGATGGAGGTAAACCAAATAATTTCATTTTGATGAACAACAGCTATTTGCTTCTTGTTTTGTTTTGGTCCAGGACTGAATTCAGTCACGATAAATGCACATGAATGACCTCTTTGTGACATTTATTGATGCCACAGCCATGTTTTCGTTCCACAGTATGTTCAGAATAAGTAAGGAACACTGAATTAGCACATACTTCAGATGTTGGAAGGTTGTTTTGTTAACCACAAAACAAGTGGAATAAAAAAAAAGCCCAACTCTTTTAACTGTGGAATGTGACACTTGACCTGAACTGGTGGCTATTTGGCTGTACTTCTACAATTGCCCTGAATCCTGCAGGTAAGTACTCCTGGAGGCTGGATGTCTTCCTTATTGCATGGTAGGTTTATCTACTGAGAGAGATTTAGTTCTGCTGAGTTACATGGTATCACAGCTTGAAAATACCTTACTGCTCTTGAACCTGTCAAATTAGTTCCTATTATCCTCAGGACTTCTCACAACCTGTTTTGCTTGTGTGAGTGGGTCATGTGATAATAATAGAGTTGAAGTTGGCAAGCAGACATGTCAAAAACTTTGAACCTATTCTGTTACTAATATGGCTCTGATGTCCTTTTGCCCAGCCAAGAAAGGTGGTTCTTTGTCATGGTAAAACTTGGTTACTTACCCAGAAATTGTCGTCTATGGCTTGCCACCTTAGAGAGCAGCTTCATGGCTTTTGCCATAAAAATGGCAAACATTGTCAATTATGTATATATTAATTATGATTTTAGTTTCTTCAGGTGTAGTATATAGACACGGTTGGTTATGTTAGGCACTTCTTCCCTTCACAGTCGTGTAGCTCAGACCTGTTCTACATGCTGTGTTTCCTTCCAGTCTCTTTCCCCAATTGACAGTAAATGTTTTCTGCCATTGTGGATTCCAGAAGGTACAAAGCTTTCATTCCTCCTGAAACCCACTGTGCTGTTCACCCGAGCTGTGGTAAACCCTTTGCTACATCACTACTGCAGAGTTGATCATGAGTGGTGTCTGGTGACACCATAGCAAGGCAGAACATGAGGAAGGAGCATGGCCACATGGTATTATCTCCTAATAGTTAAAACCAGTGTGCATCATATTTTTAGAGTGCTAACGTCTGTGAATTTGGAGTTTCTTAAATCAGTGCTTTTGTAGTTTCTTCCAGTTACATTCCTATTCAGCATTCCTCTGTAGTTTGGAGGGTACCTTTTAAGTGCTTGTCTGTTCACATTGAAGTCCTAAGGCACATTCAGCATAACTGAATTAGAAAAACTATGCTGGTGTGTTGTGGCTTGTTTTGTAATTGCTTGTAGTGTGTCATTTCTATTCAGTCTCTTATGTTAACTTTCAAGAAAGGAACATTTGGAGACAGATTTTACTGTTGATAAAAATGTTATTTATGTGGCCATGTGTAATAAAAACACATATATGTAACAATTAATCAAGAGAGAGACTGTTAAGGTGTACTAGAATATTAAGAAACCTCAAAGGAATCCCATCAACTTGGGAAATGTTGGGGGTTGCAGAGAGGAAGGTGCCACTTTGTAGAGTTTTTTTCCTCTAGGTTATTAAAAGAACTGGTTTTAATTGAAAGATCAAATGCAAAAATATTTTGATGGGAAATATACTTGCATTACTACAACAGATGTGTAATAAAACAGCAAGAGAAAAAGATGGTTGATGAAATTGTGTGTGTAAATATTTGTGTGTATAGATGGAAAGCTAGATATGGGTTATGTATTGTTTCAGGTCATCCAGCTTATTCCCTGCGTTATTCCAGCAGGGCCTCTTGGTCACATAAATTCATTTTGTATTGTTTTTCCTTTCTCTTCAAAACTTAGAAATATGTGGATTATTGTGTTGATGGATATTTGCAGCTTTCTCTTCTAAGTTTTATTGAAAAGCATTTTAAAATCTGAACTGTTTTGTATTAATTAAAAATTCTGATTTTTTTTTTATATGCAGAGTTTTCCGTCTGATGAGGGTTGGCCGTTTGCAAAGTACTTGGGAGCATGTGGAAGAATGGTGGCTGTCAACTATGTGGGAGAAGAGCTGTGGAGTTACTTCAATGCACCATGGGAGAAACGAGTGGATCTGGCCTGGCAATTAATGGAAATAGCTGAGCAGCTGACAAATAATGACTTTGAATTTGCACTCTACCTCCTTGATGTCAGCTTCGACAACTTTGCAGTGGGACCAAGAGATGGGAAAGTTATCATCGTAGATGCAGAAAATGTTCTGGTAGCAGACAAAAGGTTGATCAGACAGAGTAAGTGTCTTCTTTCACTCCCTTCACCCTGTGTGTCTCTCTTCTTTCTCTGCAATATTTAAAGTATGTGTGGTTGCTAAATACATACTTTGTTTGCTTTGCAACTGGACTACTAATTAACAAGTGAATTAGCTTTCTTCTGCAATTAGACTACTAATTAGCATGACCAATTTGTCAATTTCATGGACTGTTTAGCATACCTGGGCACTTTTAAGTACTGTAAACATGCATAAAGGAGGAGGTGAGGGTGGGAAGAGAGGGTATTGTTGCTGGGTGTATTTGGACAGGTGGATGGACAGACAGATAAACAGCCTGGCTGTCTTGTCCACCTTAGCTAAGAGAGAGGGTTTTTTTCGTCTTTTCCAGGCACCTATGTAACAATGGAAGTCTTGGAATTTTACTTTCTGTGAATGACAAACAGTTTTAGTGCCTGCTTCACCCTAGCCCCATAGCCAGACATTGCCTTTGCTTGGTTCTCTCTAATAATGGAACTGAAGGAATGGGTAATTCTAGTGCTGTTTGCAAATTCATTTTCATTCTGTCAGCTGTAAAAGCTCTGGCAGCAGGGGAGGTGTTTGAATATGACATCGCATAGGTTCATATTCTTTGTGAGCTTGTAAGGGGACATTGAACATCAAACTCTTGGATTCTGCAGAAGTTCATGGCAACAGGCCATGTGATTCCAGTTTGCTTTGGGTGAATGGATTTTTCTAAGCTTTTCTAATAGTCTTCATATGTTGTGCTGCAGAATTAACTTTTAAAGTGTGTTTCCATCCACACAGTCCTCTACAAGGAAGTGTGTTTTAGGGTTGTTTGGTTGGGTTTTTTATTAGGTTTGTTATATGTTCTCAAGCAGCCTAGATTAAAACTGTATGAGCCTTCCAAGGAAACCTTTTTATATATTGAATATCCAGTATATTTACTGTAGAACTTTTTCCTTTCTGTTCCTTTCCTTTCTGTTCCTTTCCTTTCTGTTCCTT
>CM031865.1:14159707-14251231 GCA_018697195.1 Certhia americana | reverse complement strand
TCTGTTCCTTTCCTTTCTGTTCCTTTCCTTTCTGTTCCTTTCCTTTCCCTCATTTTTAAAATAATATTACTGAAGGCTTTAATTTTTGGAGCACGTCTGAGTTGCTCAGGCAGAAAGATGTCCAGATGAGCTCTGAAAATGTTTATATGTATGTGGAATAGGAGTGAGTAGCTACTTGCAGAACCTGAATGCTGCAAGTGTCACATCTGTTGTCCCAACCAGGGTTTTGGTGTGATTTTTGATCTAACAATCAAGAACAAAGAAAACAAAAGAGGACATGAGAAAATTCTTAGTCTTTGTATAAACTTGTGTCCTGGTTGACATTTAATACTGATTTCATGTATCTTTTGGAAAGTTCCATGTCTTTCTGGAAAGGCAGTCTCTGTCCAGAGTGATCAATATGCCTATTATAAGTAATCTGCTTTTTTATATTCTTTCTGGTTACTGCCATGTCGAAAGTAAGACAGAAGATGAAGTTTCAGAAATTCATAGCAATGAACTTTGCAATGTTGTTTTTAGTCTTTGGTAGAACTCTTGCCAGCAGTAGTTTCCAGGGCAACTGGAGAGCCCAAGTCTATGTTGCTGAAATAAATCATGTTGCTTGTTTGTTTTTCCCTCAACCTTGGCTCTGGATTGTTCTCTTGTACTTGCTCATGCTACATATTTTCCTCTGGGTATGTGTGAATGTAGATTTCATGTGTTTACTGTGCTGCTTTTCTTCCTGCCTTCTCTTTGCTTTCTATTTTGCCCTCTTACTTTCTTTGCCTTATTTTTTGTTTTGCCAGGACCATTTCAGCAGAAGGATGTATCAGACTGTCAGATGCAGTTTTAGGTTCGAACATTTCCGAGTTTATCTAAACAACACTGGTCTGTAGTTTAAATATTACCAGTTTGCTGTGTATTGAGCTTCTGATTGTATTCAGACACACTTATGTGCTTTCCTCCCCTCTCTCACTTGTTTTACTGTCTCCTTGTATTTCACAGGTAAACCTGAGAACTGGGATGTGTGGTACGAAAGCAAATTTGATGACTGTGATAAAGAAGCTTGTCTGTCCTTCTCGAAGGAGATTCTTTGTGCTCGTGTCACTGTGGACCACAACTATTATGCCATTTGTCAGAACCTTTTGTCCAGACATGCCACGTGGCGGGGCACCTCAGGGGGGCTCCTGCACGACCCCCCAGCTGAGATTGCCAAAGAGGGGCGCCTGGAGGCCCTGCTGGATGAGTGTGCCAACCCAAAGAAGAGATACGGTCGATTCCAGGCCTCCAAGGAGCTCCGGGAATACCTTGCACAGCTCAGTAACAACGTGAGGTAGTCCACAGTGAAATTCTTTTGCAACACTGGCTAAAAAACTATTGCAAAGACACATAGAAAACAGAAGTTTTGGACTCCTGTGTTAAAAAGAAGAGAATAAAAACCCCTAGTTTATCAGTTTTCTAAATACTGTAAAAATAGAATTTTATGGTGTTATAGTGTTCCTTTGCAAACAAACAAGGTACTTACTGAATTAAAACTTGAGCTACTATTGACTGTCCTCCCTAACTGTTTAAAAGGGAGTAGGTCACAAAAGACTGTGATAGCTTAATTGACAGCTTGTGTGTCAAAGGGTACTTTATGTAAAACTGCATTAGTGTCACGGTTTTGTGAAACTGATGTTCTTACTTGGAAAGTCAAGTTGGACTGGTGGCCTGTTTTAAAGGCCAGTGACATCATTGTCTCATTTTTGTGTTTGTTTAAACACCTTGAAGTGGCATTTACATCCAGGTAAATCTAGCTGTCTGCATTGTTTAAAACTGAACAGACTTTCATGTTAATGCTGTGCAGAACATTCCTACTGTGAGTGCAGGATTCCCGAGTTTACTGTCTGATTTTAGGGGGTTTTACACTGTATTTTACTATGCTTAGACATTGTGGTTTGTTTTTTTTTAAATCATCATAAGCTCAAATCTCACTTGAACTAACATTCATTTAATATCTTCCGTGGTTCTGCCATTGGAAATATCACTAAATGTAACTATTGTACAAAATTTACCCTTCATGGCAGTATATATACATGGCTGTTTAACAGGAAATCATGGTATGAGCAAACCCTTAATTCTTAACTAGAGAAGAGTTGTAAATTGGAAAGACACTACAATAAGAAGATTGTGTTAATTTAAATTGGGGATAGAAGATTGACTAAAAATAAAAAAAATCACTAGTGTGGTGTAGTTTAAGTATAAGCCAAAGAAAATGGTTTTGTTTTAGTTTTTCAGCATATAGTGAACAAAGAATGCTATACTGTAGTGAAGCTAATAATTTTCAAAATTTAGATTTTGATGGTCCTTGGTTACTTTCTGAAGAACTTCTAAAACTGTGTACTTATGCTAGAGAAAACCCTAATTTGAATAATAATGTCAAGCAAATTAGCAGTTTGTTTTACATCCTTCCCAAGTGTGTTGAATGGAATTTTCTGAATATTCATCTTTGGTTTACCAGTAAGCTGTACTCACTTTAGGTACCTTTTTTTGAACTAAGTTTGACTATTCCCAGCACAGTTGAAATTGACTTGTTGAGGTTTGTGTAAATATGGAGTTGTTCTCATAAATCACAGTTTTTATAAAAGCCTCAGTTACTGCTACAAGAACTCACTTAAAAGCTTCCTCCTTGGTTTTTGATTTTGCTTTCTTTTTTTACAACTACTATGCTTCATTTTCCTGAAATCTTGTTCATACAAAGATACTCTTAGGAAATATGTGCGTTTTACTTCTAGCAGCAGTAATGAAAGACTAATATTTCTTAAATGTGTGTATAAAACACTATTTTTTACAAGCTAAACTTAATTCTGAGCAAGGTAACGTGTGCTACTTCCAAGAGCAGAGCTGCTCTGCCTCCTGTACTGCATCGAAGCCTGATGGAAATTGTTCTACAAGTGAGGAGAATGGCAAACTCACTGACTTGTCCTCCTTTCTCAAAGCTCAGAGTGGAGCAACACAGAGATACAGAGTGCTCTTTGATTTCTTAGGTGACTGTATTTTGAGGACATGGTTTGATGGTGATCATGGTGGTAGTGCTGGCTTGATGATCTTAAAGGTCTTTTCCATCTTTAAAGATTCTATGGTTAAGGATATTTTAGAATTGGAAAATCTCACTCTTATGTCATCATTGCCTCTGTAGACCTAATTTGTCTTAAGTGTAGACTTAAGACAGTCCTTTGTCTTGTTTTCTGAAGTTAGAATGCCCAGCACAGCTTTTAATTTTATTTTCTCCCCCATTTGAACAGTTTTATGTTCTTGTTCTAGTACAAGTTGTTGGAGAACGTTGATGTTACTTTTCTTCAAAAATTCACTTATTTGAAGAAAACAGACTAACCCTCAGACTAGGTACTACTGATGCCTTAAGTTTTAGCTTTCATGTTTTCCAGATTCTGTACTGCATTAGTATATAACTCTGAACTTCATATAAAGTGTTAGCAAGTTCTCTTCACAGTTTAGTCAGATAAAACAATCCTTTTCCAGCCCGAGAACCAAGGACACCATTGCAGCTTCAGGCCCAAAAAGCACAAACAACAGCAAATTGAGGGGAGCAATCTGGGAGGATGGGACTTCATAACCTGAAGCTGTAATTAGACAATTGACCCCAATATGTAAATGGACCAAAACTTATAAAAGTGTGAAAACTTGTGACCCGTTGTCCATCTTAGATCCATCTTGGGTCGAGCCAGCCAGGCTCTTGTACTGCCCAAGGTGTGTCCTTTGAAGGCCTTTTAATAAATACCCACTTTATTCCTTTAACTCTGCCTAGCCTCTGTTCCAGGTATCCTCTCTAGGCATCACTACCACCCTACCATAAAAGCCTTGACTTACCACTACAGTTGATTTTTAAACATTACTACATTTCCCAAAGAGAGAGTGGACTATGATTGTTAAAGTTGTGAAAGAAACAAACACTGCCAGTTTTGGTTACTACTTGAGACAGTTCTGTAACTGTCAGAATGTTCTCTTAGATTTTGTTTGGGGTTTAGTCCCTCCGGAAACAAGTTACTTAAAGCCACTTGTAAGAGGAACTTGGAAGTTAAAGGAAAATAAACCCCCAAAACCCCCACCACAACAAAAACACTACAGGGAAAACATTGTGGAGAGCAATAAATCTTGTTCCATTTGCACCTGTCAGATATTTATTGTACAGTAACAATTTATATTTTTAGCCATTGCCCATTATTATTGATGAACATGGTGAAATATTTTTGAATGAGATGTTTGGGGTTTGTATGTGCATTAAAATTGTCTTTTTGTACTGTAAGTTACTGTTTGTTTGAAATATTTTATCAGAACTGTCTCCCTGTGCCTTTATATTACAAGAAAGTTGTTTCTGCAACTTCTAATGATATTAATAAAGAATACTTTAAGAACCTCATCTCAGCTATTCATTTTCAGCTCAGTAAGTCTTTGAGGATTGGCTGAATCTTTTAGGATTGTCTTAGTCTAGGATGCATTAAAATATACATAGAACCAGTTTGTGTAGTATTTCGGAATGCACCATCATCAGAAGTGACAGACTGGAACCTTTTTTCCCATCCTGCTTTCTAGTTTGATCCAAAGTATGAGTGGACTGTCAGGACTCTGGGTTTCACTGTCCTGGCAGGCAGAGCCCTGGCTGTTCTGTCACTGCCCTGAGGAGCCTTGGCTGGCTGCAGGAGGGCCCTGGGGCTGTGGGGTGTCTGCACAGGGACAGTGAAAGGGCTGTGGATGTCCTGCTGAAAATAACAAAAAGCACCTGGTTTGTGTGGCTGGAAATCAAGGCAAATTTTAGGGGCATTAGTAATGGACATTGGCTGGGAATAGGGATCAGCTTAGAGCAGGAAAGTTCTGACTTTAAAAGGAAAAAAATATCTAAGGCTGTTTTTTATATTTGGTGAGTTAACTCCCGCATTCTGAGAGCAGCACTGCGAAAGATCCTTCAAAGCAAAGCAAGTTGTTTAATAAACAGCTTCTGTTCAGAGAGAAAGAGATTTTCAGGTGAGGAGGGTATTAGTCAAACAATATAATATCCATCTTTCTATTCTGAAAGTGATGTCTACATAGAAGTTTGACCTTTACTATGAATTCTCCATTCTGTATTAATGGAGGTTTGGTGCATCCATTTAATGCGCCCTTGGTATAACAACACATTCCCAGATAGGTACCCTGAATAATTTTAAAGGAATGGGATTTTCAAAATGTAGTGCGTTTTTATTTTGTGGGGATTTTTCCTCCACAAGTAGTTCTGGAACTCCTCAAAACAGTTAAATAGCTGATTTCATTGCTGCTAACCACGAATGCAATTTAATTTTGGCTTGAAAATTGTCAGCTTCTTTGGTTTTCAGGCTGGGATAGGAATGTCTGTTTTTCTGTCAAATGTACCAGTTTTAAGTGTGCAGCTATTTCACCTGGACCCCAGTAGATGTCTTTTGCTTACAAGAAAATTTAACACTTTCCTTAAATTCTGGGTATTTTTGGTAGTTTTGCATATTAAAAGATTTGTTTACTGTTTCAAATTAATTTTCATTTTTCCTGTGAGAAGAAGGGCCTACCTCCCTCAGGAGAGGGCATGGAAGAATAGGACCAGAATTCTGAGGAAAAAAATTGATGTAATATTGCTGAGGAATTGAATGAAGGGAAACTTGCTGGCTTCAGTGCCTCAGTAGAAAATTAGAATAGCAATAATGGGCCTAATTATTCCACTTTTTGCAGAATATTAGGAGCAGTTCTAATTGTTTATTTAGATACACTCATTTGAGAGATTGTGTGTGGAGATGGTTGAGCTTAGCACAGTCATGCTTGCTTTCCTAAGGGTCAGTTTAGAGCTCTGGAAAAAAATCAGATTTAACAACTTCTAAGAGTTGCTGTCTTTATTGACAGGCAGCACACTTCAGAGTGAGGAGTGGAGTTTGTTCAGTGAGCACACAAAGTTACAGGAAGATGGCAAAGCACACTCTGCGTTAGTCTTGGAATTCACATCCAACTTTTTATCCAGTTCTAATATGAGTCAATATACTAGAAAAAGTCTCAATTTACTTACTGTTTTATAAAACCAAAATATGTAAACACCTGGCAGCTCTCAATTTGTTTTAGAGGAAGGTGAGACTTGACAAAACGTTAGGAAAACGCATTCCTTTCTCAGACCACCTTCTTGCATTCTTTGACTTAGATGTTCTTGTCTGTGTTTATTTTTGTTGGTGGTGATGTTTTGTTTAAAAACTTCCTAGTTTACAAAGGAGGAGGACTTGACAGGGAAGATAAAACCAGTTTAATAGCTATCCCTTCAGCTGTTTGCCTTCCTGTTCTCAGCTGTACATACTTTTGCAGTTTTCCCCAGTGCCTTTTGTAGATACTGTCAGCAGTCCATTGCAATATTTTCCTAATTATTTTTCTAATTACTTTTTTCCCTCAAAGGTACTATGCAAAATTTCGTGTAAGGGTTATTGTTAGCATCTTCCTAGAAGAGATAGTATTTTGTCTATGCCAAACAGTAGAATTATGTATGCATATGTTATTAAATTAATGTTTGTTTTTGATCTTTATATAACCTGTTTATTTTCACCATAATTTAGCATTATTATTGTATAAATAGACCGGATTAGCTTTCTGCTAACATTCTCTTTTTTTTCTAAATAGTTAATTGGCAATTGAAGGAGAAGTATTGGGGTCACCTCATTCCCTGTTCCTTTCAGGAAGGTGGGGTTTGGGTAAAAAGAAGCTGGCTGGTGAAGTGTGGTGGTGGTCACTGTTTGAAATGAGAAAATGCTATGGAAGTGTTACTGGCACATACTTGTTGTGATGTGTGCCTGCCCCAGGGCCACATATGTTACCAGAAACAGTTCTTTTCAGAATTTTGTAGAAATTCTTTGCTTGTGGACACAGCTGTCTGAATTCATAAAGGCTTGTCATGTCGTGACTGCATTATCCAGGTGCTTGACCAGCAAGTGCAGAAGAAAGGAGAGAAAAGCTGAGGAGGTCTCTGTGTCCTGAGCAGGGCGTCTCTCCCCTGGCACTGCCTTCTGCTCCTTTGGGGTTGTGGTTGCCCTGTGGATCCTTTCAGTGCAAGGCTCAGCAGACTGCAGCAGAAGCCTCTGCACCCTCAGTGTGTGCATGCCTGAGATCTGTCTCCGCCTAGCCTGGGACTTGTCTCCTCGACTGGATGTCTTCAGTGTGTTTGTGCTCGATTAGCAGTTCCCATTTGTATTTGTTTGGGTTTGGAATGCATTGGGTGTGCACGTGGGTAAGAGCTGGTGGCAAGGGGCCTGGTTCATGTGCATCAACTCTACTCTGCAAACAAACCAGTGCTGGAAAGCAGGAATAAGATTGAGACGTTCATTGCGAATCTGCTTTACTGCTGAACTGGGTTAATGTAAACCCAGACTCTGAGGGCTGAATGTATTCTGCACTAGGCAGAATTAGGACCCTTCATTTTGACTGTGCTTCCTTAGAGTTAAGTTTGTATATTATTTATTTTCTAGTTTTTGCTAATGTTGTATTCAAATTTTATCTGTATATACAATTGTATGTATAAATGCACGCACATTTAGCATAAACTGCTATTGCAGAATTCAGATTGGACTTCAGGCTTGCAACTACTGATGCTTTACTCAATTGCTTTACTTGTGGAAAGCATGATAACCTAATTTTCCTGCCTTCTTGTCTTCATGACTTTTTTCATCAGATCTGATGTCTTAAGGACCTAAAAACTCATCTGTAACCAGCTATTGTTTGGAACAAACTAAGGATCTTCCTATTCTTATTTTAAGTTATTTTCAAGTTTAAATTTTTGATTTGCAGTGTAATAACTGAGCTTACATGGCACTGTTGTATTTATATTTTTGTGCTTTCTGTAAAGGAGCTGTAGTTTCTGATTGTTTTGGTAGTTACAAAGGTATTTTGATTTGTAATACTCCTCTTCCAGACTTGCAGATGTTTTGTTAGTGCTGTAAGAGAAAGATTGCAGCTCTGGCTTTTAGGTGTCCAACATTCCACAGCTGAGTCCATTGTAGGAATTCTGAAATGCTCCCACAAGGACCACGTCTCTTGTAGTTCACTAGATGTAGAATTTAGGCAGACTGTTTCTTTTGATGCCCAGATTTTTGAGACACAAGAAACTGTAACCCATCTCCCTTAAGGCAAAAGCATTCTGAAAAGAAGATATAGGTGATTTTGTGGTTTGTTGTTTTATTTTGTTTAATTTGTTTTTTGTGTTTTTTTTTCCATTCCATACTTATCTGGAGTTCAACTGATTACATTTTGTGAGATGAATCTAATATGCTGCCTTTATAATGCTAAAATACTGCAAAAGTCACTTTTTAGCAATTTGTCTGAGTGCCTTTTAAATAGAATTTTAAAATTTTACGGTGATATATTTCCATAAATAAGCAGTAATTACAAACATTTTTGCCAAGTGTAACCACATTTTTTATATCATTTCTATGTGCTTTTTACTGTATGTGGGCTAGCATTTTATTCTGTACACTGAATGTTGGCTGCCCATCAAAACCATCACTAGCATCACTCTGGGATTTACCCACGGGGCACTGTTTTTTCCCTGTCTGCTATCACTAAAATTGATGTGTAGCAAGGACACAATTGCAGTTGC
Organism: Certhia americana; assembly: GCA_018697195.1. Taxonomy (NCBI): domain Eukaryota; kingdom Metazoa; phylum Chordata; class Aves; order Passeriformes; family Certhiidae; genus Certhia; species Certhia americana. The sequence continues at coordinate 14,242,626 of CM031865.1, read as the reverse complement.
ACATGGAGCAGTGTGTGTTTCTGGTCTGTAGCACAGCTCTTTAGTAGTACATTACCAGAACTTCTCTATTCTACAAATAAATAAACAATATGCTGCATTGTTTGGGTCCTGATACATGAGCCACAGTCTGAGGTGTGTTGGTGTGAATTGAAAGGAGCTGGTAAAGTTAGAGAAAGCAGATTAATGAACAATATACAAAAGCCGTGGGTTTGAACTTAAACTATCTCTTCTAATGCATTGCAGGCAGAGTAAACCATGTTTAAAATAACCCACACATTGGAAAGCCATCCAGAGAGAAGAGCTTTTGTTCCCAAGAGCTACACATGGTAATTTGTGTGTGGTACACAATGGTATCAGCCCATGAATTGCAGGAAGAGCAGGTATTGGGGGATCAGGATCTGTTTTTAAGATTTATTTGTGCTTAATATTTAGAAAGAAGAAAGGAAGTATAATTAGAAGACCATGCACCAGGGTAAGAGGTTTTTTTTCCAAAGCAGAAACAATGAAGGGAGGATGTTTGCCGAAATAGCACCTCAGTCCAGGCAGCTGACAGATGTCTGCAGAAGGAAATCTGTTCAGCAGCCCATGATCATCCTGTGTTCCACGTAGATGTTGATTTTTTTGTTCTATTGATTTCATTTTGGTAGCTGTTTTATGCTTTGCTTTCAAGAGGCAGAATAAATTGGATTTCTGCATTTCCTTACCTAGTGACAAAGGAGCTTTAGGCCAAGTGTGGGTGCTGGTGATGGCTCTTAGTGCAGCATCCTGCAGGAAGGCCGGGGGCTTCACCTCCACAGCCCTCCAGACTGCAAAGGTCTTGGGGGAAATCCTAGGTCAGGCTGATGGATGTGAAGTACTAGCTTGCCAAAGGAAGCTTTGGGGCAGCTTATCAGGTACCAGTGCACCTTGTCAGATACCAGTTACATAGAAAATGGTGTTTAACTGTAGGATAGCCACGTGTCTCAAAAATTCTTTTGCAATCCCTGTAGCTAGACTGAGCCCAGTTTCCAGGGAACGTTTTCTCCCCCAATATCTATCAGAGGATGTAATTCACAGTGGCTGAAAGGTATGGTCAGATGAGTCCCCTAAAGGCAAACCACTTAAGAGTATTCAGACCATATGCTTGTAATTCAAATATCTTATTTAATGTTATATTGAAGCCTATTCTTCTCTAGGCTTTTTCAAGGCCTCCAGATTCTTGCTAGTTGTCCTACTTACAGACAGCTAAGTAGCCCTTGATGTTTGTCACACGGGAAAACAAGAAAAACAGTCCACCAATGCCTTTTGTAATTTGGATAGATGTCTGAGGTGTCAGAAGTGCTTTGAAGTAATTTGGTCTCATAAGAAAAGTATTTCATGTATTCAGGACCTTCAAAGCCAAGCAGTGTTTCTAAAATTTATTTATTTTATATGTTGAGTGTAGTTTTGGGGTCAAAATGTTCACAGATACCCTTTATATTCATCCTGGTTGTACATCTGCAGGTATTTTTCCCGGTGTGTTTGGGAAAGTTTTAATACTTACAGATCACATTTCAGAGCTGAATGGAATCTGGTAGCATTTACCATACTTGCTGAATATGCTAAAATCCAGTCATATTTAACTGCTTTGATAGTGTAAATTCTAGACTATAGCCTCTTAACTGCCAGCTTGTTTTCCTAGTGAAAAAAGAGAGAATAAAAAAACATGTGCGTTAACTGCTGGTTGGATTGTACAAAAGGCTGTGGTAAGCCTCTCACTTCTCCTATTTGCTGTGCGTAATGTCTCTGTACTACTCTGTACAATACCGTGTGATAGAGAATCTTTTCATTGCAGTTAACCCATGTACAACAGTAAGATTTCTGTAAAAAAAAGGATTTTAGTACCACCTTGGTTGTCAGTGGAACAAAACAGTGCCTGGAGAAATTAAAAGGGAAAAAAGATAAAGAAAAAAGAATCTGCTCAAGTTGAGTAATGATGCGCCTGTGGATGGATCAGCAAATGATGTAGGAGGAGGTGACAGCCAAAAAACCTGGTGAGCTCTGGAAGCTGCCGCTGTAGTTCACTGGCTGAACTCCTGCCATATCCTGGCCACAGCCATCCTGGCTGCAGGGAACGAGGGAATCTCTCAGCAATTCACAATTCAGCAAGGAAAGGGTGAGCTCCCAGCACTGACAGACACAAAAGAAATCACTGCAGTAGTTGTACAACGTGGGGATTTTAAGTAGACTGTTCTAGGCCAAGTCTTTCCCTGAAGGGAACTCCTGGGACTTGCTGAAGTTGTAAGGGCACTAAGCAACCCTTTTGGGTGAGTAGAGTGTCACACTCAGGGCTTTAAAGTGTGGCTCAGCTGTGAAAATCTCTCATGGAGGACTGAATATTCAAGGTTTGTGCTACAACATCTATATGCTTTATTTTTGAAGAATGAAGCAGGAGGTGTTTGCAAGCCTGGTAGGAAAGGCATAATTATATCCCATCTGGTTTCCTTTGCACATTCTGGATTTCACAGAAGGAAAATACAGGTGTGTGGGCTCAGAGCAGTCCAGGAGTCCTCTGAGAAGAGGACTTGGAAATAGCTTGTTTATTGTAGCAAGTAAGTTGAAGTGCAGGAGAGAGGCTGAGAGGTGGCAAAGAACTGGTTAATCTTCAAATGTAAAGCACATGAAAAATCTGGACTACAATTCTGATTTTCAGAAAATGTTTTGCTTCTTCCCCACTGTCCTGGTTTGGCCACCAAACCCGCTACTCACACCTTTCTCCCAGGTTTTGCGTACATGGTTTTCTTTATTGTTTTTCTTCAGATTTTAAATCCAGATGTACAATGCTGTGTAGTGAATGCATTTTTGTGCTGTGCCATAATAAGATAATATTTTCCTGTACAGGGTTTCACAATGCAAACCTCTGTGGAAAAAGGTAACTTGAGCTCCAGCAGGAACTTTTCCTTGTTCTGTTTTGGGAAAAAGATAAACATTTGTTCTCCCAATTTCATTTACTCCAGTGGCTTCCTGTCAGCCTGAAAGGATCAGAGGAGTTCTGTCCTACTAGAACTGGTATTGAAAGATTAAGATTTGAATGCTGTGATCTTCCCTGTACCACAGGGCTGAATGGATTTGGCAAAGCACTTAAACACACACTTTAAATTGAGGTTTAAATGAAGTTGCACAGAGTGCAGTTTACATTTATGTTTGTTGAAAGTGCATTTGAGGACCCATTAGCACATTCATCCTGTCTGGAAACCTATATTAGACACCAGAGAAAATTGATTACATCTAGTTTTTATGTAACCTTAACGTGCACTGGGATTGCTGTCCATTAGTTTTTGGGTTTAATGATCAGAATAGAAAATTAAAAAGAAGGAAAATATTTAGGAAACTGTTATTATGACTACATCAAGCTAATCATTCAGGTAAAAGGCTTTAATAATAGTGAGAAGATTGTGCTCTGTGAATTGTAGTCTCTTATGTTACATTTTCAGCTGTTGAATATCCAGAAGCTGGTAGTAGCATTCAGTTTTGCTTCTCTGCTAACTTAAGCCTATAATCAAACAACCATTTAAACAAAGATTGATTTTCAACTTCCTCTTACTGCTGGAGCAATATTTGACTGAAGGGGGGCAGCGAACTGAGTAGACAGATTTAATAGAATGCATCATCCTTTCCACATATTTGTAGCACCTTCTCAGCAATGAGTTCCTGTAACTATGAAATAAACTTGCAGAGGGCAAGGACGTCTTCTTAGTAGGTGGTGTACACAGTTCTTCCTTGGTTTACAGACAAGACATAATTTTACTGATTCAATTTTTTGAAACGGTCTTTTGAGTAGTTATTGTAAAACTTTAACCTTAGGGAAAATAAAACTTATTTTAGCTTGGCATGACAGCAGTCATTTTTTAGAATATTGGCTTAATTGAGGGTGCACCTCAATACCACCCCTTAACTGTCTAAGTTCTTATACTCTGGTCCTTCCATACATAATCCTGCTTTAAAACCCAGTTCTAGAAATATGAATTATTCAATATTACCTGAAAAAGGAAAATAAATAAAACAATGAAACAATAATATTCAGGAAATTCTGCTAAAGGAATAGACAAAGCACAAATGCTGCTGCATGGATATCAGATTTAATGCCATGGATTGTCTGACATAAGAGACATATATGAATGTGGGACTGTCATTTAATATTTCCCAAATGAAATTGAAAAGGTAAAAGTTAAAAGTGATCGTTCTAGTAGTGTGTGCATAGGAGAGCTGGCTAAAATTGAAAAAGGTTCTTCAGTATTTTGAACTTCGAAGATGAATATTTCCTGAAATGTCACAGTTCCATTACACATGGCTCATAACCTTTAAGTGTGTTTACAGTAAACCAAAATGTATTTCATATTCAACACATTAATCCTCGATGAGAGATGTGCAGAGCTGTCATTTTCTCCAAGCATTCATGTATGGTCACTGGGGTTTCCATGGGTCTGTTCCATAGAGACACTCTGCCTTTTAGCAGGTAAACACAGGGTTTTTTTTTCCCCCTAAGGAAACAGAAAAATCTGTCCTCAAAAAAAGCATACAATCCTCCATACAATCTGCAGTGCTACCCTCTTGTTTCTGTTAAACTTTCAAGAGCTAAGAAATAATTTTTTACAATGCTGCTGTAAAACTTTGTCTTTATTTGTTTGTGTTTTTTTTAAAACATCTTTGGTAAACATTGTCAGTGAGGCTGCATGTTTTCACCCAAGTGCCATCTGGAACTGTCCATCTTTCAACCTGACTGTTTAAAAAAGAGGAGATTTGTCCAAGAAATCTATTTTCTCTGTTGGTTTGAAAATTTCTGCATAATATGTGCTAGACTGCATACCCCCATCCTTTTCCAGTATTTTGGAAGAGTGGCTTTTCTGTTGAGTTTATTATTTGCCAGACATCCTCTGTGCATATATAGGTCATTGCATGACATGGCACTGAAGCTGTATTGCTTTGGGGGGATAGAAGCATTTCCAGAAATATTTTTAAAAGAACAAAGACAAATTGTTCTGAGGCGGAAATTTAACAGCAGTTGTAACCCTCTGTTCCTAAGGCTCTTATTCTATAAATTGTGATAATCATTTCTGAGGAAGGAAGGAAGCTGAATGCAGAAACATCTTTTGCTAAATGTCCATCCAGTGGCTTTGGCACCTGAAGTCTCATAATACAAATAGGCTCTGGCTGGTGCAGGAGCACACCTGGGTTGACATAAAGACATTTTAATAGGAGGAGGAAAAACCTCAGTGACACTAAGGGAGTCACCCACCATGTCCCACCAGCCAGTCCTGGAGCAGCAGCTGCCTTGGAAAGACAACACCAGCTCCTTCCTGTGCCACAGTGAGTGGTGCTGGGGCTGTGGGGTGTCCTCGATTGTCCCCTCCCAGCCTCCTGCCCTCCCCGCCCTGCTTCCTGGGGGACAGAGTGGGGACTGGAGAAAGCCTTGCCAGGATGCCAGCAGTGCTCAGTGGCAGCTGGAACACTGGAGCATTATCCAGCCTGGTTTAGTCACAGCCCCAAACCTCATGACAACATGGGCTGCTGTAAAACATTAACCCAGGCCTGGCCAAAGGCAATACTGAATTAATCCAGGTGGAACCGTGGAAGAGAGGCACACAAAGGTGGCTGCTACCAGGGAAAATGTGTTTATTTCAGCAATTTATGCTTAGTTTAAGTCTCGGATTTTGGGGGTGATATTGTCCTGTTAGGAGAGCTGATGAACGAGCTCAGAGGAGTGGTTTATTGAACATAACCTAACTGTACTGAGGGAAATGGGAAATATTTTCTGATGGGTTCAGAAAAGCTCCGTGGGAAAGAGCTACCCAAAGTTTTCTTGGTGTGGCAGGAGGGGACAAATGGAAATTAACTGCTGTGAGACTGTTGAGGCACTTGGGCATTTGGATGATGAGTGCTACACAGGAACCCAGATAGAACAGTTCAGCTGTGTTTGAACTCATTGAAGGATTAAATCCCCCTCAGAGCACCAGCATGATTTTGAGTTTCTTGGACTGCCCTGCAGTGAGTGAGTTTATATCTCTCAAAAAACGACAGATAAATTAGTGCCCACAGTAGTTTTCTCAACTGGATTTGAGTTTGTAGTAATTGAAATTTTCTCCACAGAAACGAACCCATTACCTCAGCAAACCCAAAGGACTGTGCTCTGTTTTCAAACACGAGGTCCCATGGGCTGCACAGTCCAGTACTTATTTCAGATACCCTGAAAAGATGCCAATAATCAGTGGTGGAGGAGGTGATCTTCCACAGGAGGAGGTGATCACCCACACATGGTACACATTTCCTGCTGGCTGCATGATAGTCAAAATGATGGCAAACGGCCCCAAAACCCTGGAAGCTGGACCAAGGGAGGAGTGAAGAGCAGTGGCTGTTTTGGGGTTCTTTTGCTGAGGTGGTGGTCTGAGGGTGGAACACGGCTGAGGATCTGCAGGAATGGAGCATGAGGGACTTGCAGTAAAAGTGTTGCTTGGATTTTCTGGCCTCTATTGTTTATCAGCTAAAGCTGAAAAACCTATAATCGCCCAAAGGAATTACAGTCTTAGTCTTAAGCTCTCAGGATCTCTCGGTTTAGAAGCTTTTCAACTAATTTCAAGAGTGTAACTGCAAGAAATAATATAATACATAGAAGACTCTAATTCTGGAGACATTTGATGGAGAGAATACAGTGAAATTGGTTGCAAATGTCTCCCTCCTTTATTTTTTTAAGAATACAATATTCATAATACCTTGACTTTTAACCTGTAGAATTGCTACTACTGTAAACATCACTATTATGGCAAAGAAAACCATTTTTTCTTTTTTTTGTTCTGATTTTATAATAATGATATAGCTATAACAAAAGCAATTGCACAGGATAACTGCAGATTCTGAAGACAATCTTGATCATTGTTAATATTTTGAAAAGTAACAGGGGGAATTTCTGGATAACTGTGCTGCAAATTCTCACAAAAGCATGTGCATGTTTAATTTCTAAATTATGGACATTTTAGAGCTCCTGTAGACCTGTATTTGTATGCATTTGTAGAAGTGTAAGAAGCTACTGTATAACCACTATGATTATTATAGTGTTGTTGTGATGGCTTGATTTGTGTGTCACAAAACTTTGGTTTCAATTGTTGCCCATGTACGATCATATTAAATTAAGTGGCAATTTAAAAATTGATTCTGATAATTTTAAATATGGATTCAGGAAAAGTAAGGCTGGAAGAAGTGCTAAATACAAAATTTCAAAATCTTTCTTATTGTGGATCACAACATTTTATTTTTCTCAATTTTAATTTTTTTATATTCATGGACTGGAAAATATTTTTTTTTTAGCTAAGAGAAACATGTTGTTTCATAAGTTCTTAAGGGAATTAAACATGTTTTCTGTGGACTATCTTGTACCCTAAGCCCCCTGAAGTTGTTTTTTCCTGTTTTCCATCCCACCATGGGGCAAGAACAGCAGAGCTGGGTTTGGAGGGAAGTCCGCTGACCCTCCAAATGGTTGCTGATGGGGAAATATCTTTAGTTTTTGATTCTGCTAATCTTCCCTCGTGGCATTTATTAATTTGGATGTCTCTTCTCTAAAAACCAACTTGACAAGAAACATTGAGAAGTACAGTTAAGTTTGAAGCCAGAGCTCCTTTACAAAGTGAAAATCACTGTTCCCCCACCATGTGTGGATTGGATGGCTCAGTACTGTGGTTGGTTGACAGTTTGCATTTTGCCTGAGCTTTAGGTGTCTTATGGCATCTAGAGAACCAAATGTAATCCTCTGTTATTTTAGTGAACTGACTTAAAATATATCCTTTTAGCCTCATGGAGAGGTTAAAGTTCAGTGTGTTTATAAACTGGACATTATTTCTAATCAAACAGTAGGGTTCAAACAGTCTTCAAGTATTTTAGTTGGCATTCAGAGCAATATTTTTGTCTTTCTTCTGGTACTTGGAGTTTTTTTTTCTTACCATAGATCTGTAAGTATTTTTTTTCTCTGAACAGGTAAGTAGTTTTGGGTGATATTTTAGAATAGGTTTGCCTCCCCTAGTGTCTAAAATCAGTTCTTCATCATCCTGTATTAGAAGTGTTACAGCCTCTCCTCTGCAAAAAGCACATTCTGTAAGAAGTTAATAACAGTAGGAAATTAAGCTAAGAGGCAGGTGCCAAATAACCCAACTGTACTTCTCACATTAATGAGTAAGCTGTGCTTCTTTTCCTAATGCCTTGACTAAAAAGGCTTGTTTAGTGTGTGTGCTTCACACTGTAATATAGTGCTTCATTTCCCTCATAATTTCTAAGAGCTGGGAGCTAAAGTAATGGTTTTCTGGGCCTTAGCACACTGCTTGATCTTGCAAAGTCTATTTCATGGTCTGCTAGACCCTAATGGAGATTGTTGGTAATGAGATAACATTTATTTATATTAAAGGAAATTTACTGCTGGCTGCCTAAAACTTGCAAGCAATTGAAGTAATGAGTTGTTTTAAGTTTTTAGTTTATTTTATCAGTATGTAAGAGAATATACAGAGGTCACAGTTTCAACTCCCTAAAGTGCCCAAAATATTATATAGGTCAGGGTACCAAGATATAATGTCTTTGCAAAATTTTAAATGAGGCTGTATATTAATGATTCTGCAGGAGATACATTTAGGTCTGGAGCTTCTGCTTCCCAAGCAATTAAATAATTTGGCAACAAATGTTACACCTCATTTGGTAAAACCAGATATTATGTGCATCTGTTAATGTAATCAATCTTAGAGCTGAAGCATGAGCAAAAAAGTGGGGAGCTTGTGCAGCTGCTCTTGAGTAGCTCTGAGGGTGACCTTGGTATCAGCTGTGCTAATGGCATTTCTAGCAGAGTCTCTGCAGGAGACTTTTGCCTAGAGCCACACTGAGATATCCCTGCATTAGAGATTGCATGATTGTTAAGAGAAATGAGGAAAAATCTCTATTCTTAATTCCCAAGTGGGATCTGCAGCACATCAGTGAAGGCCAAACTGGTAAGTCTAGCCTGGCAATCTAGATGCACTGCAAACCAAAGACAATCAAAATGTCATTCCCCCAAGAGCTTGTGTGCAGTGCTCACCATCTCAGCTTTAACTGATGCAATGTGTTGTTCTAGTAAGCACACAGAGTTTTATTTTCAAATGGTGGTGATGGGGATGCCCCATTTCAGATTTTTGAGGAGGTATCGTTTAGATGTTGCTCATTTTTGGTTGGTGATTGTTTTCTAATTAGAGAGATTTCTGGTTTGAAATTTCTGGTTTGTCAAAACTGCATTCCTTTTGCAATCATGAAACAAATTACAAACAATGAAACTTCAAAAATCTGTCGTCCTACGTATGCATTTACAGTAGGGGGAAAGAATATTGAGAAAGATCTCTCTGTTGCTCACAAGGTTAGTAACTGGATTATATATTGATTTGAAGTTCAGTTCTGTATCTGTAGAACACAGTAATAATGTAATGAGTTCAGAGGTTTCATGAGTTCAAGTTTGAAGTAGTGAAGCCATGGCTTAATTTTGTAGGTCATATCAAATCTGTGCCAATAATTCTTTAGGGGATGGCACATTATTTGTGCACCTACCACTTTTAAAGGCTAGAAACCTAAAAATATCTATTAGCCCTGTTTTAATAAAACCTTCATCTCTGAAGTGTTGGAGACACTGATGATTAAGATTTAAGTGTAGTGGCCTCAGGCACCGTATCTAACTTTCAGAAACCTTTCCAAGTTATCTAAAATAATAACAACTTCTTCGCTTTTTAATTTCTTGTTAAAAAAATCAGGATCTCAGGGCTTTTGAAGGCTATGAAGTTGGCAGACTTTTCTAGAGAGGAAAGTTTATTGAGCAACTTAACTTTTGCAATCAAAGCTTATTAGATGGCTTAAGATATGTGTGTTAACTTTTCATTTGAATTTATATAATGCCCAACCAATGTGGAAAATATTTTTAAGAGGTTGCAAGAGAAAGTTGATAGCAGTAAGAGGGTGGGGCAAAAAGGCAACCTTTGCCAGTGTTATGGGAGATGAGATTGTAGGTTTTGCAGTTTTCAGGTTTTGCTTTGTCTTGTTCTTTGTAAATGGTGTTAGGTTGAAGCTATGGAGTTTTATTTTGTTTTTCCTGGAGAAAGCATTTGTTTGGTTTAGGTGTTTTTGTCCCTGCTTGGTTAGTTAAGAGAGAGAGAAATTGTGCTTTCAATTATACTGATATGAATCCAGAGTAACTAAATATTCAGGTGCTGTTAATCTAGACTAGATGGGACAGAAACCCAGAATCTAGCTACAGTGTTTGTTGATGAGTAGGATGGAAATGAGACTTTAGAGGGGAAGATCTTAATTCCTGTCCAAATACTATCTGACACTACTGATATTAAATTCAGGTTTATGTTTTAGAAAAGAACTAAAATACTGGTTCAGGAAATAAAAGTAAGGAAAAGAATCCTCTTTGATCAGCACATATGCTACTGGGAGAAGAACCTTTTGCTCCTTCCCTTTGTAGCTGAAAAGCCAACCAAACACAAAAGAAAGTTTCCAGAAAGCAGCTGAGCCTGCAGGTTCAACTCTCCCCTGGGGCATCCTCAGCTCTGTAGTCCTGCCATCATCCTCACCCAGGCACTGGCAAACCTGCAGTTGTTTGGGCAGCCACTGCATGCAGCTGAACTGAAAACTCATGAGGAAAACCAAGCTTTCCAGCTCCAGGTTTTCTGAATCAGCTCCATGAACCAGTTCACTTGGCCATTCCATTCTAGTTTTTTTCCCATGACTGGGAAAAATGCTGGGAAGGGTTGGGTGGGGCTGGGGTAGGACACAGGACCCTCCTGAAGCTGGCCTGAGTGAGCAGGGATGGTCAGCTCTCTCTGATGGAGATGTTCTCTCTGATGGAGAATATGTTAGTGATTCCTAATCCCAGCAGTATGTGCTCTGTGCCCAGCGTGGCTGGCTGCTGGACAGGGTGGTAGGGTGGCTCTGCAAACACGTGGCTAGCATTTGTCCCTGTCTCCAGAATGGCTTCTTCCACTGAGGGTCAGATTTTACACAGAGGATAGATTTTACCCTGCATCAGGGTAAAAGCACAATTAAAACAGCACATCAGATAAGTAGTTCACTTTTTTGAATGTAGGTTAATGCCAGAGCTGATTTATTTTGTGTTAGTTTTTCTTCTGAATTTATAAAAGGACCAGAACTCTCTGTTCTCTGGGCATGTCAATCAACCAAATTAAAGCACAGAAAACTGATGAATAAACACTGCAGTCAGTGTAGAACGAAAACAAGTAGAGTAGCAATCACCCAATATCTATCTCTCTGAGTAACTGTGCAGAGCCAATAATTGACACTAATGACCTGTCCCTGTGGCACAGCTGTCCTTCAGCACTTTTAAAACAGTACCCAAATCCCTCACAGCACATCCTTCAGTCAGACAATGGGCAATTTCAAGTCAGTAAGGTAGAGGCATAGTAGGGGTTCTGAAGTAGCTTCTTAATTTTACAGAGCAGGGCTGGCCTTAGGACACTGGCTGCTTTCAGCTCCCTCAGTGCTTTTGGGGGCCAGAGGGAGCCTCCCAGAAGGCAGGTGGCAGATCTGACAGGGCTTAGGTCACAAACTGCACCTTGGAAAACTGCAGGTCTCTCCTGCTTGCTATGAAATACCCATTGAATGTGTTCATGTCACTCACTCGCACTCTACAGAAATTCTCTCTGAGTTGCTGTCTTGTCCTGCTCCACTCTGAAGATGGATATGTGCCTAGCCATGAGGCTTGTAGAAACTGAGCAGACACTGTAGAAAGTAATGGAATAGCAGTTAATTAGCCATATGAAAAAAGGTGTCATTTTGTGCACTAAAAACATGCATGACGTTCTAAGCATATGGGGTCACCAATATGAGAGAATGCCATGTGTCCTGCCTAAAATGTATAGAGGTGCCACTGGCATCACAAAATCGTTTAGACTGTAGCTGAAACCTATTCTGGATTTGTAACAGCCAAGTCTCTCATCCATCCTTTGGAACAATAAATGACATTTGAAATTCTGAGTTTGTTTTTCAGCATCACAGTGACAGCCAGCCCCAAACAGCAGCACAAACCTGTCACAGCAGCAGAGGCTGCACAGGCTCAATTACGGATGCCTCAAGGGGAGTGCTTCCCAAGGATTACATGCAGGGAATTCTCTACTCCAATATCAGCCAATGCTCCAGTGTGGATTTAGGGTACTACACTGACATTAAATTAATGAATTTCTAGCTTCAGCTGGATAAATAACTATTTAATTTCTGTGAGAGGTTGCTATTCTTAAACAGTCCCTGTATTCAACATTACTTTGCATGCAACTAACTGTATGATCCATAAAACTGTTCTTAATTTTTCTTTGTCAAAGGTATAATAAACCATAAATGATTAATGATTTCTCATATTTCTGGATTTTTTTTTTTTTTTATTTCATGAAAGTGGCTTAAATACTTAGAGTGTAAAATCAGTAGAGCAGATCATACTGATCTAGCAACTACAAGGGTGTTTCTTTAAAATGTTAAGATAGATTTTGTATCAGAAATGGAGGCTTTTCAAAGTAACAAAAGTTCTTTTCCTATTCCTAGTTGGAATAGGGAAAAAACTTTATGTGAGAAGAGCATGTTCTAGGAACTACAGTACTTTGATCATTACATTATTATTTACTAAAGTACTGCATAATAAAAATTTCTATAACAAAAAGTTACACAATTTTAAAAACAATCAGTTTAGTTGATTTTGAGCTCAGAAGAACACACCAGTGTTGCAAAACAAATGAAATGACAAAGCTTTACTGGAAAAGAACCAGTATGGTACAACATTAATAGCAATTATTTTAATCTACTGTGCATTGCCAAGAACTGAGAGCTTGAGAGAATGTTGACACAAAGAAGTGATGTAACACAAGTGGTAGCTGAAACTGAGACTGATAAATAAAAATCTGCAAACCAGAACTAAAGTGACAATTCTACAATGGTAGCTGTGTATGTGTGAAACCCAAACTGAAGGTTATGGATGAGCTTCAAACCAACAGATCTGGGACTGGTGTAATTATTGTGCTGAGCTGCTATTGCAAACTTTTCATTCAGCTGAGCCTTCCAGGGTACCAAATGTAATGAAGTTTAGAGGCTCTTACTTAATTTAAAGCTGCTGATAGAGGTCGATGCCTCTTGGCAATGCTGCCAAGTCTCGTCGAGCCTTTAAAGGGAGCAGCAGGCTTTAGGCTCGAGGTGTTAAATGGTATAACTTCAGTGGATTCCCGTGGATTCAGAGATGTAGAAGGAAGGAAGAATGTGCTGGTGTCTGGGGACACCAGAATGAGCATGGGGATGTGAACAGGTGAGGTTCACAGAGACCCAGCTGTGCAGGGAAATCTGGCTGTTGGTGCTTCTGAGGACAGTGCCCCACCAAGGTGCAGCTGAGCAATTCCCTCTGCTGCTACTTGGGTTCAGTGCCCACTGCAGTTCCTAACATGCAACTTGGAGCATTTGATACACTGGAGATATTTGGGTCTTTTATAATTCTTGTAGTATTAAACCTTGACAGATACAGCATTAAACTTCAATCTGTTCCATTCCAGGGTCTCCATTATCACCTTATGCATTTGCTTTATGATAATTCCTAAATTTGTCAATAGATTTTAAGTCTCCCACTCAGGAGACTGTACTTTTGTCCATATACTCAACTTGCAGAGTTGGGATGTGTTTTAATGATATAATAAATCCCAATTTAGCTCTCTCTCTTAATATTGAAAAAATTGCTATGGGCACATGGCAAAATTGCTGTCTCTGTAAAACCTGTGCATGTTCTGATAAGTTTTTAAATTATTGACAAGTTAACATTGTGCCAGTTCATTTATGCTGAACAGGTACTATTTGTCTTTTGCAGCCAGAGTAATGTTCCATATACATGTAAGACAGCCTGAATTTCAGAATTGCTGCTTTGGCTAACTTAGAAAATGCACCTGGATGGATCCAGATTCAGGTCCAAAGGCTTTGGCACAATGACAGTGTGACTGTGAGAGAACACTTTCAGCACCATGTATGGCAAGGATTGCAAACAATGCTGTGAACAGTGGATATACTGAAAGCTGAAATAGCAATAATTCCTGTCATATTTTTATGTAAAAATTCTTGCAATGAAATTTTGACATAATTTTAGAAGCTCCTGTTGTTTGCCCCTCAAGTAATACGGGAAATGACAGAACTAAGTTCAAAGTGTTTTTAAGAAGAAACACAAAAATAGTGTTTCTATTGAGAGGGGGAAAAGAAGATACTTAGGAATGGCTGGAAAAGCAAAGATCACCAGTGCACTTTGGTTGTTGCTCTTTCTGAGTACAAGAGGTGGAATTGGGACTAGTGTTTACATAAGGTCATGATTTACCTCTGAAAATTGTATAGCTGCATCTGGCTGGAAATTGGCTTGCTTTGTGTGTCTGTGTGTTTTTAAATGATAGATATGAACACAAAGTTTTAGCTCACTGTGAAATACTGATGCTTATGCCACACAGTAATTTCTAGAGATGTATTTTCCTCACTACTAATGGTCTTGTATAAAAACCTTACACTTTGAAGGACTGGTCCTGCTCTAGTTGCTTTTGTCACATTTTCTTCTCTGGTATAATTTAGGTGTGGAGCCTAGCTACAGTACTTCTGGGTTTTTTTTCTATTTCATGTAGAAGAGAATGTCCTCCAAAAATGTGACCATGTGTGACTCCCTTGCAGAAAAGAGGAGAGGCCAGGTTGCATCCATTTTGTTTGGAGGAAGTGGTAGACTGGGGAAACAAAGTAAATCTTTCTAAAGTAAGCTCTTGGAACAGAGGACACAGCAAGTTGTTAGACTTCATGTTAGGCTACAGTGATGTGAGAGGCCTCTGCAGGGCAGGGGAGGTTCAGTTCTTTCTGCCTTTGGCTCATCCTAATTGCTAAATTCCCTTATGTTTATCAGAATTCGCTGGTGGTGAGAGGCTACCAGATTTGATAGAAATGACCAGAGATCTGAAGTGAAGGGTGAGAAGTCTGTGACATGGACTTGCTGTAATGATTAATGTAATCAGAATGAAGGCTGAATGACATTGACTCCTGTGTGATAAACACTGGTGGGTCAAAATCTGAACACTACTGTACCCTAGGAAAATGCATTTACATTTAGGAGAAAGGAGAAAAAAAAAAAAAAGCCTGAAACATTCCTGTCAAGTCACATTTCTCTGACTGATGTTTACTCTTTCACTGTTGTCTCTTCAGCTTTTCCTTTTTTGTGTCTTTCCTTCTAAGCCTTGACAAGATAGGCAATATTGTTACACTGACGCATTAGAATAAAAAAAGAAATGTAGGAAAGCAATGTGTGAAAATGGTTATCAGCACATCTTTTCTGGTGTTCTTCTAGATTTTTAGTTAGAAAAAAGTTTACAGTACGTAATATTCTATCTCTTACCTCATAACTGAATCTGTGTTTTCCCTCTGGGCCACTGCACCAGTTTTCTGGAGCTGTTCCTTTTCTCATTTCCTGGATTCTCTTTCACACTTGGACATTTTCATGAAAGAAAAATCAGCAGTGCTGCCTGTAAGAATTGTCTCAAAGTGTCCTGCACTTGTCTGCCTTTGATGGCATGTGCTGATGCAACAGGGGACAGACAGGGATGCATAGGGGATACACTGTGGGGCTGCTGAATGAATAAGTGGATTTCATGCAAGTTACTTTTTCATTCTACTGCCTGCTCAAGTGGTCAGCTTAGTTTTAGGAAAAGCCAACTGTTCATTGTGGTATTCAAGCACATATTCAGTACACTACTGAGTTTCACTGATCTGTTTTTTTGGTTTTTTTTTTTTCCCTAAATTATGCCAAATTATATAAATTACTTACACATGGCTTTGGAACATAAGTCACCTTTTTGAGATGTTAGCCTTGTAAAATAAACAAAAAAAAACCCAGAGGGAAGAAAACCCACAATACTTTTCTACATTTTAAGCACAGGATTCTAATGCAGCCAAACCATCTTCTTCCAATAAAAAGCTCTGTGATGAGTTCAAGTATATATATATATATATATATATGTATATATATGTATATATATGTATATATATGTGTGTGTATATATATATGTATGTATATATATGTGTATATATATGTATATATATGTGTGTATATATATGTATATATATATGTGTATATATATGTATATATGTGTATATATATATGTGTGTGTGTGTGTGTGTGTGTGTATATGTATGTACGTATTTAATTTTTCCCTAACTTCATCTTGGCGATTTGGAGAACTTGGAATTCACACTCCTCATCGGAAAACTTTTAAACCTTGTAGTGGAATGGCACAGGGCTGCAGGCTAGGAGACCTGAACACATCTCTTTTGCCTCTTGTAGGCCAAGGAAATGTACATCCACATCAAGGTTTTTATCCAGGATGGAAGTGGATTTGAAGTCAACAGGACATTGTTGGAAGTTTGTGTCCTTGCAGCAGGCTCTGGAGGCTCTGTGCTGTCTGGGTGATGAGCTGTGAGTTGCAGTGCAGTTGTGAGCACAGCCCCTGGTGTTTCACTGAGAGGTTTGGAGCTAAGCACACACTCACATTGACAGGGTTTACTCGCTTGGCAGTGTTGCCAGTGAAGGATCATCCCGTCTCAATATTTGCCTCTTACGCTAAAAAATTAATACTAAACAATTCTGCTTCTGACTTTTCCCCAGTAACCAAAATGAATACTTTAAAATACGTATCAATATAATGAATCTCATTCTCATATAAAGCAGGCTTTTATTAGAAAACTGTAGTCATATGTCTTTTCTTACTCAAGGCTGATGGTTCTGCAAGTACAGACAAGATGAATGTGCTTCATTCTCCCTGGGATTCTGTGTGTTCCTTATTTCTCACAGCTCCTTTGCTTTTAGGATGGACATTGGTTTAATTAGAGCAGTCCTACCAGTCGTACTTAGTTATTTTTTGAGACATAACCTTGGTTAGTAATTAATTATGCTCTTTGTTACTGAATTCAGGTTCAGAACGTGTTAATATGTATTTTTATATTCTATTGCACACTGTTCCTATACCCTAGTCAAACATACATGATTATCTCTAGTGGTCTGATACTCTGGCAGAATTCTTTGAAGATTTAAGGTTAGGTTCCTTGTCAGCTCCTGGGCTAATGGCATATTATCTGAGAGAACTGCTCAGCAGCTTATAATATCAATGCTTTCTGTGCTTTTATCCTCAAATCCCTACATATTGCATAAGGTAAATATCCTTCTCCTCATCTTTTGGGAGAGCAAACAGAACAGCAGCAATGCTATTTATAAAAAAAAGCAGCACCTTTCTGGCTGTCTGAAGCCACGAAGTCATGCTTAGTCCTTGTTCCCCCTTTATTTAGTGGAAGAATTCCCTGTCCTAATTGGTGCGGTGCTGCAAAAGAAGCAGCCCTAACACTGTCCTTGTTTTCCACCCTCCATTTAGTCAGGGATTTACCAGTCTGACAGGAACTGCTTTCCTTCTAACTGTGCAGCCTTCACAGGAGAGTAAATGCCTTTTTATTCTTCTGTGGGAGTTTATCTCAGTTTCCAACCTATGAATAAAAACATTAGTTGGGAAAATGAAAGATTTTCTTATCGATAAGCCATGAAATGCTCTTCTTTGATCTTTGCTGGAAACCACCACATACATAGGTTTCTCTGTTCAGAGATATAGAAGAATTAAGCATTAAACACCTAGAAAATAAAACAAAAGCCATTACCATTTTTTTCTGGGAAATAATGGTGTCATATTATGCTTTATCAATATAATTTAGCTGTGCATTATGGAGAAAATAAACCTTTTAATGGATTTTATGAGGAATAATTTAATAAATGAAAAGTGGCATTGTTGAAAATAATCACCAGAAATTTTTGTCAGCTGTAGGCAGATCAAAAACCTGTTGAAGACAGAGAAAGCCTTACAGTGATTTAACCTGGCTTTCCTATCCCCACATAGAACCATGAGTGTGCTGCATGGAGGCTGCTGTATTGGTTTTCTCTACCATGTCAAATAGTTGGTGAATATTTGTAAGTCAGAGCAAAAATCAAATAAGTTTATAAGCCAAGTGTCACTGTCAGTTATGAATTAATGCCGGTTTTGGATGTATTTAGCTGCCTAAGTACCAGCTAAAGAACACACTGGGCTTTCCCAAATCATGTAAAGGCTTTCTTGAGTGATCCGATGGTCTGTGCATTGTGTGCTGGGGGTGTGTTCAAAAATGGGCTTCTACATAAATGACAATTTGATATTCAGGCCTTAAAATCACTGAGGTGCCATTGCAAGTGCTACCAAGGAAAGCAACTTCTCATACTAGAATATATTTAGATTATCAGTAACTGCAATATGCAAATTTCAGTCAGCCCAGGACTCTGTCTCAGTTATGAGTGGTCAGCAATCATTCTGGAATATATGAATGTAAAGTAGTATTACTTATAAATCATGCCAAGCAGAAATAGTTTCTTCTGTTTTGCTATTTAGTTATTATCCTAAATGAATTATGCTTAAAGAAGAAGATTAAATATTTTAAATGGTGTTGGAAAAAGACTGCAAAAAATATTAAAAAGAAAGATGCTAATGCTATGAGAAAATAGAAAACTTGCTACTTGAAGCAGAATAAATTGTTTTTCCTCACAACAGTTTTAACTCATGATACTGATGGTAATGGAAATATATCTACAAAGTGCAACTTGGAAGTTATGTAAGTTCAAATTTTAACTTGTCTTGGAAAATGTCCTGGGAAAATCTAAAGTCTAAATCATGAAGTTCCAAATTAAGAAGCAAAGAAAAAAGATAATATTTCTGGTGTGATATTTGAAGGGTTTCAGAAATGCTTCATTAGCCAAGAGCTGAAAACTTGGAATCTGTGAAGTTAGAGCATGTAATACAATGCTGCCATTTGTGGGGACTCAGTTTGTGTATTATCAGATATTCCCAAAAGGCTCCTGGCTATAAAGTTTAAAGTTAAGTAGAGAGTCAACATAAATGTAATTTTATGTTTAAAACTGTGGAATAAAGAACAATAATTGTCAAATGCCCAAGAAAAATGCGGGTCCCTTTTCATAGTCATTTTCAGGCATATTCTGTGGCTTTTGGATGCTGTCTTAAACCCATAATTTGAGATGCAGTCTAATTGTCTTTCTCTTTCATTCTGGACCTATACAACAAGAAGTTCTTCGCCTCCAGGCAGTGTGAGGAATCTACTAGTCAATTTAACAACTCAGGGAACATTAAAAAGTCTGTAGAATTAAAATATTCTGTATATCAAGAGCTCTATTATTAGTAAGCAAAGGTATGTATTTAAGCTTTCTGAAATGACTTTATTCTCAAGAGATACTGCTTTACAACAGAAGCCTCATTTTCCAGAATCTGGATTTAACTGTGTGTATTTAGTAATTTAGCATAATTAATGCAGTGTAGCCTACAAAGCTGATGTTCTAATAAAATGTCAGGCCTATGGTGAAGTTGTATTATATTATTCTGATTATATTATCTCATTATATTATTCTCAGATATCACTGGAAGTGCAGTAGTTCACTGAAAAAGCTGATCAACAAAGCAGAGGCTCTCTTGCCACTATCTTAAATATATAATCTGAAAAGGAGGCAGACCTAGGGAAGCACTGCAACCCCCAGCTGCCCATCAAGTGGCAGCTTGTCTGCTTGAAAGGCTAGTTAAAAGGTCAATTTCTATACAGAGTCCTGAAGTTACCTGGTAGCATTCCTCAGTAAGAACTGTGTCTAAGCACAGCAGAGAGTCTGTGAAAGTGAGTACAAATCACTGCTGCTAGAGAAGACTTGTCTTTAGAGCTCAGAGGTAAGGAATGGAACTAATTTATGCTCATTTCTCTTTTATCTTTTTTCTTTCCTTTGAGGAAAGGAAAATGAAAGAAGACCACATTCAGTAAATGTGGAACTAAATAAGCAGTGACTGGCTGAAAAACTCAATCAGCTCTGGTCTTACACTGATTGTGTGTACAAGATATTTTACTGTTGACAGTAGAAACAACTGTCTGGTCAAGTTCATTAAAAATCAGGCTTAAAGCCTCACATAAACCTTCTGTTTCTCCCATGCAGAATCTTAAATTAATCTTGATGGGTTCTGCTGAAATTTTGATAATTTATTACTTAGCAGCTGAATAGCCATTCTCTGGTGGCTGGAAGCTCTGTGCTAAACAGAAAATGGATTGGGTTAGAACTGGGTAAAAAGTTACAGGGTATGGGGAACCACAAACATCCAAACATCTTTATTAACATCAAAGGAAACAGTCCAGAGATTTCTGTGGAGGTTGCCAGAGCCTCATGTAGGTACCAGTAACCTCTGTGGGACTTTCTGCTTGAGGAATGGCAAAGTGGTGCTAAGTTACCCCTAGTCTGAGAGCATTTTGCCTGTGAAAATGGAAAGGTTTTACTCACACAGAATCTAAACACCAAATCTGTAATTTAATCTGACACGTACCTGCTTTTCATCCATAATCAAGCAGCAGAAATGCATGTGTCTTTTGCCCTTCTGTATCCATTATCCATAAGGAATCTGAGGAGGGCCAATCTGACTATGGAGATGGACTTGCAATTACAGCATGGTGATCACTGCCACTTATTCAACGCAGGCCAGAGGATACAGCTCCTCTAATGCACCATTTTCCTATTTAGGGCACAAGAACAAACACAATATTTGTCTTTAGCAGTGGCTGGCAGCATTGCAGCTTGTGCCTGCACTGCAGTTATCTTTAGACTTTGTCGTGGAAATGACCTACCTAATATCCCAGACATCCTTTCCTTAAGGGTAGGGTAGAACTGGATGTCTCTGAAATAAAATAATCACGTGTATTATCTAATTCTGCAGGAAGCTGAAGGGAGTAAATTTCAAAATGTAAATTCCAAAATGTTTTTCTCTATGTAAATTGAACAATGTTGACTAAACCACTAAAAGCTAAAATGTGATGTAGTTATTGCTTAGCTGTGCGAAGTAACATCACAAAAATGCTTCAGAGCAGCAAGTGAAATAGTTAAGGTTTTAGAAGAAATGATTACTTCAAATATAATTTACTTAGACTTAGATAAACTTTGCTTTTTCATTGTAAAAAGTGCTCTAAAATCTTTAATAACTTCAAAGGTTGAGGGCTTCAGTTTTACAGTAGCAAAGTGCTGACTGAGCTTTTCCTTAGAATGAGTTCAAGAGCAAGAGCACAACTTTGATCAGACACATCTCCTTAATTATATTATGGTTCTAGCAAAGTCTGCATTGCCTTCATAATTGCAACTTGTTTTTCCCTTCTGTTCCTCCATCATACTATACTAAATAGTCACTCTCCACATAAAACTCATGAGGTAATAAAGTATCTCCATTGCATGCCTCTGATTTCTGATTGGAAGATCAAGGTTTTCAGAATACTGTTGGAAAGCCTTCAGTCCTAACGGAGCACAGGAAAGGAAAACAGCCCTTCTGAAACAGTGTATACCTGGGTCAACCACTTCAAATTTCTGAAACCTGCAAACTAGAGAATGAATTGTTGTTTTATTTAATAACTAAGAGCTGTGCTCAAGTCTATCAGGCATGGCCATATTCACCAACAAAGGGTTGAAGGGAGAGAAGGCACGAGAAGGGAGAAACTGAATGCTGCTGAGAAAAAGAGAACAGAAGAGTGTTGTTATGCAATTTAATGCCCTTGCTGGGACTAAATACCTGCCAAGGGCTTGATTTCTTCTATAATCCTGAAAGAAACCCACAAAATATTCCATATTTTATGACTGTGAGTTAGGTAAAAGGAGATGCTGATGAACTATTGATCTCTTCAGCAGATCACTTCCTTTCAGGTGACTGAGCACAGTGACAAGCTTTAGAAAAACCAGACTGGACCCAAATCCTGCCAGCTGTGCCAGAGCAGAAAGGATGTGAATTTTATTTATGTGATATCCTCACATAAATAAAAGAAGTCCAAAATTTTGTGTGTGTTAGCGCATGTCTGTCTGGAATGTCACCTGTTCTGAGACAACTGCCTGGGGTGTCCCCAGGGGCCTTGGCAATCTCTTCCCTGCCCTGTCCTGGTACTGTGTTTGTACCTATCCTGTCTCTACACCATTTCCCACTTGTTTTCATGCTTTCCCTTCTAAATTGTATTTTTTATTTTCTTCAGTCATTCTTACTAAGCTTTTTTTCTTCTCTCTGTCACTGTCAAATCTTTCTAACTTGTCTTTCCAAATTGTCCCAGCTTTTGTTTTTCTGCTGAATTACACAGCTCACTCTTGTCTTCAGAGCCAAAACTACAAAAACATAGGAGGAGTTTCTCTTTTTTTGTTTCTCAAGTGCAGTGTTAAATTAACCATGGCAATTGTGCAATTGCAGAAAAAACGCTTTCTTTTATTTAGGCCAGAAATTGCATATTCAAAGCATTTTACTGTCAGGCTGTACCAAAAGTCTCGACTGTTCATGTGAGAACTGGAATTTTGGAAGCTTGTACTTTAAACAAATTTAGGAGGATTTTCACACCATGACACTGCAGTGATATTTTCCTTCTGCCACATTAATTCTTTTTTCTTTCCTTCTTTTTTTTTTTTTTTTTTTTTTTTTTGAATTGTATATCATTATTCACTTGAATCTTTCTTGAATTTGGCTCATTTATTTAAGTTGATGCTTTCCAAAATCTTTCAGCTTGCGGCAAGCACCAGCAGCACAGGAAATTCCTCAGAATGGTCAACACTGGCAAAGTTATAAACAACTAAAAATAGGTCTTATCATGGAAGGCTTTGAATGTGCTGACTGTAAGATGTACTGTCAGCTCCACATGTAAGAGACAGAACAGAGATCCTGGCTTTCTTTAGAGGTACTTTGGCAAAGACCTGCTCATCTCCTGAGGCAGTTCACATACACTGTTTCTGGGCATGTTTCCAAACAGAAAGTGGAGCAAATGCTACTCCACAAGCCAGGACAGGATTGAAAAACTGGCTCTGTAGCCCCTTTCTCTCAGAGGAATGAGCAAAAATGTTAGGGTGAGACTGTGGTTTATATCCTGCTTACAGATCCCAGAGATTACTGTCTCCAGCTGGTCATCGCCACCTCCTTTGGTGTTCACAGTCTTTGTTGATTTGCCAGTTGCAGTAAAAGTGCTTGATTAGATCAGAGGGCTCACTCTTATATCAAATACGAAGGCAAAAAAGTATCAATCAAAAAGCTGGAGAAAGTTTGTTTTTTTCTGGAAGGACAATGTCATAGTACTATGCTGTGGTGCAGAGGCCAGCTTACTACTAGTTTGCTTTAAAGAATTTATTCTTAAGGAAATGTTAATGTTACTCAGTTCATCTTCAAATGCCAATAGATCAAGCACTGGGGTGTTCTTAACCTCAGCTCTGCTGCACAAGATCAATAGGAGCCAATGGTTTTCTGATTAGCTCTATATTGATTGACCTTAATCTAAGAGTCATGTTCCTCCCTAGTAACAGTAATCCCTCAGGAATGCCATGACTTCCTTGATGATAGATGACATAATAATCTTCATTACATTCTTTTCATTGTTCATTTTGAGCTGTTTCTCGACGCAACTCAAGCCTTTTCCTTATTGCTCTACTTTGGATTTGGTAGTATCATTATTAAGATTACTTAATTAATTTGTAAAATTTTCATGTAGGTACCTGTAGTTATTACTTCTGTGGCATGAAAAATTGACACTTTTTTATATTCATTATCTCAGTAAATGTAGTTTCTAGAAAGAGAATGTGGTGTGCCATTTTGGACAGGAGATGACAGGATAAGAAAATACTTTTGCCTTCTAGAGGTAGGTCTCTTGGGAAAAAAAATAAAAATCTCTCAAGCCAAAATCAAACCCGGTTACTCTGGGTCTGTAAAGATGTCAATGACTCAAGGAGACTTTTTCTTTTGTCATGGAATTTTATCAGCTGTCCTCTCCTTATGCATAAAAGATTATTATGATCCCTGTTAGCTCTGTAAACTTCACCTAAATCTGAAAGCCAGGGAGGATACTTTCCTTTCCAACTCCTCTGCTGTTTGCAGGAGCACCACAGGCTAAATGAGGCCATCATTAAATCTTTTTTTGCACCCATTTATTTCTTTCTTAAGAGACAACTTTGAATAAACTTGTCCAAACCTATTAGCTTTCAGCAGGATTTGCAGAGGTGTAACTGAGGACAGCCTGGCCTGCAGCAGTTTATGCTCTGCAGGTGACAGCACATGACAACACACAAAACCAACACATGATCTGAACACCTCTGTCTTTTACCATGCCTTTTGAGTATGGCAAAATGAAACACTTGTTACTGCTTCAGTACAATTGCATTGTTTTAACACAAATGGAATAAATATTAATTTACTGTAATAAAAAAGATTCTCTTCCTTTTCTAGATCAATTTCCTGCCAGAAAAAAATGGCTATATACAAAATTTGGTGGTTTTGCTAGTGCAGTTCTAAATTCTCCAAGCAACAGGAGATCAACTGTTGCTTTTTAAAAATTATTTTGTTTTATTAGCTTCTATTATGGGAAATTTGCAGCTTCCCTATTTTTTAATTTTACATTAGCAAAACACATTTTTGTCACAGGGATTTACGAACTAAAGAAACTTCATTCTCTGATCTCAGCTCCAATTACTGTTAAGGCACAGTAGTTTGGTGTTCTTGGGTCCTCACAGGAATCAAACATCTTTAAGAGGTATGAAACACCTGCAAAATGTGTTTGTGTTTTATTCTCTGTAACCCCATTTAGCTTATTCACTTATAGAACACCTGGCTAGAAACTGGCTTTTGATCCAAGACTGCCTTAGTAGCTTTTGGGACTGCCTAATCAGACAGCTAGGGACGTTTCAGAGTTACCCCAAGTGATGCAATTATGCTGTAGAAAATTGAATTAATATCTGGTGTTGTATTCCTTCTACGAATGCTCTCCCCCCCAAAACCCCTCCCCCAGAAACTGTAACCTGGCCTGGGTTACCTGCCCCTTTGAGTCTGACCTATGGCCTTCGGCCAGGTAACCTGACCCCGACCCCAAAGGTGATAAAAACCCCTCTCCCTCCATGTGTTGCCCTCCATGCTTCTTGGAACCCCTTCATTGAGAATAAAGGTTTGGAATACATCCTGAGGTAAGGAGCCTCTTTTGAAACTCTTCACCCTATCTTGTAGATCCCCTCTTCCAAAATCCCCCTAAATCTGAGCTAGCAGCTTGTGTGTGGGGGTGTAGGAATAGGGGTATCATCAATCTGGGAAATAAAAACTGCTTCAAATACAGTAACTATTTGAGGGCTGCAGATTTTGATGGGAGAGGAAGATGGTGGTAACTTGTGCTTGCAGAATCAGCTGTGCTGGAAGAGGGGTTAACACCTTTGTGACTGCGGCAGCTGTGTAGTCAATTCCTGTTAGCTGGGGATTTTTTTGTTGTGATCAAATAGGTTTAATTTGTGCCTGCTTAATTGAGAAGGTCTTCTAGGTGGCTGCCTAGAAGGAGTCCATTTAGGCATGTCCTAGCTCCACTTCTTGTTTGTTGCTTAAGAACAATACATTATATACCAGAATACAGAGCTTCTGGTAAGACCAAGAATGACTTTTGTTTTTTGCTATTGTGAGAGATGATTCACATGTGTGCACATTTAACATTTGGGGGTGAAATCCTTGGAGCTATGACCAAGTGGCAGAAAGCACTGGAAGCATGTTGGGCTGGGCCTCCCCAGCTCTCAGCTGGTGTCTGCCATTCAATTGAGGTTCAGCCCAAGGGTACATTGGACATTGGCTCCTTCTGGGTTTTACCTGGCTGAACAGTCCTGATAGCAATTCACAGATATTGCCTAAACCCTGGCAGAGACAGCTAGTGGGATCACCCAAGGAACTAACTGATTTTGTCTAGGCTGTGTGTGGCTTTTGGCATTTGCTGGCCTGGGTGTGGGAAGGTGTTGTGGGCGTGCTCTGCTGCTGTGGCTTTCTCGGTCTGTCTGCAGGGAGGCTGAGATAGAGCTTAACCCTAATGCTGAGGTGAATCTTATTACTGAAGTCTACATTAATCTCTCTGACAAGTGTGCTGTACACCTCAGTGCATTTCTACTGGGTCCAAATGAATTATTTTTCCTATGGACAGTAATCTGCTTTAAATATAGCAAGTATGCACACAGCACATGAAAACACATGAAAGCAGGAACCTCTGTCAGTGTGCTTCAGCTATGTATTAGTGGGCTAGTTCTTACCAAAAAGCTAGCTCAGCAAATAGAAAAGAAATTACTTTTTGTAAATCCTGTACTGGTTCTGTCTACCATTATTGTATGTGTAAGGTTGTGTAAATAATAAATCAGGAGCAAGTAAATTGTATGACGGCAGAAACCCAGTCAATCATTCCTAATCATCTCATTATGCTTTACAATGTCTTTAGAAACTGCTTCTATTATGATGGGGACGAAGGAAACTTCCTTGCATAGTTACCAGCTTCTGTGCTTATAGACATCTAATATGATACTGCGTTTAAAAGATAAATAGCTAACTTTAAAAAAATATATAATTAAAGGGTTTTTTTTTTTTTTTAAGGGAATGAGTAAATCTGACAAACATGATTGTTGGTTTGAGAGTGATTTGGGAACAAAGCATGTAGTAGCATTTGTTAGGCTTCACAGAAGCAGAAAATCAATTTGCCTCCTGCAAGGGTGGTTGTTATCTCTGGTGTGCATACTTAGTGCCCATGTCAGCCCATCATTTCTGGGGCCTCTTGGTTAAAGATACTATCATCTTTAATGAAATTTAGCTCATTTCTTCAAATGATCTCGAAGTCAATTACTACTTAAAATACACAATAGCTGCAGTTTTGTTTTATGTTAAAGAAGATTGATCTAATTCCACCGGTTTAAAAGGTCTACCAGCGAGCATATTTTATGGTCAGTGGAGAAAAACATGGATCAGTAAATCCCAAAGGCAATGTTTCTTTTGCTTTTCCTGTCTAATTCTCCTTCCCAAGATTGAATCTTGGCTGGTTACTGTCCTGCCTGTGCTGTCTGTATGTTGATTGTTTAACTGGATGGACACCTTGGATGTGGAAATATTTATATGTTAAATTATGAAATAGATAGAAAAATTGGTCTGTGTAAAGATATTTTCTTCCTTAATATTGCCAGCATTGTGTATTATTGTATGAGACTGAGGTCAAACCATAGCGCCATATAAGTATAAAACTCTTAATCTTAAAAGAAAAAGAAACAAATCTAGAATGACAATTTAGCTGAAATACTTTTTATTATTAACTTGAAAAAAGAGATAATTATGTTTTGCCTTGCCTATTGATCTTACAAAATATTTCACAATTTCCTATTAATCCATTTTCTCTTCAAAACTATGCCTAATGAAGTTTCCAGGAATCCCATGAGATGTATTATTAGAGAATGCAATACCCAATTTTTTTTTCAGACTTCAGTTTGTTTTGTATCAGGTACCAAGTTTCTGGTTCATTTCAAGTAGCACAGAAATGAAGGAGGAAATCAGGAAATGGTCCTCCCGTCTATTAAGCTAACTTAAAGTATGACAGAGCAAATCTGTATTTAAATACTTTGACGATTGACCCTCTTTATTACCTGTGACAGCTTAATCTCACAAGCTATTTGTGCAATGACTTTACTAGTTTGGCAAAATACCCTGAAGACACATCACTTAAAATTTGCAGTAAGAGCTGAGTCAGCAGCTGTCTAGCTTGAAAAGAAGAGTCAACAGTTCAGCATATTTTCATCAGCATAAACAAACTTTGAAGAAACATCATGATCTTCTCAGAATTATTTATTTGTCCAAATCAATTAACCCTTTTTGCCTTGCTCTTTCCTCTGTCACGCCTCTTAGCATAGATGTATTGTGGAGTCAGGCACTGTATACCAGCTCCACATCTGTGCTGCACTGGTATAGCTCTGTACAAACAAGGAATGCTCCTTGACATCATTCCAGTAAAAAAAAAGTACTGGCAGAGAGATTCTGGAGATGACTGATGAGTTTTCCAGTAGTAAGTTTAACTTCTCAGAATTTGATAACTCACTGGCTGAGTGGGAAAAATGAGTATTGCAGTAAATCCTTGATTAAGCATATGTTTGTGTAAAAGCTTTTAGTTCATGAATCCATTTGATTGTCAGCCATCTCTACGAACATTTATTTTTAAAGTAAGGTAGCTATTTATAGAGCTTGGTCTGTCTGCAGCTTTTGGGCCTGTCCCTAAAGGGTACCACTTTGTTTACTTTATACCATCGCTTGCACTGTGCTGTGGTCAAGGCTTACTGAGCGTTCTGGCTATTAAAGCCTTGCTTTTCACACCCCTCTCCTCTTTTTATCTGTGGGTGGGGTTTTTTTGTTTGATTTTTTTTTTTTTTTTGTGTGTTCCTCCTGGGAATCCTGCTGGGCCAGGCCCTGGGCTGTGGTGGTGCCTTGCCCCAGAAGAGTCTGGTTCTGGGCACACAGGGACATGGTGGTGAAAGCATCACAGGAGAGTACAGAGACCCAGTCCCAGCAGTCCAAGGGGTGGCATGGCTGGGAGAGGGTGGGAAGGGAGAGGAGAATGAACCTGAGAGTCCTGCTGGCACTTGGCAGCCCTTTCACACTTGTCTCATCTGGAGAGCCATGCACCCCAGGGAGGGGCCATGCTCTGCCCTCCCCTGTGGGGCTGTGTAAGATGCTGTTGCTGTGGAAACTCTCAGTGCATTCCATGGTGCCTGTCACATTTGTGAGGGCGAGCAGAGTGTGATCTGGCAGCACAGCTCTGGGGGGACAAGTGCTGGGAGCTTTGATGGAGGACATGTCTCCTGCGTGGGGTCCTGCTTGTCACCACTGTGACTGCCACGGCTGAGGAGGGCAGTGTGCTGAACTCCTCAGACAGTGCTGGTGCTGAAGGTTTTCCCTGGCTCTGCTCTGAAGCTGTCCTTTGCATTGTGCTTTGGGTTGGTTTCTAAGTGTGCAGAACAGACACGCTGTAGGTGACAGCAGTGCTGAAATCCAAACCTCTCTGCGCTGGCCTGAGGCCCAGCCATGGGAGTCCTGGGGTGAGGCACAAACCACCCAAGTACCTCAGTGGGGTGGCTGTTCTGTTCAACTAAAAACCTTCCAATTTTTAAATTTTTGTCTACAAACTTTCTAAAAAAAAAAGTCATCCCAAAATTACACAGTGAAAGTGATGCACAAGTGTATGTTGAAGTAGTACTTCAGTTAAAGCTCATGAATGCTTCATCATCAGTGTATTCAGTGCACAGCTTGGCTGCCTAAGCAGCTGTCAGAAAACAAAAGTACTCTGGAGAGAAATATACTCTTCAGGCATCATTTCAGATTATGTAGATAATTTAAGCTTAACCCTTCAATGCTTTAATAAGATTCAGTTTTTTACCTGCTGTCACAATATGAATGAACCTTTCAGAGTGATGCTAAAGGCAAGATGAATTTTATTATTAGTTTCAAGTGACAGCAGGAGTTTGTTCTGATACTGTGTCAATATGTTAGCATATCTATCTTTTTTATTCCCTGGTCATCTATACCTGTAATGTTTCTAGTCTGAATTTTGCTTGCAACTTCTTCCTTTTGTTTTTTTTATCAGAACATATAGTATGTTGAATGAGGTTATATGAAATTACTGTTTATACCAGGTAAAACTTTAAGACATTTTATTTTTTTGGATGTAACCGCATGACCTGAAATGTTAGGACTACTATTAAGTATAACTAGATAAAATAAGAGATAATTATTTTCTACCAGAATGATACTGCTGGGATCACTAAAGAGACAAAGAATTTTATTACTTTGTATTAACTTCATCTGCCTTATTGTCCTTCTATTTTGATTGTGGTTGCTGGTTTGCAAACAAGATGCCTTTTGTACTTTGTGTCCTGTTGTGGACATGAATTGGTCCAAAGGATATTGATGAAACAACAAAACTCTGTCCTTTTATTGAAAATGATCACAGAGGTCTGAGCACATACTTGTCTTCTCTTGTGGAAGTCTATAAAGCCATACTTCTATAATCAAAGCTTTCTTTGTTATTACAGGCTGATATTCTTGTCTGTAGGTTTAAGAGGAATCTTACTGTCTGACCTTAAATGATGTGTGAATATTTCACAGATAGCTCCAGTATCATGCCCACTAGCTAAAATGATTGCTGATCTTTAATCTTCAGTATTTGATTTGAGACATGGTGAGTGTTGGAAGCCTGCCACATACCTTGATAAGCTGTTATAAAGGTTAATTACACATTATTTTACTTTCTTGAAAATCTGTTTCATTTTCTGGTCTGAAATTTCCAGCTGCTGACACAATGGGACATATTCCTGTACAAAATGTGTTTCAGTGGGAACATTTGTGGGGCCAGCGTTTGATATATTAATGCCTTTCCTCTAAGGTGAAGTCAGGCAAGAAATATGTGGAAGACTTGCAGTAGATAATGTGTATCTGACACAAGAAGCTGAGAGACCCAGGAGGAGGTCTCGCAGTAAGAAGGGAGAGTAAGATGCTAGATTTAGGATGAGCCCTTTTTAGGATATATCTCCATTTTAATTTGATTTGAACTTTTACTGTGAAAATCTGCAGATGCCTCACTGGGTGGCTATTGAGATTCATGGCATTTTGAACCTGAAGTTTGAACTAAGTACAAGCATACAACTGCAAGGTGCCCTGGCAATGCAAAGGTGCCACTTGTGCCACTGCATTTCTTGATCTGGAAGTTTTCTGAATCTTACGGTGGTGTATGTACTAAAATTTTCCAATGTTCCAATGAAAAACTCGTTTCTTCTGCATATCATAATATAATTTGAGTTGGAAGGGAATTCAAAGGTCATTTAGTTCTGTGTGTATTTTGTGGAAACTATCATGGAGGTTGATGCAATTCACCAACAAGGTTACAGAGAGTGAATGTTACTTTTGAAACATCTATTAAGAAGCCATTGCTGATTTCTTTAATTTCAAAGATTAACAGAGGGAAGTTGTTGTAAAGA
The DNA here is from genome assembly GCA_018697195.1 of Certhia americana. Lineage (NCBI taxonomy): Eukaryota > Metazoa > Chordata > Aves > Passeriformes > Certhiidae > Certhia > Certhia americana. The sequence goes on along the minus strand of CM031865.1, from coordinate 14,211,716 downwards.
GCACAATAGTGCAGTGTACTTCAACCTGTGGTCTCTAATCTGACTGGACTGCGAGTGAGCACAGAGGCGTCAAAATATTATCTGTGAAATGTTTGCCAAAAACTAAAGTGCTGACAGGATTAGCTGGAACCTGGCTCCTGGTGATTGTTAGCACTTGCTGGCAACAACAGCTACAAATTGCTAGAAATTGCCAGCAAGCAAATTTTATGCTGATGTTACAATGCTGTGAACCAAACATTTTCTGTTTAGCTGGGTGATAAATATCATGGGGTTCAAGTTTCCAGCAAAGAATGACAACAACTACTCTAAAGCAAGTCAAAGCACTGAGACTTGACTCTGCCTCTTCCTGTCTCTCTTTCTTCTATCCTATTTTGAGGTTTCAGCATAAGTTTCCAGAATAGAAAATTAATTACTTGCTGATGTTAATTCTGAATACCTTTATTTTCCTGTTTGATTTGGAGTTGTGTTGGTACAGGAATGAGCAATCTCAATTTTAAATATGCTCAGGTGTTTTAAATGAGAGTTCATGCTGTACCTCTATCACCTTTTCAAACTAATAGAAAACTAGCAATGAGTAATGGGGGAAATAAAAGGAGTATGTATCATAAAAATTGCTTTAGACACTTGCATATAACTTCAGACATTACATTTCATCTTGAGAAATAAATACAGTGTCTCTCTGGTCAAACCCTGTTTTACATACAGCTCTACCTTCAGTGATTTCTAGTTGCTGTAAGTAAAAAGTTGTTCATTATTTGTTCAGCACAACCATAGCACACAAGGACACGTATCTGCACAGCTCCTTGGTACCTTAACTGCATCATGATCCCTGACATTCAAGAATGTTGTGAAAATACAGAACAGGTTGCTATTTTTATGAAGCAGATTTGCATGCAAATCACATAGTTCTTTCTCTTTGGCCTGCTGGTTACTCATACCCTGCCATGATCCTCTTTCCCAACAACTTCTGTTTCTTTCATTTCCCCCTTCTCACAAATTCTTATTGAAGTAGCAATGCCTCTGGCAGTATTTCTCCTGTTGTCTTGCTTTGATAACGTCACAGCTTCCCTGGAGTGTGGTGCTGTGATGCTGACTTGTGACCTGCCCAGTGCATCAAGGTCACTCAGCTGCCCTGCCCACGCCTTGTCCTCCTCAGGGAGAGGCAGCACTGCTGGGGTCTGGAAATCTGCCACTCTCTGGTGGTGATTCCCGACTCAAACAGCTGTGCTTTCAGATCAGTACGTTCTGTACGGCTCCCACACAGATACATCTTGCAGGCATTGTTCAAGACTAGCTCCTAAAGTCCTGTAATACTCTAAGGAGGAAAGCAGATCCTATTAGAGTGTGGAATGGTTAAGTAATTGGAATTGTCCTTCTCTCCAGCAGTTCTTCACAGGTCATGAGAACCATCAATAATATAAATTTTATTCATTTAAGCAGTGTTTTATCAGTGATTTTAGGCCCATATGGGCTGCTTTTGTACAGGATTAAGAGCTCTAATTTTTTTAGGAAGGAATTTAATATCTGGAAGGGAGACTGAAATTCTGTTACATTATGCCACCTTTTTTTTTTTTTTTTTTTTGAAGGGGTATTAAATAGACAAAGACATATAATGTTGAGTTATAAGTGCATTTGCATGTGAAAAAGATTTCTGTATTGTGCTTTTACATTTTCATCCAGGAATTAGTGCTGTAGCTTGATTCAAGCATTGAAACAATGCCTAATGTTAAAAATGCACATGGCAAGTTGAGATCACCAAGAACTGTCTCCAGCTGAAATGGTTTCCTGGCTTTCGTCCAGGGGGCAGACAGGGGTGGATGTTTAATTTCTAAGAAAGAAAAATGCCTCAGTTGCCCTGATGCGATTCCATCCCCCTTCCCTCCTCTGTCAAGCCTTGCCATCCTCAAATGTGGGATGTGGCATTGGAAGGATAGCAGTGTGCTCCCTGCAGTCCATAGTTCTCATGGACAGAAAGAGATTTTAAAAATTGCTAAGGGGTTTTCATTGCAGATCTTCCACTGGAAGCCGGTTATTCAGAGCTGCAGATACTGTTAGGAAGTTGACAAAAATCATTTGGCTGCACTGATGATTAATTTATAAAGGGCTTAAAGGCATTAAACCAGTGACCTGGTAAAAATCTTTGGTGTCAGATAAAGGGATTCCTGCATTAACAGGGCTGAAGCCTTTTAACAGCTTTTAGAGGAAAAGTATGTGTTAAAAGCATGCTAAAAATGATACTGTTCAGAGAACAGGGTAGCCAAAGTAATTTACAAAGAGAAATAGTGTGATATTTTTGCATACAAATTTTGATTGTTGCAAATAATAATCTAGGCCTACAGCAGCAATGAAAGATAAAAGCTAGATAAAATAAGTTCCCAACCTCTGTTTTTATAGAAAGACTGTTAATTTTTCTTTATTATTAAATGTTTGGTAATAGGAAACTGATCTCTTCTTGCAGTTTTGAATCCTTGCATCCACCTGGCGTCTCACTTAAGCTATTCCCAGCAAAAGTGGTCTGTCTGAGAATTGTGCCTTTTAGTATGGGGGCCATATTCTGCAATTTATGCATATTCCCTAAAACTATTTGGTGTTCTGATGTTGTGGTTTTCTTATGGCTCACATCTATTAATGACATTTATGTAAAGAATTTATGTAAACTTTTCACCACCCAGTCTAGATAGTAATGTAAAAACTTAAATCCTTTCAATATTTAAATAGGCTTTTGTATGATAATTCTGAAATTCCAAAGACCTTTTTTTGGAAAGTGTAACGTAATGGCTTTTGCTAAACCGTTGAAGAAACTCATTTTTTTGAAACAGCTGCCTCAATACATCAGCATGTCTTCTCAAATCCTTTGGCAAGCAGTATTCCAAGCTGGCTTTTTTGGGGAGGAAGGTAGGCAGCTTGCATTTATTTGCAGATTGACTGTGTCAGGGATGGTGTTGGAGAGGGTTTGTCAGGTTTATTTCCTTGCAGGCAGCACCACACCATTGTGACAGTACTGCCTCACGTGTTGAGGTTAATACTGTCAAGCTTTGCAGACCTGTGCATCACAGGAAGAACCATCTTCAGTTCCTCAGCACTGCCTATTCAGTATTCAGGGGAATTCTGCTCCTCTCCAATGGTCATATTTTTGTAACTTTCTGTCTTTTAAGATTGCAAATGTCGTAAGAGTACTCTGTCTTTTGCATTTAAAATAGCCTGGCATAATGTAAGTTTTAAGCAGTAATTACTACTATATTAGATATGTCTGCTCTAAGGAAAGCTCACACCAATTAGATTTTAATGATTATATGTAAAATTAAAGCCTCCATATAGAAAATGCCTACTGAGATAATCAGTTATTGCAAGCAGGGAAGAAAGAGCAATTCATAATTGTGGTGGCTAAATGACCACATTGTTTGTCTGAACCTCTGTCCAATTTGTACTATTCAACAATGCTGTAATAGAATATCAAATCTTGGGCAGACCCCACAATAAAAAGAGGCAATTATTGCAGTGCTGCAGTTAATGAATGACCTTGCTGACAGAAACAATCTATTAACAATCATTACAATTAAACATAGAAACGTTGTTCTTCTGTTTGTTTTTTTATACCCTTCCTTCTTCAAAAGAGAAGTGCCTTTGGTTTTAGGAAGGAAATAATAAGCAGATTGTAACTGAATTGTAAATGAAATAGTGCATCTTCTTTACTTTCAATGTCACCACTGTTTTGTTTTTATTAGCAGACAATGTGTGTTTGCTGCTGTTCTCAAAAGGATTTTTAGCCAGTACTTAGTCAGCAAATCTAGAATTCCTTTTCTAACACAATCTGTCTTGGGTGCACTAACACTAAAGATACATATCCAGGAGTTATTTTTCAGTTGTGATGTAGGCTTAGCCAGTTCTCTTTTCTGCCCTGCCTTCTCAGTTCCCATTTTTTGAGCAGTCAGCTTGGTGACAAGGGTGAAGAACTCCTTTGAGCTAAAAACAGCTACTCCCTTGCTAGGAGAAAGGTTGTGTAAGTCCAAAGCTTCTACAAGGAAAGGATAATTTTGCTTAAACAGGCACGTATTACAGTAGATAATTTTGCATTATCATCCTATAGATGTGAAATGGAGTAGTTATGTCCAGTGACATTGCCTAGATTGAAACACAAGATAGATTTAGCTCCTTTTTTATTTGTTCTCCTAACTGAACCATCCAATGCCCCAAACACAGTAGAAGTGAGAAACAGTACTCCAAGGAAATATTAATAGTGTGGAGTATAGACAAATAATTACAGAATTACTTCAAATGGCAGTATAGCAGAGTTGTGTTTACTTCATGGGATCCAAGTTAAATAGAAGAGTAGCAGTACTAGAAATTTTTGAGGAAAACATCTGTTTTTCATTGTGCTTGAATGAAACTGCCCTTTTTAAACTTTTCGTTATGGACTCTGTACATAATGTGAAGGGGATTTTTTGAAATGTAAATCGATAAAATGTAAAAGTTTATATTGAATGGGGGATACTGTAGTCAGTATAGATAAGAGGGTTTCTGAGAGTTTTGCCCATGAAACATTGAAACTGACTTTGTATGCTCATTCAAAATTATTTTTGTTGTTGAGGCTGAGCAAAGTAAAAGAGTAACCAAAGATGCATTAACTTATGAAAAGGGGAAAAATATTTTGGTACAATTTTACTTTTATTATGAAGGTAAAACCTGGTGACTTGTAAACACGAGTCCATAAAATCCCCACTGGATAAGTTCTCTCCTATACTATCCTGGTAAGAAATTGTCCTGCCTACTGTGTATCAGGCACCCTTAAGAGACAGTAACCTGACCTCTGTGTGCTGTCTCTAAATGAGATTTTCTATATGTTCTTTCAGGGAACATTGCAATTAAGGTTTGGGTTACAGTTTAACGTATTAATCCTTTAAAGGAACCTTCTATCAAGAGGATATGTTGTTTAAGTTTTTTTAAAAACACTGAGTATTTTGAAATATTTGTGCTGAGCAAGCACTATTCTAGGCTAAGTTTTATATGGGAAAAATTGCCATGCTATGTTCACTGTGCACCGTTGTCTAAACTTAGCAATTACTGAAACTTGATTGCAATCTCTTTCCCTTTTTTTCTTTCTTTTATTCTCTCTCTCTTTTTAAAAAAAAAGAATATTCAGGCTTTGGAGAGCCAAATGATTTTTAAAAAAAATTCTTACAATTTATGACAGCCACCTGCTCTCTTGGTCATAGATTAATAACACCTGACCAAGCATGAAAACATGCTGAGTCCATCTGCCTCTCCCCATGCAGGGGGCATTGCAGTGTTGTCTTATTAACTCCCCAGCACAGCATCCCGTTCAGAACCGTGTTATCAGTTCTGTGCAAGCAGCTCATTTGACAGAACGTGGGATCTGTTCACACAGCACCTTGGAAACAACCTTTTTGTCTGGACTTCTTTTGCCATAGTGATGCCAAGTCCATTATTTGAGAAGAGCTTTATTGTTAGTTAATATTCCCTAGAGGTTCTTATTGAGCCTCTTTCAATGAACTGCAGGGATGCTGCCTGTGTTTGTTGGACTCTGTCTCATAGGACTGGCTATGGATTATATCTCCTTTCTTAGTTCTGAAAAGTGCTAAATTATGTTTTCAATTTCAAGCACAAAAATTGTTCCTAGTGAAATACGTACTAGGATGGAACAAAAACGATCACTAAATTAAACTTTTATTGTTATTTCAAAATAAATATTAAAAAAAGAAGAAAAAATTCCACTGAGATACCTGTAACTAGCAAAATATATGAACAAGTGATGGCTTACATCTGCAAAGATACTTCTTGAAATAGTAATGATAATTAGTACCTTCAGGTGCCATCAGCCTGTACTTATATAATACCCAGCTGTATAATTAAGTGATCTTATTTTCAGCTTGATACTTTCTTTTTCCATAATTATCTGTTAAAATCTTGCACTTGTGAAGCCTGATACTTGTGTTTGTAGTGCAGTTAACCCTGGCTTTAGCCGTGCAGAACAGCTTTCAGCATTAGTTCAAAAGTTTAAGCTCCTTGGGCCAAAGGCCCCCTCCTAAGTGCCTTGCTGCTCCAGAGCAGACCTTGGCTGGGTTCTTATGTGCTCTGACAGTGCTAATGACTTACTGGAGCTCTGAGTTCCAAAACCTTCCCAAGTCTGGGTAGAAAACAACCAAACAGATGAATTAGGTTGTAGGAGTTCTTATAAATTATAAAAGTTATAAGTCAGATTCTAAGGCTGTAAAAGCTGAACCATAATGTTGAAAGAAGACACCAATTTGAAATGAAGTGTATACCTGCCTGTTTTTGGAAGACTGTAACCCCTGTCCTGCCCTATTTTTTTAACTCATGTCTGTACTGAAATTCCTTTTTGATGAAGAGAAATATGTAACTTCTTTTAAAGGAAACCAGAAATTGCAGTAATTTCGGGGGAATTAGAAGAACAGATGCCGATGTTTCCTCATCTATTCAGTGTAGATTGCAGGTACTAGATGGACTCTGAAAGGATTTATCTTTCTCACTGTGTGCTTCTGCTTTTGACGTTGCTGCTCTTTGGAACTTTTAATGCTCAAGCATTAAAATGAACAAATGAACATCTGGACACAAGCTCTGTATGTGGTTGTATCTCATGCTGGCTACTTATGTACAAAGATTTTGCTGCTGTTCTTTAAATGCTAGTAAAGGAGAAAAAAATTACTTTTTGGGTGAAAATCAAATATTTTGCTTGACTGAAAACAATCACTTGATTTAAAAAAATTCATTTCTGAAAGCAAAATTTGAAAGCACACTACTCTTCTGTGTTGAACCTTCTGTTTTGTGTCACCTCTGATCAGAAAACTTATTGTTCTAGTGTTTTTTGGTGATAGGCTTCAAATTACTAATTTTATGATAGTTGCCTATAGAACAGGAGAAGTTAGTAAAGAAAGTTAGTTCTGTGTCTACCCTTATTTAGATTTGCTGCACAGCTGCTTTTATAGACAGTGGAGAAAATAGACCATTCACTTAGAACTTCTCTGGGGAAAAGAAGGTGATTGAAAGGAAAATACAGTTACAAGTAGTATGAGTCCAAGCCCATTTTTAGACAAGTGCTATTGTTCAGTATAGAATGGAACATAAAAAAAATAATTTTCTCTTCACTTTCACCACATGTTAAGCAAGCCTTTTGTACTAAGAATTTGCAAAATTAAATTCTTTTGACAATGGATTTCATTTAACTATAAAAAAATTAAACCGGTTTCTTATAGGATTTGTGTTAGGCAGTGTCACCTCTGCTAGACACAACTGTTCCTTTTCTCTCCTAACTTTCAGTTCACCTCCTCCCTTTTTCCTTCCACTTTATGGACTACTCCTTTTTCTTAAACAGGTGATGGCTGTATGTGACAGCAAAACACCTTCTTAGCAGTCCATGAGGTCATTTAGGTTTCGGGTTTGCTTTCAAACTCCTTATGTTTGAATTCTTGGGTTTAGTAAAGCTGTAGGTGGAAATTACATATAGTTTTGAGCAACCTTTAGCTGCCTTGCAACCCTTACAGATTATTTTATCCCCCGCACAAACTAAAATATACTCACTTGAAATGTCACTTTTTTGGCAGATCACAATCAAAGCTGCTTGTTCAGTCTTGAACTGCTCTCATTCTCTGCCTGTGAGGAGATATTTGCCACACCTTCTTCAAGGTGGAATGAGGTTTTCAGTCTCCATCTTCCTTGTTATCTCTACAAACACGCGCTCAATGGCCAGCTTTTGTTGTCAGGATCAAACACCACGTCATTTCTTTTTTATATGCTTGTAGGATGCAGATACTTTTATAATGCAATTCATAGGGCCTTTGGATTGATTTAGAGTATATTCTGTAAATTTAGTTTGTATAGATCAACATTTATTCCCATTTTTACATTACTGTTTGCTAAAATCAAGGCCTTTAAATTAGAAAACTATACTAGAGAAAGTAGGTATGCCAAAAAACCTATGAAAATGTCATCTTTGCTTGGGGGTTTGTATTTTGTAAATGTTAGTATTTTGACATTTCAGTCTAGGATCTCACTGGCTACCCTTGGGTGAGGCTGCAGGCTCTTGGCACATCCCCCAAACACATTGTCTGTCACATCCATCAGGCTTCAGTTGCTAGTCGATCTTCCTGGCCTGTGTTTTCATCAGCACAAACTCACTACAAATCTGTAGCCTTTGGTCTATTTGCTGCTCAGCAGTCGTTTCTCTATGTATGGGAACAACTGGGTGAAGAACTTGCATTGTTTTACTCTAAATGACTGTTTTTCCAGTTTCATTCTGTATACTTTCTTGTTGCTGACCTGCAGTCAGGTGTGGTCGGCATACAATTCCCTGTAGTTTCCAATGGCAAGGTTCTTTTACACAGAAAGAAGCTGTTTTGCAGCCATCTGTGGAAAAATATCTCACAGTTATGATACATAGAATCTGGGATTTGCTTTCCTCTCACTGCCTGTGGCCTTTTCAAGAATGTTCCTGTTTGTGTAAGCAGAACTTAACCATTTATGTGGGACTATTTACCTCTTGTGCTCCTACATGTAACATGTTAAGTGACAGAAAAACAGATCTGCATACTAAGGGGATTTATCACCTAGAGTTTGAGGCAAAGAATGCTTTAATTATTCTAGTTGGTGTAGAATTACATTAAAAATTAAATGTTTTAAAGAATGAAAGGAATATGCTTAGTTTAGAAAGGATATAGTAGTGAATTAATACTTGAATCCAGTATTATTTAGTCTCTCTCAGGGTCAGAATCTGGTATTCCTAATACCACTGTTTATAAGATGCCTTTAGGGAAGCTGTAGAATGAAGTACTATTCCCTGAAAGAAAGAATTTTAAAACATTTCCCCAAAATAGTAAATGTAAGCAAAAATTGCACAGGTATTAATCTGACATGCAGTTACATTGTTTCAGGGAAATCTGTCTATCTTGCAGTTTCTAGATGGAGCAAAAGTCCAGCAAAGCACTCAGACTGTCTGCCATTTTCTGAATGATTGCCAATAATTATGTCCCTCTTTTGAAATGATCTACAAGTAATTCAAACTGATGAGAATGTGAGATATGCTAAATGATTTGGCAAAATATCAGATACCTCTGAACATGGTGGCTCCTGCTGACCTGCTATATAAAATGACACAATGTGGTGTAACTGACACTGCATAACATTAAGCAGCATGTAGGAAATTGGAAAATGCAGTGTTTTCAAGGCCAAGGTACTGAGGAAAAATGCATTTTTGATGGATGCCTACTTAAAAATCCTTGCTGTTTGTGAAATGTCATTTTGGCCTTTTGCTGTATTGGAGAACAGAGAATGGACTGTATGTCTGGAGATTAGCCTTGGCTCTGATCAGCTAAAAGCTGTTGTTGAAAATGTTTGGAAAGGAGGTAAATTATTGGGTAAACAGTTGGATTTATGTAAGGTCTGTTTTCTTAATAGGGAGGGAGAAGGAAGTGAAATTTCTCTTATGAATCAAATGCTTAAACAAAAACAACGTAACATTGGCTATTATCCACGACTGTGATTCTCTCTTGGATTCAGAGTTTTGAGCTGAAATTTAGAGATTAATCTCCAAGCATTGAGATTTAAATATCCTCTATTATTTATTAGTATTTGCCCCATGCACTGACCTTCTTGTCATGAACCCAACTGTTCTCAGAGCAAGGGGACACAGGGTGTCAGTCTGGATGTGCTGGCTTGGAAGTGAAGAGCATTTGCCAGTTATTCAGAGGCAAAGACTCACCTGTGAATAGAGGCTGATGGACATGATTTGCCAACTTGCCAAAATGTGCAAAGAAATGTTTAATTGCCTTTCTAATAGGTCTCTGAAAACTTTTCATTGTTTCATTTACTTGTGCTTAGAACAAAGAAAAGGACAAGTAGAAGCTACATAGCTAATAGGATCTTACAGACTTGGATTCAGATTAAGGGCCCGTAGAAGTGGACAGAAATTTTGGACCTAAGGCTTGGGAAGGCAGCAGTCATAAATGTTAAGACTAACAGCCTTGTCATACAAGGAACTAAAATGATTGAGTGTAGTATTCATATACTGTAACTAGTTTAATTTGTGTTTCTAATAACTTTGATTTTTCAGTAGTGCAAAGAAATACATTTTTTGTGCTGTGGTGGAGATTTTTCATAATTTTTGGTTTTGTTGGAGCAAAATGGTGAGCAAGCTGCAAGTACTTCAGGAAAAATTCAAGAGGCATTAGTTCAGAAACAGTCCCGAGTGTCTTTTGTACACTTGTTTAGGGCTATAGTGATTTACATGCCAGTAATATTTAACTTCTGTGCTGTTTCAGCTGCTTTCCTTGAGAGCAAGACTGGAGCCACACCTCTCTCCAGCGTTCACCTGGCTCTTTCAGTACTTTCATAGGTATCCTGCTGAATTTTGTGTTTTACAACTTGAGGTCTGAGTGCAGCACCAAATAAAAGGGAATTTTTTTCTTGTACTTATTCTCAAGGAAGCAAGGATAGTCTACACTTCAGTTTAGCTCAGTGAGATTAGACTACTGCACAAGAAATTCCTGAGGGGAATTTGTTGCAGTTGAAAGAGTATAAATGAGATGGGAAGGGATACTGTCATCTACATAAAAAAAAAAATGCCCTACATTGGCAGTGAAAAGTGAGCTATGTGATAGCAGTTCATTGGCATTATGCACCTCTGATTTCTCTGAATACTTGAGCTAGAAGCTCTGTGATGACTATAGAGCTGTCTGAACCGTGTCATACACATGACAACACTCCAGGGGTTAGATAAAGGCAGTTCATTAGATAAACCAAAAGCTGAATGCACAAGCAAAGTAAAATAAGGAATTAATTCTCTTTCCTGTGGAAAGGCAGATGTTTAGCCATTTTCAGAGAAGCTGAGCTTCAGCATATGCTTACTTGGGAATCCTAGGGCTGTACTTCCAGACATCACCCTCTTTTTCCATCACCTCTGGAACATCCCTGTGTCAGGGATGCTGGCTGTGCTCCCTCTCAGCTTTCTCTGTACCCCCAGGCTCCTTGCTTGCAGGGAGCATGACAAATGGAAATGGCCTTGATGCTGCGCAAGCATGGAGTAGCAACAGCTAAAACATTCCTGTCATCTTCAGCACTCTTCTGATCACCCATCCAAACCATAGCCACACATGGTGCTATGACATCATTATGATTTACTGTACTTTTTATAGAACAGCAAGCATTTTTATAGAACAGCAAGCAATGAATGACAAGTGGCCTTGCCATTGTCTTCCATTACTGCCATGATCTCATAGGACAGCAGATTTTGATTCTATAAACTTAAAACTTTTAAACAGCTTTACAAAAACGTGGTGCTGTCAAAGATGGTAAGATCAAAGTGGTACTGAACCTTCTTTTTGCATATTTTTGAGTTGTTTTGATGCACAGCAGCACATGTGTAGTGGAGCATATGAAGCCAAATAAATAGGGAAAAGGAGCCATATATCTTATGTGTAGTCTTCAGGAAAAAATGCTAATATTTGATGAAAGCCAGTCAGTATTACTGTGAGGTTTCTCATGTTTGCTCTCCATTTCCACTCTGTTTTTATCTGCAATTTAGTTTTAAACTTGCAGGTTTCTATAACCTTTCCCATCTTCCATCATTGGCCCAAATTTACCAAGAAGTTGCTCACAATTCTACAGTTTTACTAGGGGTTCACTTTTAATGAATTATGATTCCTCATTTCCTAACCTATTCTCTATTCCTCTTGCTACTTTCAGGACTATGTTTCTGTGTAGACATTATAACTTTTAGAACTGCAAATTTAGACAGTATTTTTTTTTCTGTGTCTGTTTTTTGTGCAGTGTGTATCCCTCTAAACCAATGTTTGTTACTCTGTGTTTGTAGAATCTCCTCAGGTGTATGGAATTTTCATAAAGGTAGAATTTGATATTAAAGCTGACTCTGCATATATTGAAGTCAATGGGGACAATCTTTGGTATATAATTATTCATCCACTTAATTTTTTGCAAGATTGAAACCAAAGTTAGCAGCAATTATTTTAAGCTTTTGGTTTTGTGTCAGTTAATGTTGAGTGGGCTGAAATTATTTTTAAGGTGACTGAGCAGCTAGCTTATATTGGCTGCAATACGGTTGTTAAGGGATGATTTTGTGAGCCAAATGATATAAATAGACATAGATTTTTAGAGGTTTTTTAAGAGAAATTGAGAACTTAATTAACTTTTTAAATTTTTCTTCCAGCTTGTATTTTTTAAGTGTGGCTTAAAAAAAGTGTGACTTAAGTGTGGCAGTGCAGCTTTCTGGTTGATTGTAAAGAGATAACTGTGTTTGGAAGCTGCTTGCCAGACTCCACCAGGGAACTTGCTCATCAGGTTTTTTGTCCAGTAAGCATGGCTTCAAGTGTCATGAGTGCCAGTAAGCTTGTCAGCTCAGTCTCATTTTTAAGAAGTACAAAGTACTACAAAGCCTTTTATTTTCTGACGCGAGCAAATGGAAAAGTTCCGTTTAGTCTGTAACTCATAGCTTTATGAAGTCATTAAATGTGAAGGAAACAGCTCTGACCTGCACAGTCTAGATGGGGTGTGTAGGCAGTGCTCCTTTACCTCTGACACCCTGCTTTGAGTCCTTGCCTTCAGGGGCTGTGGTGAGAACTGCCAGCTCTGTCATGGGGACTCTGCTGATGCTGGTCTTGAAGGCAGAGCTGGAATAATAATTGCGTCACATCGATATTGCTGTGGGGCAGTGTCATTAACATGGAAACTCTTGGTTTAGCTTTACCATGGATTCTTCCTGCTGATTGATTCAGGAGCCCAGTGAAAATATGTAGAGGCTCTGTGCACCCCAGCAGGGCACTTGCAGGAGCTGGAAATACGAGTGCAGATGAAGTATAAAATGCCCAAAGTGTGATCATGTTAGCTTAGAAAAATTAAGTCATAATCTATGGTAATCATAGGTGTAAACAAAATTAACTTATTTTTTAATTTGGGCAAAAAAGAATTTGCTACTTTTTATTGTCCAGGTTGGAACAAAACTCAGGTTAATTTTCTTTCTTTTCAGTTCTCATTAGCCCACAGCAATATGGATTCCTGCCAAGCAATGAATAGTGCCATTCCCAATTGCTTTCGTGCTTTTTTTTTTTCTTCCACTAAAACAAATAGTGAACGTAATTTTAGTTTTAATTTTTGTTCATGCTTAGTGATTTTGGCCAGCCAAAGCCTTCTGTCCCATTTAATTCTGAGTCAAGACTGGGTTCAGTCATGCCTGTGAAAACTTGTCAGTTTTCCAGCCATTCATGTTCACAGCCAAGGAGTAGGAAAAATGTCTGCAGCTGAATGCTGCTCCTCCCCCAGATTGCTTTTGTCTCTTGTATTGAGCGCTCTCCTTATGCAACGTGCTTTGGCTGTGTTTGGAGTGCTAACTTCAGAGAGGCTTTCTCCCTTCGAAGTCATTACTGCCTGTTATATTCTTTCTGCCTCGAGAGCTGTTCTAATTATATAAAGAGAACTGGCTTTTCATATAAATAGACATACAAATCACTGTCTGCATAAACTTTCATAACAAAAAAACTAAGTTTCTGTCACTTGGTGCTAATTTCCACTGTATATGCTCTGTATAAAAGGGATTTGTGGTTTTAGTTTCCTACAGTGAGATTCTTTTAGTAGTTATAGTTCTGTTTTTCCCAGTCATAGGAATGAATATGCTATTATCAAGCTGAAATGCCAAAATAGTCATTGCTGGTCTATAGTTGTTGCAGGATTTGTTCTTTGAATGATGTATTTTAGCTTCCTTAAGAATACAAGGAATACTTTATTTATTAATGTAATACTACATAAAAGGAATAAAGAGAAAATTTAAGTTTCCATTGAATGTCTGTGGAAGAACAGGCATCTCTGAACAACACATTATTTTAGCTGTGATGTAGAAGGGCATTATTTCCAGCTGGGAAGAATGTTAATGATGCCAATTACCCATCTATGACAATGAATGAGGAAGGCTGGAATGCAGGGCACTTTTTCTGAGGATGATGTGACTGCATGAATGATGTTCCAAAAACCTTCAGTAAGATCCACATTATAGGGCTGATTCTTAAACAATGCCTCTCATTCCCCTTTATTCTATCTTTGAAATGAAAGTGTTAGAAGGCCAAAGAGCATATCCATTGTCGGCAGAGGGAATCCTTAAATGATGAGTGTTCACTTAATGGTGTGACAAGCAGCATGAGACAGTAAGGCAGCAAGGATGTTCTGAGGAGTGGTCTGTGGTGCTGGCAATGACACACTGCAGCAGAATGGTGCCAGAAGTTCCCAGCAGTGGGGAGGTTCCTGTTCTCCCCAGGTGAGCAAGAGGATCTAGACTGGAGGAATTGTTTTGGCACAGCTCTTCAAAGTGTGAAGAGCTGCAGAGTTGGTATTGCCGGTAAAGCCTCTAAAGTGAGTAACTTACCTTCCTGCAACTGTCCTTTGTAAGCAGATAAATCAAACACTAAATAGGAGACTGCAATGTCTTTCCAAGAATAAATTAGCAGATCTTGAGACTCCTTACATGCAGAAAAGCTCTGCTAAATGGCACAAAAGTTTTAGGCATGGAAACTGGTGAAGCTCCATTGCATTAAAATGTAGTGACTTTAAACTTCAAATATAACCTGTGTTCCACATGAGATTATGGACTTTTTTGTAGTTTCCTGCTTGCTGAGAGGGAAGTACAACCCCCCTGACTGCAGAAAGTGGCAGAGGATTGGGAAAAGAAATCAGAGCAGAAATTGTTTTTCATTGTGGGATGAGCAGTTTGAGAGAAGCTTGAACACGAAATGTAGAGGAAGGAAGTAGTGGATGTCTCACTGCTCTCACAATGGTTATGCACACAACACTGCCTTTCAATTTAAAGAGTATGTTAGTGTGGGCTGCACTGATCAAATTAAAAACAGAAAGCATAGAAATGTACTGTGAAACTTCTGCTTGATTAAACATTGTCTCTTATTCTCCAACCTGCTTGCTGCCAGGACAACGTGTTGCAAATTGAGGGCTTGAGAATTCCCATCCATTGTTCTTCTGCTGAAAACCTCCCTGAAAAACTCTTCCCCTGAGTGAGAGTTCACCAGAAAATTTCAGTAATGCTCTGGGTAGTTGGTGTGTCATGTAAACTTCCCTCTTAACCCCTGAACTCTGCTGTTTCTAATTTCAGCTGAACACGTGTGATAGGCTAGGGCTGTGGCTTATGAAACCAGCTGTTCTGTGCTAGCACTGCAGCTGTGCTAGGCTACCAGGCACTGCCTTTCATTCCTTTTGTAAAGAAAATGTTTGTTCATCTACTCTAGTCTTGAAATGACAGGATTCATGATGAAGACACGGCATGATTTGTATAAGCTTTCCTTATTTTTGCTTCTGTGTTTGTTACAAATATATGTATAGCAAAATTTAGAGAAATGGTTCAGTAATAATACAGTTATTGACTTTAAAGCCAATCTTCTTCTGGCTACTGTTTATGTCCAGCTGCAGCAGGAATTTAGCCATAAAAAAAAAAAAAAAAGGGCAGAAGTTATGCTTTTCCATCTAGCTCTAGTCAAGTTACTCCAGTTTCGCAATATCTTTTTACAGATCTGTGGTTTCTGTTATTGGCATAAATGTGCTGTTGGAGACATTTGTCTCACCTTTCTGTTTAAAATCCATCAAAATTCCATGCTTATTATGTAGATTAGATAACTAGAGGTATTAAGTTATATTTGGACATCAGAACACAATTAGTTCCACAATTATTTACATTTCCTTTTTTTTCTTGGTAAATTACATTTAGCTTTGCTGCTTTCTATGCAAATAAAAATCAAAAGAATTGATTTTTTTTTTCTATTTTTTTTCTTAATTTCTGCAGGCTTTTGGTTGAATTGAGTTTAATAAGTGTCTGTATTCTTTTGGAGATAGCCTTTTTCTTATTCTAGCTCATGACTCAGCTGATTTCCAAAGACTGCATTTGGTGCTCACACTCCCTCCACCTCCTGGAAGTGAAGAATATTTAGAAGGAGAGATTTCAAAATATGTTTTTAGTTCAGTAGCTTCGAAGGCTGAGCTTTAATTGGCATGGCCAAATTCAAGTTCATTGCATCCAAGCATACAGAAGTGACTCACTCTTAGCTAAAATTGCATATACCAGATATGGCATGTCTTGATGCTATTTAAAATAAAATATTAATACTTTAGAGCTGCTTATTAAACTGCTCTAAAGTATTGCTAGTTTAACAGTCCTACTGCTCTTCCTGTTTAAATATGCTGCTTATTTATTTTTATTAGGGAGAGATGTTCACCTGTTTTTTATCCTCTCAACAAGTGTGTACTTTTGCACTGATGGAAGCAGTGAGGTGAGCCCCTCCACCTGGTAGGGGATCAAGAAACACTTGAAGAACACTTTAATTTTGAATTTACTTTGGTTTATTTTGTTTATTTGGGCTTTGTCTGTTTGTTTTTCTGGATTTTTTGTTAATTTGTTTTGGTTTTAATTTATTTTTATATGAAAACAGGTGATTTTGTCCTTTATTTTTTAATTTGCTGTCTTGGGGTTAAAAACTCTTTTACAGGCTTAGGAAGAAGACTGTCCATGGTTTCTAGCTCTAATTTATCTCAGGCCTTCATTTTTATGGCACACACTCTCTGCAGAAGAGAAATAAAAACCGCAAACCCTCCAAAACCCAAACAAAAAGCAAACAACCAAACAACAGCCCTGTAGAAATGAAGTACTTGCTGGTGCATATGTTGTTTGTAGTCTGATTTGAGTGCTTCATGTTTTTCTGAGTCTTCAGATGTCTATTAAGGTCATATATAATAGGGAGAAAGGAAAAGGCTCTACTGAGGCTGTTTTAGTTTTCCTTCGTGTGAGTGAAGAATAGAAACTGGACAGCAGGGCACAATGCTGAAATTAGAAAATAATGCAAAAAGGATTTCAGTGTTACTATAAAAGAGGGAAGTAGCAAAATGAAGCAGTTGTATAACAGGCGTTGCTGTATAACAACAGCAGCATATCCTCCTGCTGTGCAACAGGAGTTAATGCTGACCTGCAAGAAAGGTGTGAGGATCTAAGGACCTCAGAATCCTGACTTGCCTTTGCAGTAGAGAGGAGCTGGGTGATAATGTGGTTTCTCTCCCCTCTGTTTGCCAATTTGTTCCCTTTGGCTCCTTACATGTGTGTTGGTTTGTTTTTCTGCAAGCAGCTTCTCTGTTCTGCTTGCCTTGTATTCAGGCTCTGCCCCAGGTGGATGTTTCTCTTTAGAAAAGCTTAAGGCTGCACTTCTTATTTAATCTCTGCAAATGTGTAGCACGAATCCATAAAGTTTTCTGTTTTAATATACAAGCATCCTTTGAAAGCTTTCATAAGTATAGATAGAGTATGTTTGAAACCCTGTACCAGTATCAGTTACTTCTTTCTTTGTCTATTTAATGGTAAATTTCTTTAAATAATATGCTATGACATCTTTATTATCCTTTAGTGATGAGGACAGTGAGCACAATAAGAATTTTAAGCCTCAGTAGGTTAATGGAGTTAAGCTTGTCACCATACATTATGAAAGCAATCAAAAGTGTTTTTTAACGATCTTTAGTGTGAGTGTGAATCCCAGCTTTACGCATCTCAAACTAGAATGATCCTTAGAACATGTCTTACTGTTTTGGAAACCAAGTAGAGGGGGAATTTTAATCTTCATTCCCCATACAGAGGCAGTTTAACTGTACCTCTGAGTACTGCTTGTGCAGAGCAAAGAGAAATTAAATGGAGTGATATTTGAGGTCATATATGGCTACCATTTTTCCTATCTCTATATTTGTCATGATTTCAAACGATGGCTGAAAGGAAATACATAGAGTAAATCAAGGACTTTTTTGTTTTGCCAGGAGTCAGATTCTATGTGGTCAACTCAGGCCAAAGTGAATCTATAAACACTGTTAGACAGTAGTGACAATATTTACAATACTCCAAGAAAAATTCTGCTATTTTAAGTTGTGAAAACTCTTGAGTGGGCCTGTTAATTTTGGTTGGTTTATATCAAGCCCCACTTTTCTCTCTTAGGATATTTATAAATGATCCTGGAGGAATGGCATGTTCAGTATTTAATGTATTATGTCTGCACTGCAGCTATTGCAGTGCAGATGTATATAACACTGCTGAGGTTGGTGGGAGAAATGCACAATCCTGTAGTGCCTCGGTATCTAAAGATTTCAAAGTTTTAATCTTGGGGAATTCCCAAGGCAATGGATTTGGGCCTATTTATAGGCAAAGCTGGGCTCATGCCCAAACATACTACTTCCATTTTCCTGCTTCAGGATGATGCATCCTTCCTAAACTTTGTTACTGGACTTGGTGATGTCTACACCTTGCCAATTTGCCTTTTTCTGTGAGGTCTTATAATGATCCAACTTATGTTTTCCAATCTATCTAACCTAAAATATAAAATTACTCCATCTGTGGAGAGGGGGGAGGGAAAGAGCTTACTCAAATAACTTGGCTTATCTAGTGACAAGCAGTGAAACCTAGGGGAACAGGTCATCATTGGGTAGATATTTTTGATGCTGCCTACCATTGCTCTTAAGGCATTAATCCTACCTTTTTGTGCTGTGTGTTGTCTCTGAGGAGTTTTCTGACTAATTGGATGTGTTTTGATTCTAGATTTCTAATTATAGCATTGCATTTGCATGTAGGTGTGGAGATGGTTGAATTGTTATTCTATTGTAATTGGGGAGATAAAGTCCCTTCCTTTCTCAGTCCTTTTCTGAGATGGTCATGATTTTATGAAAAACTTGTTTGTCCTAAAACCTTTTATTGCTTTTGTTTCACAAAATGAGATTTAAAAAAATGAACGATATCAAATTCATTATGCCATTTGAGATATCATGACACTGAAAACTTGTGCATTGAGAAAATTATTAAAAAACTTTCTTTATCCTTCACTAAGATCATCACCTCTATTTTACATGTACATAGAAAATTTGTTTTGATATTCAGACTTCATGTGGCTGGTGCAGAGGATGATACATGAATTTAAACCTTAGGTTTGGACCATGAGCTCTGGAGCTCAGCCAATCTGAAATGACCTGAAGCCTCAAGTTAGAAGATATGGCTTTTCTGCATATTTAATTTCTAATTCAGTTGGGTGAACATATTTGCTTGTCAATCAGTCTCTGAAATATTTTCAGAGATCACTGTTTACAGTGTTATTCTCTTTTCTGCAGATTCTGATGATCTGTTATCCACATTTCTGCTAACAGCCTTCTCTGTTCCATGATTTTGTCTTTCCTTTCTCAAATGCCATCTACTCTTTCTGTCAAATTTTCCAGTTAATTAAATTAATTAGGTTAAATCATGGTCTTGGAGGCAGTGATACTGAGGAACCTTTTCTTGGCAGTTATTTTTTCTCTTGAGCAGTTCCTGTGCTTGTTCTTCCTGCTTCCCACTTGTTTTCCCTGATGTAGCACATTGTAACCAGATTTATGCAAGTCAGAGAATCTCTGCTGTCTTTTTTAAAACACCAAGCAATTAATTCACTGTTCAGCTTCATGGAGTGGCTCCACAAATGGTTAAATTGGCACAAATGGAAGGTGACAGCAGGAGGGTGGGTGGGCAGGAGCTCAAGGCTGGTGGGGAAGGGGGAAAGGAAAGACCTGAGCTACCCCAGCTGCTAAAGGAGAGAAATCCTGAAGCTGATTTTCTTCAGAACTTCTGAAGGGAGGCATCCCAGAGCTTGGTGCGTTTTCACATTTTTTCAGATGGTTTAATGTTAACCACTCTGCTCCCCCTCTTCAACCAACCTTCAAATAAACACCCCCCTTCCCCCCCTCCCCTCCCCCCCAAATCAAACCAGAACCAGTTCTTACTTTACAAAGCCTTCAGAACTTCACTTTCTTCAGCACCACATTCTAGTCTGAGTAGAAGTGCCTTAAATATCCCCATGGAACTGTACTTTGACTTGCTTGAAGTTATGCCATACACACACCTGAATTTCCATCAGTGCCACTGCTGATTTTAAGCATCCCCCTCTCTGTGCTGATGGCACTGGGGAATCATCTTGGCCGTTGATGTGCCTTGTTCATGTGGTAGTGCAGTGAACATGTGCAGGTTAATTTCCTTAATGCACAGTTAAGGGCATAATAAGAAGGTGGAAAGGCACTACTCAAACTGGCACTGCCACTGGAAGAGGTACTCTTAGAACTACACTTGTATGTATGTCTTGCTTGGCATACTTGGCCTCCCCAGGAATTCTGTTTTTTCAGTTTTTTCCAATGAATAGTGCCATACAGTGCTTAACATTGTATAAACCCAAAATTGATTGGTTTTGACTGGTGAAGTTTGGAAATTTTACTTTCCATTGGAGTTGATCTACCTTTGAGTTTTACTGTTCTAAAAATGCTGTTTGGGAGTAGGGTTAGGTCCATGTTGTGAGGCTGAGTCTCTGTTATTCCTCTTCTGAATAATAACCCTGGCATGTGCTACTCCAGGCAATGCTCTGGTGTGTGCCTAAGAACAACAACAGGTTTTTTAGTCTTTGTTTTGTTTAGAGGCTTGTAAGGGCTATCCTGATGAGGGCTGATGAACAGCACTCCTCCTTGACAGTAGCTGTGGGAAATTTTAAGAAAATCAATGGGAATCAATGGCTACAAGAAGGGGACAGGTAACGTAGGTAGCCAGTTTACTTGAGGGTTTGTTCTGTGGTGCTCTGTCTTCCTGTAAAGCACTGCACTGATGTCAATTAAAATGAGACAAAAGAGAGCAAATGGCTATTTTGGTATGAAAGAGGTGAAAAAAACCTCATGTCTACATTTCTCATTCCAAGTTCTGGCTTCAGCAAGTTTATTCCAATCTCTTTAAATCCCTACAATATGGGTGGGATTGAAGTTAAAAACCATATTGCTTAACAAGATTACATTGGTATTTACCCTCATTATCTGGGCCCTGTCAATATGACTGGGTCACCAAGTCATCAGTGTGTTTGATTATATTGTGCTGAGACTAATTACACTGTGGCAGAGCAGTTGGAAGCCATAAAAAGGAGCTGTTTCTTAGAAGTTTTTAATGGGGCTCTTCTCTGTGACTTTCTGGATGAGCACTGACTGAATATGATATCTGCTTGTCTGGAGATGCAAAGCCACAAATCTTTATTTGTATTTTCTGTTTTATGATTGGGGTAAGAGAGCACCGAGTCTTCTGTTCCCCCCTCCTTACCCTCTTTCACTTCTCTAATGTGAGCTTTGAAGTCACTCTAGTTGTGCAGAAAACCAAACATTTAGTTCTGGAGGGCAATTTAGAAACATAAATATTTCTTCTTGCTTTCAAATTCTTAAGCGCTTGTTTACTTTGTCCATAGCCGTCATATACACGATTTTGTCTGAAATAATGTCTTTGTCACATAATTGTACTTTAAAAACCAAGCAAAATATGGATGAGTTATTGGGGAATTTTCTTTGTAATTCCTTTCCTCCTTTGCCATATGGTTAATAACTTTTATGCATACTTGTGGCCTTGGTGTAATTAAAAAATTTCTCTGATGTCCTTGCACTTACATCTGTATTCACCAAGGCTGAATTCAACTTTTTGTTTTGTAATTTGGGTGTTTGGGAGAAAAAAATGAAAGAACTTGAACCATTGTAGTACAGGAGATTTAGAGATGAGAGGTTCCCTCCAGCTGCTTGTCCCTCTGTCCTGTCAGTGGGGCTACAGGCAGCACAAACCATGTCTGCTGGCAGAGCCCTCTTCCTCTGGTGCTGTGTTGGCACTGGGTGACCATGCCAGGCTCTGGCTGGCAGAGCATCTGCTGGGATGGAACCCCCAGACAGTAATATCTGTGACTACCTCAGTGTCACTTGGTTTTATTTCTGGAGGTCCTGGCTTTGTTTGTCTTAACACTGCCTCTTTCAGTCTGCTCTTGAAAATAGGGTGCAGCAAAGTGAGTAACAGAGAGAACAAACTTTGATCTACATATTTTTTTTTGCATGGAGAAATAGTGTCCAGTATTTCTAATTAATTCTTTTAGTAATAATTCGAGTGCCCTAGATTTTCTTTGTTAAGTGAAGAATTTAGTGTAAGTTTCATTGCATATGACTTTTTCATTATCAGTGATGATTAAACACTTTATAAAAACCCATTATTCTTTTCCTGTTCATGTAAAGCTTGATATAAACTAATTTTTATCCATATCATCTTATGATATTATGCTTCATTTTTATTGGATGTATTTTGAAAAGTTTTTCAGTCTCTGGATAATCTCTGGAATTTTTTTGTTCTTGAAGCATTATTCTTTCTCATCTATATCTTTGCCTTATATGAACTGACATCCTAATCCTGCCAGATCAGAGACTTGTAATTTTGTTCTTGCAGAACTTTTAAGTACCAATGACTTCATAGCAGCAGACTGAAAGAGCTGGCACCTTTTAGTATAGACCTTCAGAACAAGGACTTCTGATTTGTACAAATCAGAGCTGAGCAACTTCTTCCTGTCAAGGGATATGTGAAAGTAGTGCTGGTTTATAACTATGGTAACCAGCAAAGGATTGGACCTTAAAAGTCTCACAATTTACCCTGTTACATGTTATGATGCTTACACTGGCAAATCTTCCCTTAGCAAATGTCATGACTGCTCACCCCAACTGAACTTTTGTTTCTCTCCTCCTTTGCCAACTCTGTTATCTCACAGAAGTTGGCTGCAGGCTGGAGACTCATCTGTACACTCTCTATGGGCAAGGCAGTGATGTAAAATCTGGGTTTTAAACACTTTACTTCTAAAACCTGGGTGAGTTTCATCACACATAAATCACTCCAGTTATATTGATATTTTGGTACAGGATTGTCCAGCCTTGATTTCACAGTGTAATTGTAGTTTGCCTGTAATTACTAGTGTTTTCCGAGATAGTTCTAGGAACTATCTCAAAATTAGCCTACTTGGCTACTTGACTTCCACATATAACTAACAGAGGGAAAAGTCTTCAAGTACATTTTGATTTCAAATTTTGCCATCTTGTATAATAATATAGTACATATTACACTAAATAACACATTACATTAAACATGAGTACTTCATTCTAAATCATCACAGACAAATGTGTGTGAGTATTATCTGACATATCATTGTTTCTTTTGCTTGTGAAACTCTGAGATGAGAATTATAAATGTTTCTTCATATGGCTAATCGCATAAATCGCCAGGATCTAATTTATGTGGTTGAGTATGGATTCAGCAGTCTAGTTTTAAGCATCTGCTTTTGACTGTACTGATTCTTTAGCATTCTTTTCTCATTTCAATGAAGAATTTAACATTTCAGTTGCTACTTCTTTTCAATTTGGCTCATTTCAAAAGGAAATGGTTGTACACTGTTTCATGCAAACGATTCTTTTTTCATCATATTTTCCCTGAGACCAAAATAATGGCATGTGAATGTGATCCTTTTTTTTGCCACAGAACCAGATAAAAAGTAGTCAAAATCTATGTTAATGTTATTTTGTTCAGCTTTAAGTAGTTTCCCACTCTTCTTTTCACTCAGCAGAATAAACCAGACTCATCTGACCCAGAGCCAAGAATAACAGTACTGCCTCCTCTGTCTCCTCCATTCTCCTCCCTCTCACAGAAACAAGAAAAGTATTTTTATTATTTGGTAAGCCCAAACAAGTTAAGGCCCTGCATCAAATATTTTTTGAACCTTTTAACATTTCTGAAGTATGATAACATATTTAGTGTTGATAATGTGACGACTAGTTTACTTATGTCATGCTTGTAAAAGTTTCCATTGCCTTTATTGGTGGTTGGAACCACTGCCAGAATGCCTGAGTAATCACCAGAACAGCTATCACCAGAACTGCAGATGAAGTCAATATTTGCTTGTGCTTCAAGATGTGGATATGTTTGTGTGGGAGCTTAAAGCAGTGTTTGTAAATGCTATGAAGCCATCTTTATGAAGGAACACAATAGTGACTAAGGCAGTGTTCACTGCATTGTAATGGTACACAAGAAATATGCTCCTTACTCACTTTCTTCTAAAATATGACACTGAACTAAAGGTGAAATTACATTAGTTTCACTTTAATAGTTAATGTTAGTGAAGTCTCAAGCATTTAAAGAGTAAAAAAATTTAAATATGCCTATGTGTTAATGCAAGAACTAAATCTTGCTATTCTAACTTAATAAATCTGGCCAGAAAAATACTTTTTTTTTTTTTTTTTTCAGATTCCTTTTTTAAATTGTTTTCTCTATTTTTGCATTAAGAGCCCAATTAAAAATACCTGCTGGGGCACGACAATAGAAAAACTCTTGAGGCATATTTAGGTTCTAGCTTATGGTCTAGATTTCAGTTTTGGAGAGGATGTCAGGGATGAGGTGACTGGGTCACATGGGAAGGGTCACATGTTCAGTGCTCATTCCTGCTGCTGGCAAGAGGA
This sequence comes from Certhia americana, assembly GCA_018697195.1. Lineage (NCBI taxonomy): Eukaryota > Metazoa > Chordata > Aves > Passeriformes > Certhiidae > Certhia > Certhia americana. The sequence continues at coordinate 14,187,365 of CM031865.1, read as the reverse complement.
ACAAAACAGGACTTTTTGCTATTTTGATTGTACATTGAAGTAAGAAGGTGGAGGGGAAGAGGGAGTGAACAGACTCAGTAAATACTGCAATGCAAATTTGCATACATATGAGATCTCTGGTGTATGAACAGCAGCTTTCACAGCCATCTGTTCTTTTGTTGGGGCTGCAGCAACTTGCATCAGTTTCAAATATTCACTGATGTGGGCTAAACATGTTTAATAAACCTCTGCTGAAACCATAGGTTATAGGAAGTCAATCCTGTATTGTTCCTAGACAAATCTGGATGATTATTGTGGTGTACATCCAGTTAGCAGGCTTTTGTTCATCCTTTTTAAGGGGAATATTGTGGCTGTTTTGACATGTTTATCTGCTTGTATTGACATATTTAGAGATCAGGGAGTTTTATTGCAGAGAGAGGAGGAGTTCTGCTGTAGCTGGGGTCAAGAGCTTTGCCCTTTTAAGTGGGGAGGAATCTAGGGACAGAGCAGAAATTGAAAATGTGATGTGATATTTTTTAAAAAGGGAAAATAAGTTTGTGAAGGATACAATCAAAATAGTTCTCAAACTCAACCTCTGAAACTCTGGTGGTGTCTAAGAGCTGACTTGGACTTTAGTCTTTAGGCTAGGAGTCTGTAATTGTCTCTTATCAGGCAGCCAGCCCTATGGCAAGAGGGTTATGATGCAGACATCAGGATCTAGTGCTCTCTATGCAGTCTACATCTCAGAAAAAAATCCATCTCTTTCGTTGTTCCTATAAATTAATATTAGAGAAGAATTTAGCCCAGATCCTCTCCTATTGAATTTTACGAAGTCCCTCAAGCAAAACACCCAAAACAAAAAAGCATTTTAGAGTGCTTGAAGGTAACTTGTGTAGGCTATTGATCATTCTCTGTGGTATGGGTGAGGATGGGCCCCTTGGCTTCATTATAATTATGCCATTTTCAGTCTTGCCTGTCTGTGTTGTGTGTTGCTACCTCCCCCCTTTCAGATTCCTGTAACATATTTCATTCTGAAAATGTAAAATATTCAGACAGAAAACCTAAATTGAATGTTACTTTCTGGGGGAATACTGACTTGAACATATTTTCTTTTCAAACCTTTGCTCTGGGCTAGCATAGGAATGGGAAGATAATACTTTTATATTTAGTTTGTGCTGTTAGCTTTCTCTCAATTTCTGATATTCAGTAGTTACCTCAGAGTATGTGTCTGTAACTGTGAATGTGTTGTCAGAAGTTGCTAACAAGCATGTATAAGTGTGAAAACTTCAGTATCAATATTTTTAATCAAACTCATTCCTAAATTATCATAGGTTGTGAATGAATAAGTGTCTAGTTTGCCACTGCAATTTTTTCAGTGATGTCCCTGTTGTGGGGAACTATGACCGCTCTACGACCCAATGAACAAGATCTGGCTGCAGCAGATGTTTAAGGGTCTAAAATACAGAAGAAATACTGAATTGCAGAACTCAAACAAGCAAAAAATTCTTCAGAGATGAAGAATGTCAGGCTTATAATTTTTCCTAGGCTTATATTTACAAATTTCTGAATGCAATGTCTTTTAAATCTCTGACCACAATTTTCTTAAAGTTTTTGAATCTAAGGAATGCAAAGTATTACTCCATGGCTGGTTGTTCATTTGAGACAGATCTGAAGAGGTACAAATGTACCTCTGAAGAGGTACAAATGTATGTCTTGCCTTACTTGCAGACATATCAGCAATATACAGCACCTTAGAACAAGGAAGTTCCTTACTGAAAAAAATGGCACGGTGACAGTTTGTTTCATACTTAAATCAACCTATGAAAGGACGAATAAATCCATGATTAAATTGGAATCTTTCAATCAAACAGTCAAGCCTTATGTAGCTACTGAAAACATATATGGTAATTCCAAATTATTTTGACTATTTGTGCTCTGTAGGATTCACTTACCATATAAGAATTAATATTTTGTCAATCCATTCAAAGCAAAATTAATTTTTCCTAACCCTGAAATTATGAAGTTGATAGTTTGATATACTTTGGAGGAAAGTATAACTGGTGATTGCTTTTGATGAGAGTGACTTTATCTATGTGTCCCTTTTATTAAAGGATCCATCAGTGAAGAAGGCAGTTTTTGGACTTAACTATAAAAGTTCACAAGTTTGAAGCTGCTTTATTAATGCAGACTATTGTAACTCAGTTATCCAGTAGCTGTATGAGTGTATCCAGTGTGGTGAAGATTTTCAGACAATGTTTTGAAATATGTTTTTGATTTATAATTGGTTACCAAAGGTTTTTGTATACTTGCTGTCCCCATGCAGCTGATCAGACCTTACTGGAGTTTTTTGCTGTGTAACTCTTGGAAAATCAATCAAAAATTAAATAAATGGACTTGCTGCATTGGCAACTCATTCCATTTAATTAGGGGCTAAAAAGGAAAGCTGGTGCTCTTGAACATCAGCTTGAAGAAGCTGGAATAAACATGCAAACCTGAAGATGTCTGAGTAGTCTTTGAAAGGTATGTGGAAGAGTAAGTCTTTACAATAAATATTTCAGTTTTAACCTAGATAACATCTAGTTACATAGAAAAATTATGTGTATGTGGCTGATTTGTATTTAATCATGAAGCAAGCCAAAGTCACACTGATGAACAAGCAGTTGTACATGCACAATTTAAGCCTGTAGGTCATGAGAGCTGGAGATTTTAGGCTTTGGGATTAATCTGATTTTGTGTTCTAATTTGCATATTAATGAATATGCACCATAATTTCCATATATGACATGATCTCTAACATCAGGTCTTAGCCTAGCATCATATTTCCTCAGCAAGAAGCCAAATGACTGTGCTTTAATCTTACAAACGCTGGAAGCCAATGCACTAGAATTAGATAAAATCTCAGTACTGAGAGTAACTGGAGCAAAGTGCCCCTGCACCTTTCAGTCTGTAAAAGCCGTTTGTAATTTCTTGGAATGACTCCCTTCCCACAGAGGTAATATTTGGAGATAATATGGAAGGTTAGTGCTCCTACATATCTGAGGTCAATGCTCTTTTGTAGCTGGATGTCCTTCTGCCTTCTGTGCCTTCACCTCCCTGGTGTAAATTGGACCAACTTTGTTCAGCAGTTTTCTAGAAATGTTTATGTTTAGCTGCCTTTGGGAAGAGGAGGATTCACTCCCAAGAGCTACCCTGTTAGGGTGTTTCCTTTAATGTGGTGGCAAATCCCCCCCTTCTAACTGTCCCCAGTTCCACAGCAAGCTTTCAGAGGTCTGTGCTCACAGGCTGTGCCTGGGGTTGGCACAGCAGGGCTGAGAGCAGGAATGAGGGGCTGGATGGGGTGGGATGGGATGGGAATGGATGGGGGATGGTGATCAGCAGTGCTGACAGTGGGGACTGTGTGCTGTGAGGAGCCCTGTGTTTAGAGCAACTGAGTGACACAGTCCCACCAGCAGGCTTGTAAACTTTTGTGTGGAATTCATGGTTTGTGAATATTATTATTTTCATTTGTCACAATAGAATTTACTCACTTCACAATCTATTGTAACTGAAGAAATTCAGGCCTGCTTTGGTCCAGTCTCCACAGGTACTGGTTTCCCAGGGTTTCTACTGTCTGTTCTTCCCAATTGTTCTTGTTGATGTTTGGCTACAGTCTTTAGTCTGAGTTTTTCCAGAAAAAGGGAAGCCCAGCTTCTGCTCCGGTAGGCTTTAAGAGACACTGGATGGAAGATTAAAGTACCACAGATTCTGCAAGACTCAGAAAAGACTATATGCAAATATTAAAAATTTCACTAGAATAGAATTATTCTGATTAATTCAGGACTTTTATTGCATTTTTATACTGTTTCCAAGTGTCTGAGATAAAAGGGCAGGCACTGTCTGCTACCCTGCTTCTAGAAAAGCAAGCAGGAAGAGGAGTTGGAATTGGAAAGGAAAAGCACATTCAAGCCTTTGGTTTAAATGATGAGAAGTTTAGATGGAAACAAAGGATGTTTCTTCATACCTTATCTGACACAGGAAGAAATGTGAGACACAGAAAACTGATATGCAAAATATAAGGAATATGACTGACATGAATACTTGTATTGTTTTGCAGAAGAATGTTTAAATTTTTTTTTTGTTTGTCTATTTATTTTTGTATATTGTGTCAAGGAAGTCTGGAATTTTAATGTTTTCTGTGAGATAATGAACAGCTGCTTAAGGCTTATTTTCTTGGCTTTTCTAATGAGATTATTGTTTTTTTAGATCTTTTAGTCCCTGTAGAGTTGACAAGAGGTGAAGTTTCATTGTTACAATTTTTTAGGAGCTCTAAACGTGACCTAGGATTCTACTTAGGTATTAATAACAATGGAGCAAAAGCACAGATGTTACATCCCCTCCTGCTCACCTCCAAATGTTTCACAAGTAAATAATACCTTCCTCCCCCCCTTCCCAAAACAGGAACTCTGGTTGTAGCTCTAGTATTTTCTGGGTTCATTGCTACAGCTCTTTTCTGCACAGGAATGTTTACAGGCTGTCCTGGCACCACACTTGGTAAGGGAAGTTGCTATTTCTGCTTTGGGTAGTATTCAGCTGCTTTAGTTAACAAATAGTGTCCAACAGATCAAACCCAAGCATTAAGGTCTGGTTTTGTGGTTTTTTTTCTGTCCTGTTTTGGGTTTTTCTCCCACTGTCCCACTCCCTTCCATTCCCTCTCTTGGAAAGTGCTCCCAGCTCCTGGCTTTACTCAGTCACTGACAGCAGTGGAGTGGTGAAGACTTTCCAGAGCCAGCAGAACGATGGGTTGTAGGCAAATACTTCTTACTGGAGTTTTATTTGCTGTAACAAATATATTTGGGTGCCCTCATCAAAAGGTCAAGCTTTTATTTATTGGCAACCTAATCTCAGTCACCAGGCCAAAAGAACTCTCCACATTCTGGAGGACTAACCTCGAACTTAGTATATTTCAACCAGAAGAATGTTATTTAAGTTGCTGCAACTTTTAGGATTCTGGCCCATCCTAATGTCTCATGTTTGTTTTAATATTTTAATGAACCACAACAATATAAAATACCCTCAATTAGTAGCTAGTAATAAGAAATAAATCTTTATTGTTAGATAAATACATTCCAAGAGAAACAGAAATATTCTTCCTTGCCTACTGAGGAATTTGATAATAAAATGTTTCTTTAGTATGTCTCTTTTCTTTAGTCTGTATTTAACTGTCTGATCTGTCAAGAATCCAGACAGACAGGAGGAAAACAGAAATACATCACACTTAGAGTATTATATTTCCTTCATTTTCTAAGGTGATGAACGGTCTTTTGGTAGAATTTGTAATAATGTTCCATCAGTCCAGGTTTTTTTTTGGAAACTGTTGAAAGCTTGTGAGTGGGATCATGCCTATTTCCCAAGGCAGCAAATTGTGTTAAAATTAATGGCCACATTATACTTCAGAAGGAGATTGATACAATTTTTTTAAGGTAGGATATTCTGTTTAGACCCACATAACATCACTTATAATTTAAGTAATGGCCCTGCCGGGTACCTCATTAAAGACCTTTTGTACTGAGAGATGGCAGAAAATGGCAGCATATGAAATAACCTGGACACCACTGAATAAGACTATTTTCTAGAATGCTTGAAAATTGCACTAAATGCACTGTCTATGCAGGACAGATAGCAAGTCTCATTGCAATAGACTATGTCAGAAATGGGCTGAGTGATGGGACCTGAAGTGACAGATGTACTGAAAGATATAATATACTTATTGTTTAATCATGTGCATAGAGCAGAAGATGGAAACATTGAGAATAAGAAGATTACAGTAAGAGCTAGTGCTTAATCTGAGCAATAGCCTCTGAGGCTTCTTAATCTACTAGGGGAATTATATAGATGCAGTAAGTCTGACAAGACAAATAAAAGAATAAAGAATCTTGTAAGTAAGTGAAAGTCTAGATTTTAATTTCTGGTATCCTACAAGGGTCTGAGGAAAGGGAAATAAAAAGGGGCAGACAAAAAATATGCCCTACATTACTGCTGTTCATGATTTAGGAAACAGATGAAAGAGCCTAAGATGTGCCAATTTTTGCTTTTGGAAGCATATTAATTGCTGGCTTGGAATCCCTAGGTTTGACTGAGAAGTCAAGAGGACTGTGCCTCTGATTGACGTAGTTTGTGGTCAAATTGCCATGGTGTCAGAAAGCCTCAGCTAGGTCTGAGGAAAATGTGGTGAATACCTGTCCCTGTCCCACAGAGCTTGTGGTTTAAAAGTTTGCAAGAAATTAAAGGATGTAAAGACCTGCTTGAGGGTTGTATGGCTGCTGCCCCTAATGAGGTGTGCTGGGTAGGCAGGATTGAAGTAATTCAGTTTTAACCAATGGGAATGATGTGGGATGGGGGGTAGTGGAGTGAGGAAAAAAGCTGTAGGTCTTAACATGCCCATCTTAATAACCTTAAAATGTAAACACACTTACAAAACCAGGTTTTTCAATGAGCATGCTTGTGTGGGAGTATATCAATATTGCACTTGTGGCCACAGAAACCAGGACAAATAAATGCAAATAAATGTCAGTAATGAATGTCAGTAGGTAGAGGGACCTCAGATAATGCTTCCCCTTATGTACTGCAAGAATACACTGCTTATTGTAAGATGTTCAGAAAATCATAAATTATTGTAATTTTTACAAGCTAGAGAATCATATAAGCTATTTATTATCACAAAAATAAGTCAGTAATGTTGGAATCTGTGTAAACAGAGTGCTTTCCCTGACTCATGTGTCATTCAGTTGTTGAATAGCATGTTCATTTAAACAATTCCAGCAGCTTTTTTAAATGTTCTAGGAAACATCTAAATTACATCAGTAGGAAAGGTATTTTAGGAAATTTAATTAGATACCAAAGCATGCAGGTGCTTGTAATTTAATTGCTGAAAAAGGAGGGATTGCTAAACATTAATAATATTATTTTTATTCATCAGCTTTCGCTTAATGCACACTGGTTCCATGAATGCTAAGTAGCAGAAATTTTAGTAGAAATGTTAATGAATGCTGCAATAGACAGTTAAAAACTATACAGGCTTTAAATCTTCTAAAGTCTACAGTATGTTTATGATGCAATAACTTAAATTCTTCTTCATGTTATTATGAGAATGCTGGAAAGATTTCTGTCCCATCCAAGTCCAGAAAATCTTGTGCCTTATATGAGTTCCTGCTGAAGACTTGTAAGTCATAAGCATTCAAACAGTATAAGCCTAAAAAAACCCCAAACAACATCTACTATGCTTTCCTTGGTACATGTTTAAAAATTTCAGCTTCAACTTCTCTTTTTCTTTTAATTTCCCTCAATCCTATATTCGTCTCATCCCTTCATCTTCCTGTCATCTTGACTTATCCTGTGTCTCTGCATTTTTCTGAGGTCATACCCACAACACCACGGCTTGAGTTGCCTCTGGCAGTGGTGAAAGGAAGCATGACTGTACTGTCATGGGGAACCACAGAAACTTAGGATCTTTCTGTGGCTGTTGAAAGAGATGGCCAGAAATCATCTTTGTAATTACAGTAAACATTCATAGGAGTTGGCAACTGAAGATAAATTATCTCTCTCCTCGACATCTTCTCTGCTTGTAAAGCAAGGACTTGATGTATTGCTTTCCAGAATGTAGCCACTGCCCTACCCTGAAGAATAACTTCAGGACTCATTCTTTAAGGTTTAAAAAATGAATCAAAAATATGTTTAATTAAAGCTCCTAAAACTAATGATTTCATCTCCCCTTTGCTCCTATTACCACAGACAGTGCTGGAATACCTTCCCTGGGAGGGCTAACAGCCATTTCTCGGTTCCCTCACTGCCATTCTGACTTGCTGAATTTGGTGCTTTCAGTAAGATCCATTATCCCTGCCAGGGAGTGCCCTGCAGAAAGCAGCAGAACAGGAATATTGTTGTATTTCACAGTGAAATGTGGTAAGACTCCCTTCATCCTGAGAGGAATTGTACTGATTGTGTATTTGGACAGTCATTTCAGAACATGAAAGTATTTTGTGTTGAAAGATGAGAGGAAGATTATATTAAAGAAAAGATGGTTCAAGGTTAGTTCGCTGCCCAAGTACTTGTGACTGAATGATTACTGAAAAATATTGCTAAAAGCCTTCAAAGTCACCAATCTCAGTGCATTTGGTGCCACTGGTGTTGGTGTGTCTGAGTAGCTTTTTTTTGTGCTTGGCCAGCTTTGCAAACACAGTTCCTTTAAATATCCACCTGTTTTCTGTAAGTGTCATTTTGATATCCAAGGGTTTCACATTAATAGTGATTCATCTATTATTTCTTCCTCCCTCCTGTCATGGCCATAATGTGCCAGTGACTTTTTTTTGGTAAAAATTATCAATATGAAAATATCAGAGAAAAGGTTTTCAGTTTCAAAACCATGGTGCAGATGAAAAAAAAATATTTTGTATAATTTTTCTTCTAATTTGGTTATGCCTCTTTAAAATTAGGACTATAATGAAGGATTAATAAGGAATGATTAACTAATTAAGTACCTATAATCCTAAACTGCTTTGCTATCTGTATTTGGCTTATTACATTAAAATACTAAATATTTATATTTTGGGACAAATGAGATGAAGGAACAATAGATAACCTGTAACAAAAAAGGACTCAGTTATCTGGCTACAAGATACTGAATAATCACTATGAAAGCACCAACAAAATCATTCATTCTGATTGGTTTGGTTTGTCAATTTTTGGTGTGTATGCAACTAATTCAGAAAACTATAGCATCCACGAGATTATAACATTCAAAACAGGTTTGAACCTCTAAATATGCAGGCTTTTAAGTGTTTATCTTCAAGTAATGGGAATAGTCAATATAATGCGGGCAGTCTTTGGCCTATAGTATGAGCAGAATCAGGTCTTCTGTGGTTGTTAGCATCATTACTTAAATCAGATATGAATAATCATCTGTTTAAGACTTATGTTAGCAGGGGCAAAATGAACCCAGATGATTTAAATTTTTATATGCTGGAAGGCATTGTGATAATGAGAAGCTCTTAAAAAAATTCTCAATGAATTTCTGAAGAAATCTATTTACAAATAAATATTTGAAAAAAGTATTTTATTTCTGTATGTTGTGATTTCCAAAAGTGATGTAGATAGAGGACCTGAAAAGGCAGGTCGTTCCTGTCACATCCATACATTTTTGCAAGTTAGTTCTGTAACTGTTCGTAGAGCTGGGCATGGTATGATTTTTATTGTAAAGAATCTTTTCCCACCCTTAAGGCTCTTTCCTAGTGCACTGTGATACAGAAATGGGAGAACCTTAGTTAGCTTCCATTTGTTACTGAATTCATATAAGAAATCCCCAAAACAATGAACAAGGAATAAGTGCTTGCCAGTTTTTATTCTGCTCCAATCTACTTCAAATTCCTGTCCAAATGCTGATGCAGGGGAGTTAGTTCCATCAGCTGTGCAAGAAATTTCCAGCTGTAAAGTGCACCTGTTGTACTCTTTCTTGTTCCCTCTGCCTTGGTGAGAAAAAGTTGTTGATCTATGACATGTTTTTCATGGGAAACTGTACAGCTGGGAAGATTAATCTTTCTTGCCAGCAATTTAATTTCTATGTCTTTGTGCCATATAGAGTTGAATTGTTTAGCTTAATGGCTCAAGGGCTTCTTTTGCTTGTTTAAATTTTACTGGATTTTTGGGGAGCTTGGGGAGGCAGAGATGTCTTTGTTGAGCTTTTGTTTTGTTTGGGGTTTTTTTGTTGGCTTTGGTGATGATACCTCTGCAGAAAAGTCCAGCTTAAAACTACATATTTAAAGCCATGAAAAATATTTTTAAAAAAGATCCTGAAACAAATATGTCATGCCATGTTTAAACCCAAGTAAGTATCCATCAGTGGAATCTACAGTGTCTGCTTTGTAAACTCAGTGTCCAGGTCAGTAAATTGGCAAAGAACTATTTCCTTAGACCACAGAGAATTATACGCGTGAAGATTCAGTTCATCTATGTCTTTGATAAAAGCAGTAGAATATTTCCCACATCCCATAGCTGGTATTCCGAAGAAGGGAGATGAGGAAGACTTTATCAGTAGATAAGACTTGATAAGCCACTAGCAAAATGCATGTAATCAGATCCCAGGAACATTCCAGTCATTTAGTGCCCCTAATCAGGGTTAATGGTTCAGTGAGATGAGTGTGGAGGTTACTATTGTGAAATAAAGAAAAATGGAAAGAGTTAAAGCAGATTTGTAGTCATTTGTGATATGTGGTTTTTGCAATTAACTTGTGCTGTTTTCTATTTATGAACACAAAAACCGCACTGACTTTGTAATATTGATTGGCACACAGCAAATTGAATCTATTTACCTAATCTTCTTAATAGTTTCTGCATTAAATGGGGGGCAAGACAGCTGAATATAAGAAGGTAAACCAAAGCAGCTGTCTGCTTCCATTTGTGACATAGAATTCTATACTGCAAGGGGTATTTCACTGCTGGACAAATAATTTCATAAGGGAACCTAAAGAGACACTGTGAGAGTATCTCTTGTTCATTAGAAAACAGCTTTAAAAATACTGCCATAAAAATCCCTGAAAATCACTGGTTGGAGTTAGATGAATTAAGATTTACATCATAGTTATGTCTCATTAAGTTTCATTATGTTTTTCATGTTCTTACTGAAGATTTATAGGAACCATTAACTTGCATGTTGCAATTCTATGCAGATGCACCCTTCTGAAAAGAAAAATGGTTATTTTTTGGGTTGGCTTAATGTCAATTTGTGTGGCACATATTCAAGGCTTTTATAATTCTTTGTGCTCTAATTATGTCCCAGGTTCTATTCCTTACTGCACACTTAAGCTGATAAAATTGTTCTTAAGATGTTTCTAGCTAAGATACTTTTAGCAGATTAAAATGAATAAGCAGGATGAACATCTGTTTAAGTGTACAAAGAACCCTGTATTCAGCAGGCATCTCCTGCAGCCACCTTGGAAGATTTCTGCTCAGTGAATTTTAACAAATCCTTATCAGTTACAGATGATACCAGTTATCATCATTGTATGGTTATTTATAATTAGGTTATTATCCACAGGAGTTCTCCTACATCTAGGTGTGTCAGAGGAAAAGGAAAAACATGTATGGCCTTGTATTCTAATTGCTCCAAATTAGGAAAAGCAACTTAAATATTCTGGGAAGCATATCAGTAAAAAAGAGAAATTTATATGATAAAATTTTGGTGGTTGTTATAGGATCATCTGTGCCGATGACTGGAACCAAGGCATGTCACAAAACCACATTTGGGGTAGAAATTTTTCCTATGATTATGCACAAAGGTTTTCAGAATACCTTCGGTACAGAGGGATTTTTGAACACTAGAATTTCAGGGTTGACTTTAGGAAGATTTACTGAGCTTCTTTTTTTTTTGTTGTTTTTGTTTTGTGAAGAAAATGTTTCCTTTTGCTTACAGATGCAATAACTGCTGTTCAGATAATTCAAAAGTTATATAATGTATTTTTTTCTGTCTTGTAGAAGAGAGCTTGTTGCTTCCCACTTTCTAAGCAGTGGTCTGAGGTTTTGATTTTTCACATGTAATAATTAACATAAGTGTATAAATATTTGGGGTTTTTTTGGTTGGTTTTTTTTTTTTTTTTTTTTTTTTTTTTTTTTTTTTTTTTTTTTTTTTGTTTCATATAATTCCTAATGGAAAGCTCATGTGCTAGTTGTGTCTGGGAAATGGTAATACTTCCAAGAATCTGAGTTTTTTCTGGAAATTACTAGGAACCGTTTGAGTGCTCATGTGCAGCTGCCTCCTGTATGTTCTGTAGCTGAAGTATCTCAGTTTTCAAAGTTGGTCAAATGGGTCTCATCCATTCATTACAAAGGACAATCTGTTTGGAAAGATCTTAGAAAATCTATGATAATTCATCTCTATTTCTTCTGAAAATTGAACAACCACAATCTGTTTATGTAGGATAGAAGATCAGAAAGTTTGACAACTAAAGCTGATCACTTCAATAAAATTTCATTTAGAAACTGAAACCAAAAACTGGATTAAAGGAGTGGTTCCTCAGAACTGAGATAGCTGCAATAACATCTTTTGGGTTGATGTTGTTTGACTTGCATCTCAGAGCAGACATAAAAAAGGTCAGGGTGCTCTAGGTGCTCAGTAAGAGTGTAGAGCTGTACAAGAGAGTACTGACTGTTTATATCTGGAGAGAAGAATGACAGAAAAAAAGTGTCTTCCTGTACTGCTTTTTTTTTTTTTTTTTTTTTTCCCAGCTGATCAATCTCAGGAACTTTAGGGAGGTTATTCTGAGCATGAACAAGAGATCTATTAACACCTGGGCTAAGCAGCACTGCCCTGCTGCACAAGTGACACCTGTAATCTGCACTAGCACATCTGGAGGGGCTGAGGAGCAGTGCAGGGGTCAGCAAAAGATGCTGTGACTGAGTAATGGCTCTGTGCTCACACCCACACCCCCTTGCATCTCTGCTGGCACTGAGAACCAGCCCAGCTCCACAGTGTCCTGGCTGAGTCAGTCTGTACTGTCCTAAGGTCCTGCAGCTGTGGGAAAACAACTGAGGAACAGAGAAGTGAACAAACCCTTAGATTTAGAAACGATATGTGGAGGATTTTACATAGGCAAGAATCTCTGTGCTTCTGTGGATTCTGCTTAATTCTGGGAGAGGAGGAAGCTTCTGGATAGTGTTAGATTTACTGTGTTAAATTCCTTCTCTGAGGCTTTCAAGAAGGCCGTGGTACATGCTTCTCCCAGCAGGCTGCAGGAGGGAAGGAGGTGTCTCCTATGCTTTTAAAATGCACTCAACCACTTTGAATTCTGAAATTTTCTATTCTGCCTGCTTTTAGTTGTTGGAATAATATTACCTGGATGATTTGCTGCTGCTTGGAGAAGGTACAGGTATCTTTCAAACCATCAAGAAGCAATCACTTCTTTACCTGATTTTGTGATGCTCTCTGGTCAGGATGGAGGTGTGAGAGCAAGGAAATTGATGATAGGGGAGCAGGGAATTTTAACGCACTCAAGTTAAGCAGATGAATTGCTGTCTCTGGAAAAGCTGGCCTATGCCCAGAACATTATGAAGTATAAAAAGAAGGTCATCCTACTCAGCAGGTTTTGCAGTTAGTTAGAGAAGACCTCCTCCCTGCTTCATGCTAGTGAAAACTAATACAACCCCTTTTACTCTCTCGAGGCCAATCAGTCAATCTAAAATTGCTCACTTTGCTCTTGAAATTACTTTCAGAAATTGCATAAGGGGAGATGGCACACTAAGAGCAGCAGTATGAAAAATATTTTTTTAAAAAAGATGTATTTCCAAATGTAAATGAAACCGTTTTGGAGAAATTGATCAAAATTGACCTTTTCATCAAAAATGAGACCTTAACTTTAGTTAGTTTCTTTAGATTTAGGATTCTTACTGTATAGCACACTGACCTTTTATATTTATTCACTTTAAAATACATGTATTCATCCATGTATAATTCAGACTTCATTGGTTCTGGAGGGTCTAGTTGTCTTATGGTCATGGGATTAAGCAAACATTTTTGAGAAGTGTGTGTATGAATGAAAATTTGTAATGTTCTGGGAATCTAGAAAAGTTTTACTTTGGGAATTATTTCATCTCTTGTCTACAAATGTTCTATAAGCCACACTTTTAAAATGTGTTTCTTTTGTTCCCATGATAGACAACAGTGACAAAGAAGCCAGAACTTGTATAAACTGGAAAATTCTGAAATAATGCATGAAAAATACAACTCTCCTGTCACTGCTCTTCTGTTAAAGCATGATTAATTTATTCTGTCTGCTAATTTATTCTACATGGTGGCAAAACCCTTCACACAACTGAACAGTACTTGAACTGCTTTGCTGTGGTAGTTCTGTACCTGCAGAACTTATTTATTTAAGTGGTACCCTGGCTCAGGTGTCTTCCTCAAATAAAAGCACACTGTAACTGCAGCTGTGGTAGACTGGTCATGTGGAGTACCTGAAGGCCACTTGAGGATATGTTGGAAGCACACACCATTACAGCTTTCATGGAATTGTGCTTTGCTCCATCTGGGGATAGCTTTGCTCCTCTGGAGGTGCCTGCCATGGCTGTTACAGCATGAGGTATTTATCTATTCACTGCAATCTATGGGATAATTAGAGGCAAAATTAATGTGTCAGCTTGAACCAGTACAGAAATTCTTTTATTCCAGAAGGGTGTAGAACTTCTCAAGTATAAATAAATACCTGCTGGTGTTAAAGGTTACCAAGAGTTATTGATTTGCTGCTCCCTGAATTTAAGGCATAATTTTGCACAATTTTCTTTGAGAGTGAAGGTAATTTAGCTTTCAGAGTTTTAGTTCCTTCTGAATTTTGCTTGGCCTCTTTTCTGACCTGGGAAAAATTGCAGTTGATCTGAAAAATGCTGAAGTGTTTCTCAGAAGTTTCAAAGAGATAAGTACATCCAAAAAAGAGAATTATTTCCCTTTACTGTGGTGTTGTTTTTCTACACTAACCTTGAAGAACTTGGTGCAGTACATCTCTCCAAGCCCTGTCCATGACTGACTATATGCCAATAACTCCCTGCAGCTGATTAGCCTGGATAATCTGGATAACCAGTTTGCATTTACACTTTGCAATGTATGCAAAAAGCTGACAGGAGTACACACAATACCTCCACACCCATGAGACAGGTGTTATCAAAACAAGCTAACTAAACTTTTATTTCTGTTGGCTGAAAACAAACATATGTGAGGTGAGTTGGAAGGGAGTGGCCTGGAGAAGGAGAGGGATTTTATGGAAGTTAGTTTTGTACCAGGGAACCTAGTTTCCTTGCACTCTGCTGTGGGTGAGGTTGATGATGGCAGACACTACTTCAGGAAAGCATAATCTGAATCTTGATCCTGTCTCTTTATCCACTGAGTATGTTAAAAGCATATGTCTGTTAACATACTCGGATTAGAGTCGGGCTTTGTTAATACTGCCATGCTGCTCCTTCCATTTTAGGAAGCATAAATAGCACTCTGTTCTGTTAGAAGAAATAAAAAACCGATTTAGACATAGATAAAATGTATGGGGCTGCTTACCCCTTTGAATAGTCTGGATCTCATTGTTAGTGTGTGATACAATTTGTGCAGAAAAAGACGAAAAGGTTATTTTCACATTTTATTTTCCTCTCTGGTGGCCAAAAAATGCTGTCCTGGTGTTTTATAAACATGCTTTGTTTTCAGTGATAGCTAAGTATACAGAACCTAAATAGTCCTGTTTGTGCAGCCAAATCCAAATCAGCATTGTATTAAATAATTTTCTCTGTATGTCTGGATTCAGACTGTCCTGTCTCACAGAGCTATGCCTATACAGAGCTGCACTCTGTGTGCTACTATGTGCAGGATCTTTGTGGGACTGTACCACTGAGTATATAGCCAAAAGAAGATTTAAATTCTAGCAACATTTTATTAGAACTTAAATATAGTTACTTTTTAATATGCAATCATTAAAAGTACTCTCATCAACTGAAACGTCAATATTAATGTAATTATTAAAAGTTACTCATCCTTATTCTCCATAAAAACTTTAAATGAGCCAGCGCAGGCATTCTTTGGTGAGGCATGGGATAAGTTTGGGTGTTTGCTACTAAGATCTACCCCAAAACTGCTGACCTTAAGACCTTTTCAAAATGAGCCATACTCATAAGTATGGCTCATACTCCCAGAATTTATGCTTGTCTTCATCAATGGGGTGTCTGTTATCTCTGTTGACACTGTAAATTGAACCCAGTCAAACACACAGGTGACACCTGAGCTAGTTACAGTTTATTTGTTTTAGTATACATGGGAAATAATTCCATCTTTACTACAGTAGTCAACTGCTACAGTGTAGCAGGGAATAACAATGTCCTAATCAGCTTCCTGGATTAATTATAACCTTGGAAATCATGAAACTCGAGGGAGAATGGAGGAAGTGGGATGACTGGGATTGTTAATTGGACATAGAGGTTTTCTTTCCAGAAGGTGGTTTGACACCACGTGGCCACTTCGGAGACTCCTACACAGCCATCAGGTGGTGCCACCTTTTTGGGACAGCCCTCCTGTATTTGTGTAACTCCCTCAGCCACATCTCCTAAGGAACTGCTGTGCTCTGAACAGGTGTCAGAAGTAGACTTGTCTTGTGCCCACAACAGGTCTCACAGCACTTAAGCACAGATGTTTCTCTACCTTGGGAAGCCTTGGTCTCTATTAGGAGAACTGAAATTGAGGATTTCTAGCACTATTTATATGTAATATCCCACATTATATCAGTGTGTCCTGCTGTTATTGGTGTGACTGCTGCTCCCTGTCCCTCTCCTGCAAGCCTGTCTTCAAATATAATTCTTGTCCCTTTCAGTCATCTTTTCTCGCTGCCAGTAAAAGAGCCCCAGCTCTGGACATAAACATTTCCCTGTTTGAGCATTAGAAACAGCTGAACAGACTGCCTGCTTTTGTACAGCTAAGTGTGAAGAGCAGTGCCTTCTGTAGGTATTGCTGTGTCCTAAATGTAAAGGGCCAGGCTTACAATCTCTGGATAGGGCTGCTAAAGTCATCAGTCCACCAAAACCAGGAATTATGTGCAGAGCGAGCAGGTGTGTATTGTGGTGGTAATCACAGTTATCACTGTCTCTTAGCCGACCTGTGGAAACTCACTAGGAAAATAACTTGCAGTTCTGTGAATACTTTTAGTCTGTTTTCCTGTATTTTTCTTGGCTATGAGCTCCATGGCCTGTTTGACAGTGCTGCTGCAGAGCATGGAAAATTTTGCCTCTTCTTTTTTCCATGGGTGTAACGCTGGCTGGTGGATGGGATAACGTAAAGGGAATACAAAAGGAAGCTTCAATAGTCCTGTGTACAGATCGTTTGGGAAAAAAAATCTCTTTGTGTCAAGGGCAAAGCTGTGCATATAGGGAGTTATAAATTAATTCTACCATTAATTTGATTATAGTAATTTCAGGGCTTAATCATAACAACTGGTTTTAGTAACTTGCAAACTAACAAAGTGAAGTCATTTATTCCCTTTACTCCTGATTAACACATTATCATGCATGTAACAGCTTGTTTCTAATTCTTCAAGGATTACTCCAGTTTCTCCAGAGACTTGCTGATGAGTAACAATGAAGCCAGCTTGGGCAGGTTGCAGTTTGCCTCCCACACCAATGGAGCAGCTGTGACAATAGTGTGGACTCCTGGAGCATGCAGAAGTGAGCTGTCTGTCTGCTCCACCCAGACTGGCACCTCGGATGAGCTGGGCTGGAGCTGAGGAGTGAGGGCTTCTTACAGTTGTGGCTTCTTTTTCTGTCTTCCAATTTCTGGAAGTTCATTGACACGAGGTTCAGCAATATCAGCTGCAAACGTGACTACGGAAACTTGGCAGAAGAAAGTCCCCAACCCCAAGTTTCCACAGTGGGTTGCATACTCCAAGAAATTTTCTGTGAGCCAACCCTGGCTGTTGCACAAGAAAATGCAGCTGTGGTTTGTCATCTTCCCCCAGATTTGCCTTTGCTACTAAACAAACTGAAGACAAAAAATAACATGCAGACATATTGCAGTGAAACAGAAGTCTAAACTTCTGCTATGGAAGTGAAACAGTTATGACAGGGAAACTAAAACATGAGTTTAGAGCACATGAAGCCAAATATTTCTCCAAGATGCTGCAGCTGTGCAGACAGTGACACAGTTAAGGAGAATTTAATTCTTTCAGTGGACTTTGAAATCATTGTTAAGGCCAATGAGAATTTGGGAATGAGAGAGTACTGGAAATCCAGTTTTTGTCTCCTGTGCACAAGATGACAACAGAAAAAGTCCTTTCTCTCTTTTCAAAAACAGGTCTTCTTTATCCACTACTAGTTTTTTTTTTCCATAAAATGAAAAGCCTCTGCTTTGCAAACCATCATTAAATTGTATCTCTTCTGTGTAGTAACTAGCATGTTCACTCCTGCTTAAATTCCTCCCATAGTGGCCACAGATCTATAAAACATAAGAAGTGTTCATTGTTCATGCATCCATAAATTCATTATTTCCTCCATATTCAGCTTTGATAGATGCTGCATGTAACTCACTCAAGGCAGAGTCAGTAACAGTGTGCATTAGTCAAATGAATTTCACCTTTTTTTTTTTTTGCTCCTGGGGTCAAAAATACAGCATTTGCTGTTGAAATGTGGAACACACCAATGTTTGTGTTCTGTATGCGGTTATCTCCCTTTGCACAGCCTGGAGTAGAACATTCTAATGGTTACATTTATAAAATGTAGCTGTAACTGCAATAAGTGGTAGTGGAAGGCAATTTTCCTGATTGTCTGTGTTCCTAGCCCAGAATAATGGCTGACTAAATATACTGCTTACCCTTTTCTTATCCACAATTTCTGTCTCAAGCTGAGAGCTTGCAGCACTCAGTTGCATGTCACTTTTGGATGTAGATGTGATTTAGGAGACTCTTGGTGAAGAGCATCTTATTAGCTGGAGATTTGGATAGCAAATAGTTTTGGGAAGGAGAGGGGAGAATTTTCTTTCTATTCTTTAAGGATATTTTGTATATGCAAAGCAATAGAATGCTTAACAATTTGAAACAGGAATTGAAGGGCAACCAGGAGAGGAGCAAAAAGAGAAGGTAAACAGAAAAATATTGGCACGAATCAGTATACCTCAGCTAATTTGATCTAAGTTTTTTTCCTAGCTGATGTTTTTTGTAAAGTTGTCTTAATCAGTGTTAAAAATCATATTTCTCCAAATGTTATACTTTATGGTTTACCGTCCCACTTCTCTCTAGTGAGTGTTTCTCTATGCTGCCCTAAGTAATTGTAGAATCCTTGCTGAGAAAAAGGAAACAGTGGCTGCTTGGTGTATTCTTCAAATGTCGAACACCTGCTGCTGCAGAGGCTCTCAATCCTGTGCTTATTCCCAAGCTTAGAACAGAACAAAGCAGGCAAGACTGGGAAATAAGGAACAGTGCCTGTTAGAGAAGCAGTCCCTCTTTCTTGGTTTAGGAAAATGACTCTTTAGATTAGCACAAGATTGGGAATCTTGTTTCCTGGGTCTAGTCTGATGATTAGTCAACAAACTAAAAGTAGTTTGGAAATGACACTTTCCAACAGGTCTACAGTTAGACTTTGGAAAAATCATTAGAATAATTTCCAGGATTATCACTCTAGAATGAGACTTCAGATTTCTGTTTTGTTTCACCATGATTAGAATCAAGTGTGAAGTTCTGTTGTGTGAAATCAAACTTATTGCTGTTCATAACTAATTAAGCTTTAATTCCCTAATACTTAACAAGTTGGAACCATGTTGGGATCACAATAACAGGGAAGAAAGCCAGAAAACTGATGATTAAAATTCTACTGGTTGGATAGAGCTGGTCATAGTATAACCTGTGAAAACTCATTAAATGGAGGCTTGTGCCTCTGTTTAATCTTCTGCCATGGCTGTCCTTGCTGTACTGCTCTCCAGAATGTCTCTTCAGTCCTTGCCTTGTTAAGTATTTGTTCTGATCTTTGTTTTCTACTCCTAGCTCTTAAGCTTTTTTAATTCTTTCCCCCCTTTGGGGTCACCAGCATTGATGGGGGGACTGAAAAGAAAACATTACTGTTCTGGAGAACATAGGCTGGATGAAATGATGGCTCTTCCTGTCCTGATGTTCATTAGGAAATCCATAATGTATCGTGCTGTCATAGTGTCAAGTCCCAGCACAGGGATGTGTGGAGCATAAGAGCTCAGGTACCTGGAATCCTGAGCTATTACATACAAATTCCCGGGGTACAGGCTGAGATTTTTGTGTCTGAGCCATTGTGTTGTGGAAAATAATTTTTATTCCTGACCGCAGAGAGAGATATTCCTGACCGCAGAGAGAGAAAAAACCCAAAACTTTTAATGTTTGATATCTCTTTAGTGCATTGTCTTTTGTGCAAAAATGTGACCATTCTTATAGGTCTCAGTGTCAGGAAGCCATGAGCTTAGAATGAAGAATAATGTAATATAGCAATTGAATGTTTATGTAATTCTCCTTTCACTTGGTATACTTCTAGTAGGGAAATAGTACTTTAAATTTGGATCCCAGAACTGCTGTTTTTACTTGAGGAACAATTATATGTATTTAAATGAAGTAAATAGCCTAAAATTTTGCTTCCAAGGAAAAGCAAAACCTTCCCACAAAAGAGCAATATTTGTGAATTGGCTTAATATCAGGGTCAAGCACAGAAGTTTCCATAACTCTCCTGTAAGGGAAAATATTAATGATGATTTATGAATTGTTGCTTGTATAACATGTACATTGGAGTTTCAACAGATTTAACACAGTTTTGTTATGAAGTGTTTGAGATCTTGCAGTCTCTGAAGAGTTACCATGTGTGATGGAAGCACAACAGTAAGCATAGGAAGAAGTTGAAATCACAGCTCTTTTGAGTGGCAGTTAAAGATTTTTATGTTCTTGGGCTAGAGAACCTTTTTACTTCTACCTGCTCCATCTTCTGTACAGATACTGTCGTGTGGTTACAGATCTCTTTTGGCTGAATTCAGGAGAATTTAGAGCTGATCTGGTTTGTGTGGATCTGTCTCACTTCAGAGCCTAGTTTTTTCTACCTTTCTACATCTTGCTGAAATTTCAAAGAAATAGTATTTGGATTTCAACCCCTTTTTCTCCTTTCTGAGGATCTTGCTGCTTATGAGGCTGCTGTTAGCACAGAGGAGCCTGCAGGAAAACAGGAAGTTCTAGCAATGAAAAGACTGTTTACATATTGCTGTGTTCCTTCCAATGTTTTCCTTTTAAATGACATAAAACTGTGCTTCAGAAGGTATGGCAGGCACACATCTCTTATATTTAGTTTAGCTTCCCAGTTCACTGTGTTTAAAAGCACAATTCATCATTCATTTGAAGAGAGCTGAATATAACTGTCAGAAAACACACATTTCCTACTAAAAATGTGTTAATATGTGTCTAAATAAGGTGTCTATCTGTTTGCACACTATTTATTGTATCAGGGTCTGAAACATAATGTTTAGGGTTCCCATCTGGTAGGATTATTTCGTACTGCTCTTGGTTCAGGCAACTTCTGGTTTAATTTAGCTCAATGTTTATATGTCAGTCATACAAACATCAACTTTTGCAAACAAGGACAAGTCTGTAGTGAGGGGCTTTTGCAAACAATTATTTTTTTCTCAACAATATGCATAATTCTTTAGAGAAATTGTGTAAAAAGAAGGCTTCACTCCAATGCTTCGAAATGCATTAGGAAATTAAAATCTGGAAAAGCATTAGAAAACTAGATCTAAATTATTTAGGGTTATGCTCTTTCTCTTTTTTTGCTAATAGCAGTGAAGATGCTGGTACTTTCTGCATTATGAGGTAAGCGCAAGTCAGATTTGGACTCAAATAGTTGAGTTTGAATAAAAGAAGATCTTTAATATCTCTACTTTTTTTGGTCTCTTGCCCTGAGCAAGATGAGAAAGAAAAAAGTTCAACTGATTTGCCCCCTAGTACAGATGCAGAAGGTTGTTTTTTGTTATCCTTGTTTTTGGACTTCACTGGTTGATTCATAGGCTTTTTCATTTGCCAGAATGCACTGGGAGCAAAACAAAGCTGTTGTTAGCAGAATTTCAGATTCTGAAAATCAGTGATTGTCAGTGGTGCTTAAGTTGCGGCTTCCAACTCCATGTACTGCACAGTAGGACAATGCATGTGGTATCAATGCAGTTTTTTTCTGAACCCTTTTTGACACTCTTGAGCTGTAGCGTGCAGTGAAATGAAAAGGCTGCTGTGTCTCAGGCCAGCCAAGGATGGTGAGGTCTCAATTCTCCCTCCTGTGAAATTCAGGAAGTTTGTATTCTGCCAATACGGTGCAAACACTTCAAAAGAAAACCAGTTAGTGACCGTGGTGGGGTCGGAATTAACACTTAATTAACAGGAAAAACTGCTTTCTTCTCATAAATAGCAGTCTTAAGAAAATGAAGTTTGTGCTTCATGGTACCAATTGCAAGGTTTTTAGAATCTGCACAAAGAACTATTCTCCTATAGTTGATATATAACTGCCTGTGCCTGTATTTTGAGTGCAGCTAATCGGGATTTAGAGATCCTCAGCTACTGCCCCCAGTTTTCTGTGAGGAGAAGAAGTCAACTGCATATGAACTTTTAGAAATAGTTCTTTGCAATAAGTGAGTTCAAGTACTCTGTTACCAATTAAATGGAGGATCCTACATTTGAAGTGTTTCTAGTATGTCCCAGATAAATTAGACTCTAATGATTCAACTTTCAATAAATAAAAGTTACTTATTTAAGCATTTATAAAAGGAAAAAAAGGCACATTTAGAATATTAACACCTAATTTGCTGAACTCTGATAAGAAGCTTTTTTGCCTCACTGGCTTCTGGGACTTCATCTTGGAGAATATGGAGTGCTGATTATGGGCTTTGGGCTTTCTAAAACTTTTTATCTCTGGAGCCAAATCTCCTGCAATTAGGATTGGTGAAATACTGTCTTTTCATTTCATAAAAATAGGTGTATACATTATGAAATGAAACAAGAATGAGCTTTAATTTAAGCTAAATTTGAACAGAAGTGTTCTTTAATCTTAAGAAAAATTACAGTGGGATGCTCCAGAAAGAAAAAAAAAAGTATTATCTGTTAGTGTTTTACGTGTGTTGGTGTGGCTTTCAGACACTAAAAAATATTTATTAGGAATTTTCATTCCTGACATTCTCTCTGGATGTTTATATTTTTGAAGGTTCTTTGCTGGGTGAAAGCATGGGTGCTTTCACCATTTTCAGGCAAAGAGGATTTTTTTTTCTTGCCAGAATGTCACTAAGACATTGATTACAACTGTAAATTAGAACTTTCTACATGATTTTCAATACTGTAAATTGAAGAAAACAGCTCAATTAATTGCTGCTAAAGAATAATTCCTGTTCTAGAAAAATTGGTATTGAGGGGAGAAAACACAAGGGAAGAATTACATGATGGATTAAGGGAAGAGTGGGGGCTAATAGAAGGTTAATTGTTTGATTTTAACTTATTTTTCCAACATATTCTTCCTACCTTCCCCCTCAGCTGAAGATGGCTTGGCAGGAGAGTGGTGCTCTCCACTGCCTGTGTCTGTCTGGCCATTGACTTGGAATGATATGCAATAATATCCAGGTACTTGGATGTTAACAAGATTTTTATTGCAGATTAAAATAGGCCAAAAGTTTTAACCTGTATATCAAAATGTCTTTTGTTGTGTCCTCTCGGAGAGTGAGCAGAAACCTTAAAACATCAGGAATATGATAGAAATTGACACTATTCTATTGGGTTCTAAAGGGCCTCAGTGGATTTATGTGCTTGTAACTAGCATCGTATGAATACATGCAAAAATGACAGGTGGATTTTGGATGAATTGGTCATTAGGGTATTCATGTAATACAAATGGCTGCAAAATTTTTAGATATGAACTTTAACAAAATAGAGAACACTTATAATAAGCAAATTTTAGACTTTTATTCACAACCAAATTCTTTCTTAATCATGCGTATATTTCTTACTTTATTTAAATCTTGTGTGGGTTTTATGTACTTCCAGCTAATATAAATGAATTTAACTAAGTTACTAAATGCTGATATAACTGAATGGTGTTGTCAGTGTTAAAAGTAGTAAGATTATAGGATGATTCAGGTTGGAAGGAACCTCATCCCATTTCCAGCTGAAAGCAGGGAGAATTCCAAGGTGAATATTTTACCACCAATGTAGTTGTAGAACTTTCTTTGCTCTGGGTAATTAAGCCTCCACTCCAGCTGAACTTTTGCTTTCCAAACACCATAACTTCCTGCCTGGACAATCTTATGGAATGATAGCTATATACTTTGAGAGAAAAAAAAGGTAAAAGTTTTCTTTGTAAAAGTGTAAGACGTCTGTAGAATTAGTTGAGGAGTCTAGAGACTGGATATGTTGGAAACATGTTATGACCACTGTGCAAAAGCAGGATCCAATTTATTCACCAGTTCTCTTTTTCATCCTAATATTGTTTTTTTCTGCATTTGATCCTGCAAGATTCTGAGCTTTCTGACCTAGTTTCAGTAAAAATATTATTTTAGGCATATGAGCAGACGATAAAAATATAATAAGCTTTTCCCCACATTTCAATTTTATGCCTGCCAGGTATACTGGATCCTACATCCCGCCTACAATTTTCATGATGACTTCCAAATTTCATGTTTGCATGTGATAGCTAGTCAATGTTTGGTTTTGATGTAACTCTTCTTTTTCTCTTGTGTACATCTGGTGATTTAGATGATGCAGCAAAGTGCTTCAGGGCTGAAAATTGTTAAATCTGTGTCTCCTGGTCAGCAACTCACTGATTCTCCAAGATAAAATACTTGAGAAACAAAGTATTTCACCTCAGGGTCTTACTTTTAGGGCTGCAGTCACTGTTCCTCACTAAAATCAGGATCTGACCCAGTGTCCCATTATATTCTGGAGCATTTGCTCACTTTTGATGTGTCACAGAAATCTCATTAAAAAATAGCACGGATCCCCTGGGTAATGTTTGAACTAAGCCTACTTTCACTCTGGTTACTTTTTGGTGATTTGTGATTTTGCATTTGCTTTGTTTTGTTCTTCTTAACTGCCAAGCCTGGCTGAACTTCATGGTTATGAATTTTTTTATGTGTTGTCTCTAAAGTGTATCATTTCTCCAGCCTTCCTAGGATCTTCACAGAATGTTATATAAATGTGAACACCCAAACGCTTAACAGCCCGGTTTTAACACACTTCTACAGAGCATTCAATGGTTGTATCACAGTAAAATTACTTCCAGAAGTCTTCAATACAGCAAATAGAGATATTTTTTTCTTATATTGCTAGCACTGGTAATTGCTTTCAAATTGTCTTCACCTTTGGCTTCTTTAAATAACTCCCTAAATGTGTTTCAAGGGATCTAAATGTGTTTTCAATTAGTTTGACTTTATGGTTGTGTTGGTTTTTACTCATGTGTTTCATCAGTAGTTTTCAGCTTGTGCTCCCACACCTGTTTCCTACCTAGCTGAGGTGTCACAGGGACTGCCTCAGGCTGTCAGGCCTGACACACTGGAAGCAACTGGCACTTGCCATACCTCCAAATATCTGGGGAAGAATTGCCTGAGTCCCTGTGAACACTCAGCAGGAAGGTCAGTGGGAAGCAGGTGTGTGACAAGGAGATGGCAAACCTCACCTGGAAGCCAAATCTGCTCTTTACAGTTCAATCGGCAGTCAGGTAACCATTTCTTCATCAACAGCAAATAAACAGAATCCTGTCCAAATTGATTAAGCACTCTGATACCAAGGGGAGGTGAGAACAGCCTGTTTTCTGACTTAATTTTGAGGTATCTCTGATTTGTCTCCTTCTCTGTGTGTCAAAGTTGAGGAGCATGAATAAGTTGAAGCACTTCTCTCACTTCTACTCCAAAACCACTACCTTATGTAACACAGGGGAATTTTCTGTCCAGTGTCTGATCTTTCAGTGCTGCAGATGGAATAAGGGGAGTGTATGAAGTAGTCTGAAGAATTCAGCTTTGCTTCTCCACACATGCTCTGTACATTTTCTGATGTTTACACCTGTATATTTTCTTTTTTTCTCCACAATACCTTTGTGTTCATACAGATGTTTTTTTTTTTTTTTTTTCTGTTATGTTTGTTTCTGCTTTTGTGGTCAAAGGAGTCTCAGTTTGTCAGCGTGATGCTAGACATAACAAGGTGGCAGAAATCTGGGGATGGTAACAGATAAAGAAATATGTTTTATGCATGTGCATTTCTAGTGTAGAAACTGGAAAATGATGATTACTTGTGACAGAGTAGGTTGAACAGCACCACCCTTCTGCAGTACATTTTGCATTTGAAATGTTAATTGCAGGTTACTGTTTTACTGAAAATGTAAAGGGTATGTGCACCTCAAATGTAGGTCACACTGTTACACACAGAAACCTCTGCCCTTGCAGCTGCAGATATGCCAGGCACTCTCTCTGGGGGCAGCAAAGACAGGGTACACTTGACCTGATCTGCATCATTCACTGGATCCAACGTCTGCGTTATGATACCAGAGTTCAGGTGTTTCATTTTTCCCTTCATTTTGTTACTTTGTTGCTGCCAAAAGAGGGTAACAAGTGAGTGTGAAATAAACCAATGTCTGCATATGCCAATGATTTTTTACAATTATATCTGTTTGATAGTAGGTTTTTGTTTTTTGTGGTTTTTTTTTTTTTTTTTTTTTTAATGGCCATTCAGGAATCACTCAGCAGCTAAAAGGGAAAACTTCTAAATATTTAATGTCTCTGAACAGCTCTAAGACTGAAATAATCATGTTTTTACAGCTTTGGGCTAACATAATGGACTGTGAAAGGAGGCCAATAATTATCGGACCATTCTAGAGTCAAAAATCACACTTAAATCAAGTAGTCAGCAAACAATGACTTGATAAAAATCAGGGTGATGAACGTATAGCATAAATATCATCTATACAGAAGTAAAATATGGAGTACATTGAATTTGCCTTTGAGTCAATATTAATTCAATAAGATGAGGCTTTGTAGACTGGTGTTCTATTCATTATTTTTCCTCTAAAGGATGTGGAAAATTTGAGATAATTTCTTTACTTTTCCTGCTGTATGCTGTAATTGGATGTGCTGAGCAAAAGATCATAAATTGTCTTTTTGTGAGTCTTGAACAACAGGTACATAATGGACTTTCCCACCCCAAAGCAAGAGCTTGGCAACATTTACAGTTAAAAGAAAAATTAAATAAAAAAACTCCACCAAACTTCTATCAAAGGAGTGTTTAAATCCTAATCCTTCATTAAATCCTAAACTATTGCCTTTTATTTGTTTTTAAACAGATTTTTTTTTGGGGCAGTTATTGTTATAGAATTCATTCAGCTGATTCTTGGGTTGCTTGTGCTGCAACACTGACTAAACTCCACATATTTCCTAAACTTTTTCATTCACCATTTTTGCAGGGCCTAATTTTCCTCCCCTTACTGTTGGACTTCAATGAACATCCAACACCTTTAATATGAGGAAAATGAGTCTGTGACATGGAAATTTTGATGACTGATTGTAATTTAGTTTTTGATTGATTCTCCTCAGACAATTTGTGTTTTACGTTGACAGAAGATGGTGCAGTTAAGCAGGACCAAAATAAAAATTGTTTGATATTTCAGTGGTTAGCTTGCCTCTGTAGTGGAAGTGACAGCAGAATATATTCATGAATCACCTCAGTTCCCCCAGACAATGAACTAGAACTCGACAACTGAACAATTGCCTGCAGATAATAAAACCCTTATTTCCTTTCAAGCACTTAAATTTCCTTTTGATTAAATAATTCCATGTTTGAATGCAGTTTGCAGGTAGGACATGCTTATGTAAACCCTGCTGATTAGAGCAGCATCCTGAGGAATTTATCACTTCATGATTTTCAGCTTCAGTCTGTTGCAGCAAAGTAAAGCTTGCTGAGTAGTCTGCACATCTAATCCTCCAGACTCTTTCACACTGGCTTTAGCACCTCTAGCTTCAGCACAGTACTTCAAATTTACAAGCTGCTAATTAGCAGTGCTCTGGGGTGCAGCTGCCTGGGTTGGATTGCCTGCTGGGGTTTACTGTGGGAACAATGTTGGGTTGGATTGTTTATCCACTGGAGTTCAGTGCAGGAGCAGTGCTGGGTTGGATTGTTTATCCACTGGAGTT